>LPNX010267669.1:280414-307603 GCA_001517045.1 Pseudotsuga menziesii | reverse complement strand
GATGACTTGGTTGTCAGAGGACTTTCTTATTTCAACGATTCCATCAAACATGTGGATGGAATGGCCTTGCTGTCGAATCTCCACCAAGGATAGTAGGCTTCTCTGCAACTTTGGAAGATAGAGAACGTTCTTCAACAAGAAGTCAGGAAATCTAGGCATCTTCAGTCGAATGGTGCCCATTCCCTTTGGTTTAATACTTGACTTATCTGCAAAGTAAACTATGCCATCGATTGTTTCATTCAGTTCTTCAAAACAATCTTTTCTAAATGTCATGTGTGATGTTGCACCAGTATCAAGCAGCCAACAATATTTATAAGATGAAAGAGAAGTCATTTCATTAAATCCAAGATTACAATGTGCAACAATACAAGAATCAGAAAATTTACTAGCATCTTGGTCATCTGTCTTCTGGTTATGCTTATCTTTGATGGAATCCCATGAAGCCCAACACTGATCTGATGTGTGCCCAGTCTTTCCACAACGCTTGCACTGCAAATATGATCTTTTGCTTCTGCCCCCTCTGCCTCTGAAATTTCTTCTTCTTCTGCCTCTCTCTTTGCCGCAATCTCCCTTGGAAGGGTCTTTGGATTGGTCTTTGCCAGCTAGGGTAGCACCAATACTAGATGCCAAAGAGAGCATATTTTACAACTGTTAGTGTAATGAACTTAATATGACAAAGATAATGAGATAATAGAGAAAAACAAAAACCTTGCAGGTCTACAGTCTCTGTCAAGGTGATTTACAATGTTAATATCTCAACTTCAAGTTTTAAAAATAATACACTGATAGAGAAAATACTACAACCAACAGTCAGCTCTTCCAAAACTTTATGCATTCAACATGATGGGCAGTCTCAGCATTAGAGCAGTCTTCAAGTCGCAGCAGTCTTCAAGTAGCAGCAGTCTTTAACTTTTCAAATAGGAAAGAAACTCCACAAATACAAATGCAATAGATAATCTCTGCAAAACTTCTGTTGATCCTCGTACAGTATAGATTATTTTCTTTCAAATGTAACCAAACTGAATGTTGGAAAGAGAACTATGGACAGGTGCTCATCTCGAATGAGAGAAAGATAACCTGGAATCCATGACCTATCGCTTCATTTTACAGTATTCAATAGCTCTTACTTCCACCCAATACATTATTAGGGTTCTAGTGACCATCCCCACTAGTTGCATACAAATCAAACACAAACACAACAAAAAAGGAAAACCTTACTGGTCTTGCCCATCTGTCGTTCACTGTGGTCTCTTCACATGAGAGAGAGATCCACGCTTCAACCTTACGGTTAGCTTTACATGAAGTTTTCACAGCTTCATTTGCAGTAAAAACGCATCTCTTAGCGTTGGAGTTTTACATGATCATGGTGGCAGCTGTTGGAGTCTGTCCCACCAGGCGTGCCAAGGGACATCACTTGTCAAAATTTTGTTTGTAGTTTAACAAAGCTCCAAAATCATATTGTATTGGAAGCCTCTGAAGAGTTAAGACTTCAACCGTGGTTTCTGGATAAGGTATTTGTAGTTTCAAAAGCATTTGTCAAACACACCAGTCTTCAACGCAGGATGGTCTTCAGCGCAGCAAGCATAATCATTCACGACAGTCTTCTCTTCAACACGCAGTCACACTTCGGTCTTCAATGCACAGGCTTCATGCTCAGGCTACATGCAGTCAGTACAATCTTCAGTCTTCAACGCACAGGCTACTCCCGGCAGACACACCAGTCTTCAACGCAGGATGGTCGACAGGAACTCGACGTTGTATTTTGAAGGCATGGATCTTCACGCAGCTGACTGAGGATTGCAGGTGTATTACAACTCTCCACGCAGGCAGTCACAGGAATGAATCAACACAGTCTCAAATGATCAATGCAGTCTCAGTGATCATAGCTCATACAAAAACAATCTCAGGCTCATACATCAGCAATACTTCTTACAGCCTTTTCCACGCAATATATATTATCATTCTTCAACATATATCAATTATTCAACTGCAAATATACCTTCACGCAGGCTCTAGCTGAGTATATGTAAGATATCATCTCTCACACAAATCGCAGCTTCAACTTCAACACGCAGTCTTTCCAAATACACGTTCATTTCTTTATTATGCAATTCTGTCTTAGCTGACAGTCCATCGCTTATCTCCAATACTCGCTTACCCTCTTCCACTTGAATCTTAACGTCATCCTTCGACAGACCCGGGATGGATACCTCCACGCAGGTGTAAAATGGGTGGATACCATACAGTTACACAGTTACACAACCTACACGCTGGTAATATTTTAAGCTTCGACACGGCAGGCACACCCTTCACGATGGCAGTCACTTTATTAGGTCAAAACAGGATTAGGGTTTATGTGGTCTTTCAACGCATCAATATGCAGTTGATAAGGCGCATCAATATGCAGTCTCTCAACGCAATAATATTATAATAATAATACTACTTCTATGCTGCTGCAGCAACATCCAGAGCCCAGAGATCGCCGAAGCTCCAAACTCTGGTTCTAAGACAAGGGGGAGTGAAAGAAAACCCTAATAAACAGTAATTGGCATATACAACAATATACAGACTCCTCGTAACGCAGTGGTGAGATATCAGTTAAACATAGTTTCAAACTTCAGCACATTCTCCAACAATATGGACTGGCCCAGATCGCAGTCTCTTAGGGTTAGGTATACATAAAAAATTATGAGCAGAAAACGCACATAATGAATGCGCGCAGGGGCAGACTGGCAGGCAGTCTGGCAGCCTGGAGGGCGCAGAATTGCAGAAATCCAGAATAACATGCAGCAGGCAGGAGTTATGGGAGACAGCCCTGCTCTGATACCACTTGTTGGTAATAACTCCTGATTCTATATTCATTTCCAATGCAAATTCCTGTATTTATACAAAGTACATGGCAGTTGGGTTTCACCTTCTGCTCAGCCTGTTTGGCTTCCTATCTAATCAAATTCCTATTAATTATTTATTTACAATAATCCCGAAGGATTATTCTAACACCCTGTATAAATGCAGTCATCTTGTTAGAAATAATTTTTATTTATTTGAAGAAACAAATATATATTTACATATATACATAAAGACAACCCAAAATAATTTAAGAATCAGGAGGAGGAGGAATGACTTGCTCTTCAACTAGCTCCATCTCCTTTTTTTGTAAGACATTCTGCACAAAATCTTGTTTAGATATTGTTTGATGATAAAGTCCAAGTCTATGTCCATTTACGACAAAGGAAGTTTGTGAGCCATCAATTGTCTTAATTTCTACTAACCCATTATTGAAGGTTGTAACTACCTCATATGGACCCATCCAGCGGGTAGTTAATTTTCCTTTGAAATTTTAATACCTTGACTCGAATAGTAATTCCCAATCCCCGGTGTTAAACTAATTCTGTTTAATAAATTTATCACGCTATTTTTTCCGTTGATTTTGTATTAACATTGTTCTTTGGAGTGCATCTTGTCTAATCTCATCTAACTCATTAATATGTAAAACCCATTGTTTATGTGTCTCTTCCAAATCCATGCCTAATTGTACAACCATACAAAATGTCTTAACTTGTAATTCAATAAGTAAAAGGACTTGTTTCCCATATACTAGCTCATATGGTTCCTGTGCAGTAGTGTTTCTCCATGTTATTCTATAGGCCCACAAGGCATCTGGAAGTCTATCTACCTAGTCCTTATGATGTAGTTGAATGGTTTTGGTTAAGATAGATTCCAATACCTTATTGGTTGAATCTTCCTGGCCATTATCCTATGGGTGGTAAGGTGAGGACTTGCAACATCGGGTGCCATACTTCGTGGTAAGTTCTTTCATCAATTTAGAAGTGAATTGAGAACCTTGGTTTGTGTCAATTTACCTAGGCACACCAAACCAAGTAAATATTTCTTCATATATAAATTTTACCATAGATTTCTCTACGGCTCAAAACAAAGCTTTAGCTTCTACCCATTTGGTGACATAGTCCGTGCAAACCAGGATATACTTAATTTTACAGAACATGGGAGAGATTGGTCCTACAAAATCAAGATCCTATTTCTCAAAAGGCTCAATCGTGGCTGTAAGGGCATCTCCTCAGATGACACTACAACAAATCCTGAAATTAGCGTCCTATTTAGTGTAATTTTTTTTACATTGAGTGGCCAAACTAGATGCTAAATGGGATGCGTCATCGACAAAACTTAAAGCGTCTCAAAAAGCATCTTTTTTTGCATCCTAGATAGCATCCTTTATGGCATCCAAAATAGCGTCTATTTTTTTGCTTCCAAAATAACATCCAACTTTATTTCCTAAATAATGTCATATTTTGCTTCCTATAGAGCGTCCGTTATTGCTTCCTAGAGAGCATCCACTTTTTCTTCCTTACTGGCATCCCCGTTAGCACCATATTTACATCCAATATTGCATCCATTTTTGCTACCACTTTAGCATCTCATTTTGCACCACGTTTTAGTTCCAAAATAGTGTCCAACTTTGCTTTCTAAATAACTTCTTATTTTGCTTCCATGTTTTACTTCCAAAATAATGTCCAACTTTGCTTCCTAAATAACGTCCCATTTTGCACCACGTTTTACTTCCAAAATAACATCCAACTTTGCTTCCTAAATAACGTCCTATTTTTCTTCCTATAGAGTGCTCGTTATTGCTTCCTAGAGAGCGTCCACTTTTGCTTACTAAATGGCATCCCCGTGAGCACCATATTTGCATCCAATATTGCATCCATTTTTGTTACCACTTTAGCAACCCATTTGCACCACGTTTTAGCGCCAAGTTTTGTAACCAATGTTGCTTCTAGATCTAGAACATAGTGGGCTTTCGTTTTAGCTCATGTTTTTGCTTCCTTATTAGCACCACATTAGACTTGTTATTTAACACCTACAACCATATCCAATTGTGTGCTATTATTTTTATTATATCAAATTATTATAATTATTCATTAATTTCAATGGTTCTCATTTATCATTTACTTCATAGTTCTTAGAAAACATAATGAAACCTTCAATTTAATTGTAGATACAATTATTGAGATTAATTGCATAGCATTTATGAATAAATTTAAGAGAAACATGCAACATTTATCCAAAATAGTAATATTATTTTTCTATTAAAAGATCATCAACAACTTTCAATATATATAAATTTAAAATATAATAATGATAACATCGACATTATTTTTCAGTCAAAATAAGTGAAATTATAAAACATCATCACATCAATAATCTATCATACAGATAATTGTATTAAGGTTAAAAGAACAAGTGAACAATATATAGTGAAAATATCAATATCACAATGAATATTAAAAATCAAAATTTATCAACAGTAATCCAAGTTTATATGTCAACATGAATCCACCATACAAATCAAAATGACCCAAAATGTAATATGAACTTGGATAATCACAAAAATAACAATATGTGTCTAGTAGCATGGAGAAAGCAAAAAACATCCACAATCTCAATAGAAGCATCAATGGCTACCATCATCCTCATCCTCAGCATCATCCTCGTCCTCATCATCTATCCCAACATCATATCCATCATCATTTTCATTTGATCCAACTGTATCATTATTAGTGATATCTTTCTCAGGTACATCGGTGACAACATAATCAGTATCATCAGCTTCGTCACATTCATCTTTTTTCTGCAAATACCAAGAAATAATCAATTTAAAACATTAGTAACAATTTCATTACATAATGCATATTCTGTGTTATATTGCAAATATTAGTGTGATCATTTATGCATTCTCACGAGTTTTCCAACCATGAATATAAACATCATCTCATCAACATATAGTAACCAGACATATTGTATCTGCAACCATGCATACACACACATGTACACCATAGATTTTCATATCACAATAGAGGAAGACATAGAGGCAAGGAACCAAACCCTAAAATGCCATTAGCTAACCCATGTAACTTGAGAAGAGAACAAGCCTACCCATATGAGTATCAACTTAGAATGGCCCGTGATAACATCTAAAATGAATAAAATAAATTATGCTTTACAAGACAATACAATGTTTAGGCCAAATTCTTCTTCAAATATATGCTAACTACTTTTAGAGTTATTGAAGAAACATTGAACTTGAACTTTACCATCTCAAGTGAAAGTTGAAATTAACATGATTCTTTATAAATCAAAACAAAACTATGAAAGTTGTCTAGTCTATATTTTGTGAAAGTTCAACTAATATGATTTTATTTTAAAAAAAAACTAAGGTTGTCTTATCTAAAATTAATCAACAGTAGTGAAGATGCTCAGTTTTTAATAAGGATATGCTAAAAATTTGATCCACTTTATTTAATAATGCTTCACAACATTAAGGAATTTAACATAGTGGAATCAAAACCATACCAATTGAGACAAAATGTGTGAGATTATAGACCAACACGTATAATACAAAACTACAAAACCAAGCAATACTTTACCATTCATTCAAATTCCATTACAAATATGTTTATTCCTCATTAGGATTTTAGTATAAACACACATGGAATTCAGATTTCAACATCTTTGTAGATTTAATTACTTTGTTAGCATTTTCTACATGAGTAATTCGTAGAGTTAATTACTTGTTCAACATTCCATTTGTGACATGAGTACTTTTCCTAACTACAAAGTGGTCAAAGGAACTAGATGCATGTTGCAAGTTCCATCCATTTTCATTCCAAATTTGTGGGAGGGTGGTAATAAAAACCAAGCTGATTTTCTTTAGTACTACATGTTCAAGTCTACTATTCTTCTTGTGTAACTACACTATGTTAAATACTACTTGTCTAGTTGTAAGAGATACCACTAATTATCATGCTCTACCTCACAAAAAATGCAGTCAAAATCCATAATGATAATCCCATATGGTTCAAATAGTCACACGAAACCTACAAGAGTTTCCATTTAAAGTGTTTAACAAAGATTTAAGGCAAATTGCTTGCACCATAAGCTACAACAGTTGGCTAGTAAAGTTCTTGTGAAACGTTGTGAGACAAATCTCTCCCACGCAAGGTCTGGAAGCCCAATATTGGAGAAGAAAAATCTACAACAGTTAATTAGTAGGGTTGTAAGGAATTATAGGAGAAGGTTGTAAGAAAAACCATTCCCAAAGTCAACCAAGGGAACAATTAACATTTTGATTGGGACATTACAGAGCTGTATCCACTTTAACCACTTGGATTTCTTATACCCATCATATGTGCATAACTACAATTTAAGTAATTGATTCACCGCCTTTGTTTGGCCATCTATCTACACAGTGGAAAGTTGTACTCATCTTGAAGGATGTTCCTTGCAAATTCTAGCTTGAAAACAACTCTTGCCCAAAATGAATTGTAAATTTAGGGTCTTTGACGCAAATCATTAGGATTTTAGTATAAACACACATGGAATTCAGATTTCAACATCTTTGTAGATTTAATTACTTTGTTAGCATTTGCTACATGAGTAATTTGTAGAGTTAATTACTTGTTCTATATTCCATTTGGGACATGAGTACTTTTCCTAACTACAAAGTGGTCAAAGGAACTAGATGCATGTTGCAAGTTCCATCCATTTGCATTCCAAATTTGTGGGAGGGTGGTAATAAAAACCAAGCTTATTTTCTTTAGTACTACATGTTCAAGTCTACTATTCTTCTTGTGTAACTACACTACATTAAATACTACTTGTCTAGTTGTAAGAGATACCAACAATTATCATGCTCTACCTCACCAAAAATGTAGTCAAAATCCATAATGATAATCCCATATGGTTCAAACAGTCACACGAAACCTACAATAGTTTCCATTTAAAGTGTTTGAAAATGATTCAAGGCAGATTGCTTCCACCATAAGCTACAGTAGTTGGCTAGTAAAGTGCTTGTGAAAAGTTGTGAGCCAAATCTCTCCCATGTAAGGTATGGAAGCCCAATATTGGATAAGAAAAAAATACAGCAGTCAATTAGTAGGATTGTAAGGAATTATAGGAGAAGGTTGTGAGAAAAACCATGCCCAAAGTCAACCAAGGGAACAATTAACATTTTGCCTGGGAAATTATAGAGTTGTATCCACTTTAACCACTTGGATTGCTTATACCCATCATATGTGCATAAATACAATTTAAGGAATCAATTCACCACCTCAGTTTGGCCATCTATCAATAGATGGAAAGTTGTACTCATCTTGAAGGATGTTCCTTGCAAATTCCAGCTTGAAAACAACTCTTGCAAAAAATGAACTATAAATTTAGGATCTTTAACACAAATCATTAGGATTTAAGTATAAACACACATGGAATTCAGATTTCAACATCTTTGTAGATTTAATTACTTTGTTAGCATTTGCTACATGAGCAATTCGTAGAGTTAATTACTTGTTCAACATTTCTTTTGGGACATGAGCACTTTTCCTAACTACAAAGTGGTCAAAGGAACTAAATGCATGTTGCACGTTCCATCCATTTGCATTCTAAATTTGTGGGAGGGTGGTCATAAATACCAAGCTGATTTTCTTTAGTAATACACGTTCAAGTCTACTATTATTGGCTTGTGTAACTACACTATGTTAAATACTACTTGTCTAGTTGTAAGAGATACCACCAATTATCATGCTCTACCTCACAAAAAATGTATTCAAAATCCATAATGATAATCCCATATGGTTCAAACAGTCACACGAAACCTAAAACAATTTCCATTTAAAGTGTTTGACAAAGATTCAAGGCAGATTGCTTCCACCATAAGCTACAACAGTTGGCTAGCAAAGTGCTTGTGAAAAGTTGTGATCCAAATCTCTCCCATGCAAGGTCTAGAATCCCAATATTGGAGAAGTTTAAATTCAATAAAATAGAATAGAAACTAGGGAAACCAGTTTTATAGAAAACAAAACATAACTTATATTGATGTTCATAGATGAACGAAAGAGATCAATGGGGAAGTGTATCACATCATCGAAATGTGTAAGACATATTTGGATTAAATATTTAAAGTAATACAAAACAAATAAACACAAATGTATGATGACACTAGATAATAAAATTGCTCGTGATACTAGGTGAAAATACAAATCTAATATTATTAATCAAAGTACTTGGTACCCTCACTGATTAACTATGGAATATACAAGGCCTATAACAAGATGACATTTGAAAATAAGTTACAACTTCAATTGAAAATAACTTTAATGCCATTGGCCCTCACTGCAGAGTCCAATTAGATAGTGGGGTAAATTTTCTTAGGACAACAGAGTAAGGTTACCATGTGTTACCCGATGTTTGTTTGGGGTAAATTTTGAAAACTTTTCAAACCTTACAAGAATTTCTGGGCACCTAGCTGATATCATTTGCTAATCTTCAAATCCTAGGCAACATCTAATTGAATTGTGGACAAGCATGGATCAGCCATGAAAAGGTATTGTGAGCATAGAATAATATTCAATCCTAGTTTAGATATGGAGGACGGTTGAAGGTTTGAGCATTCATGGGGATATTTCAGTGTTTTCTTGGGAGAAAACCTGAAACTCTCATGACAGCAGGAACCCAACAGCATATTGAGGGTTACATGTGGATGGATGAGATAGGTTCTTGACACTGGTTCACAATTCAAATTTTGCTGATGCCATAGGAGTGATTATGCTAGCTTATGGATGTTCACGGAATATGTGGGCTAGGAAATGTGATTGATCTCAATACACCCTCCTATGGTTCATTGTTATGGTGCATGTTTCCTTAAAGCAATTTTGTTTTATTTGGGGCTGGAAGCTTTCTATTGCACTTGCCATCACTTGTAACCTATAGCTTCGAAAATCAAAATTGATATACGGGACAGAGATGTCTATTTTCTAAAATTAATGAATTAATCAGAGCTACAAAATCAAGTTATGGTTAAACCAAAATTTTCCCAAGGGCTTCTAGGTGTGGAACAGAGAATTGGCTTAGGTTGCAGGAAAACCTGATGATGCACATTTCCAGCATACTCCATGCATCTGAATATCTAAAGGATGTGTGCTACAGTTACCACTACCATGGACCAACAATTGAGACAAGCATTTAAAGGGATTGTGGTGGGTGTAGGTATAATTACAAGCATTGTCTTTACTTTAGGATTCAACTACGAGTGAATACATGACAGGGTTTCTTGAGAATGCTCCTCCATACTCCACAACACTCAAAGAGGTCAATCAATACACTAATGAAGATACAGAAGAGGATACAACAATGGTTATCGATGTTGTAAACTCTTTTTCAAAACAATGCATTCTTACATCATCTGAATTGAACATGTTAGACTGGGATGGAAAAGTTCCAACTGAGTGCTATGTCAAGCCTCAGGCAGTGAATTGGTGGAATCATTACAACCTTCATGGTATTTTCAGTTGAGAAGAAAGTAGCCATGGCTATCTTACGCCTATCAAGTGGCATGACAATGTTAATTGTCAGTGAGATGTTTGATTGTGGGAAGTCTATAGTGGTGAACAGATGCAGCTTCACTTGAGCATATTAAGGAGGGGTTCAACCTTAAACAGGACTTCCCAAATTTCTGTGGGACAATAGATGCAACCCATGTTAAAATTGAGCTTTCATACAAGGATTCATCCATTGATTGGTATAACCGTGAACATAATTATAGTATACTTGTTCATCCCATTGTAGATAGTAATTTGTGCTTCCTTGACATTTCCATGGGCTGGATCGGGTCTCTTAAAGATGTTGGTCTATTAAGGAATTCTTCCTTTTACAAACTGTGTGAGGAAGGTGCAAGAATTAATGAACCTATGGCACCCTTTGGGGGTTATGACACGAGAGAGTACATCAATTGGGATAATGCCTATCCAATCCTACCCTGGTTGATTATGCCTTTTTAGGGGGAACTAACTAATGAACAAAGACTCTTCAACTTCAACCTATCCTACACACAGAATTTTCTGGGGTGTGCTCTTGCAAAACTGAGGAACACATGGAAACTTCTACAAACAAAGATCAAGAAACACAATATGGAGATGGTAACCCAGACAATCCTTTCCTATTGCATTTTATAGAATATGCTTCTTTCAACCAAAGCATGATAATGAAAATGTGAATTAGAAAATTGATGAGTCAGGGAATGGACACAGTAGAGGTAAATCCAAATGCAATCTCAAGCATCTTGGATCTCTCAGAGCTATCTTTGGCATGGATCTTTTTCTTACAATCTGGGATATGAAAAACACTTAACTAAATGTCATTCTGAGTCAACTTTACCAAATGAAAAACAATTTTCTTTCTGATTGTGGCCCCAAAATGTACTTCATTCCTAGTTGTAAAGATGCGAGGGGACTTTGTCTACTAGTCAAACCACCATTTTTGGCATCCAATTGAGCATGAATAGGACATAGTGGCATACCTTACAGGTCTAATATGAAGAGACATAACCCTAGCATTTAGAGTTTTTTGTAGTAGCAACATCATTTCTCATGGCTAATTTTGTAACCTTGATAGATTTTCACCTTAACATGATTTATGTAAAAGGCATGCATTGGAGGGTTGATTCTGGAAAGCAGAGTCAAAGGCAGAGATCTAATGCTGAATGAGAATGGCCAGCTTGTAGACATGAATGCCATGCTAAATAGATTGAACAACAGCACTGTTAGAACCGTGAAGGGGGAAGAGTAATGTAGCCATTCATATTTTTTTCAATCACAATGGTTGTGTGATATTTATAATAAACTGGATTGCGCATGCATTGAAGAAAAGAGTAATCCTTTGGATATATGCCGTGAGGATCCAAATGTTAAAATCGTGGGAAACCTATATCACTCAATTAGTAGGATTGTAAGGAATTATAGGAGAAGGTTGTGAGAAAAACCATTCCCAAAGTCAACCAAGGGAACAATTAACAAATTTCCAACCCCCCAAGGGTCAATCCTAGGCCTTTTCCTTTCCTTTTTAGGTTTTCAAGGCTTGCTGATTTGACTAATTTACCTTTTGTATCTGTTATACCATATCTGAAAACTTCCCTAGATAACACAAAACATGGAATATTTTTCAATAAAGCAACAGGAAAGACGTGCCCTTGGGAATTCACCAAGACACCTACTAGGGCACACTTTTCCAATGGAGCACAATTCCAAAATTCACAATATTTTTTGAAATATGATTTCTACATTTTTACGGTTTTTCCAAATATTTTTTTTCGTAATTTTGAAATATGTACAATAGAGTTTTGATCAAATTTAGGAAGAGAAGGGTTTTAGTCCTTAACCGTAGGAAAATAAGAGATCAAGGTTAATGTCCCTTTTCAATTTGGCTTTCAAGATTTACCAATTAGAGAAAAGACTAATAACCTTATATAGGTCAAAGTAGCCTTAGCCTAATTAAGGAAAACAATGAACTTCTAGGCCCTACTATGGAGATCTCCTTCAAGAGGAAAGTATCCTCAAATAAGATTGACAAGATGCAAGTAAAGCCCTAAATTTCCTTGCTTAAGGTGCACAATAACAACATCAAACAAGAAAATTAAGAGATCTTACCAACATCCACTAAGAAAAGAGAAACAAAAACATTAGATCCTTAGTCGTGAGTTATAACAACCATTCTTTGAATCAACCTTGAGAGATAGAAAAACCCTAAAAATTCATCATAGAATGTTCTTACATGCAAAATAAGTTTCCTGTTGAAATTGTACACCCATCAACATAGTAATCAACACTTTATGTAACTTCTCCTAGTGTATTAGTAGTCTCTAGAACCTGCACAAACAACACGAGTATAAGTTCTAGGAAATAAAACGAAAGTATGCCACATATGAAATATATATAAAGACAGTTTCCAAATAATGAAAACATATTATATGTTCATGCACAATTGTTTCCATTGGCATTCAGGTGCTTATTTTTCGATGTCAAGAAACCCAGTTGCTTGGTCCTAGAAAACATAACTATTTCTCTTAAAACACATGTAGGAAACCTTAGAAACATGTGCAAATGTTACTTTAAGGGAAGTGTTTTTGAGTGGTGGACTAAGGAATGATAGCATGAAAAAAAACACTGTCTCTGATAACAAAAGGAACATTCTTCTATATTGTACAAGTCATTCTTCCAAAGAAAGGAAATACAAATTTTTTCATCTAGTGTTGCTAACAATATGACCAACATGTAATTAATAGTGTTGTTCATTAACATTTCTACTAAAGGACAAGGTTGTTTTAGAGGGTCTCGGGCACATGATTCCAGAAAGTTGTCCATATGGAATAGAGATCCATCATGATAGCCCGGTATGTAGGAATTGGAGATGGAGGTGTGAAAATCTTGTTTATATCTGTAGTTTAAGCCATATAAAACTTGTTATATATAAGTAAAGATGAAAATACAAAGCATGTATGCTTGTTCAGATCGCCATGTCAATGTGATTGAATAAAGATTGTGTAAAAATGAAAGAAAACTATGTTTCAAAGTGAGCATAAGTGAGAGGGTATAAAATATGTTCAATAGGCTATGTGGGTAGACAAATATGTTCAATAGGCCATGTTTTTGTATATAAATATATAACATAAATGTGGGAATGAATTCACTATCTATATACCAAAGAAAGGATTCACAATAATACATATAATATACCTTATAAAGTGGCCAAAAATTATAGCTCCAATACACAGGTCACATTGGAGATATCATTTTGTAAATAACACAAATTTTCTTGCATTACAACCTCACACAAGTTTCCAATACACTTAGAAGTAGCCTAAGTTACTAGGATTTAGATACAAATACATATATGGATATGGCCACCAGATTTTTGAAAAGCCAAGATCCACATACGGTAGGGAAACAACAAATACAAAAAGGTATAGCAATACTTTTATAATAAATAAATAAAAAACATCTTTGAGAATCAAAATAATTCAGGAATCACAAGAGTAGACCTACAAGTTACAAAGAGAGAGTTCTCATACATATTACTAATAGCCATGCATGCACCTAATAATTTGATAAGTTCAAACCATCATTGATAATTGATAATTTTAAATATCATTTCAGCATCAACATGAAGCAAGTCACAACAATATTTTTGTGAGCCACATCCACATGATTGTATCAACAACAAATCAAGTGGTTTTCTTGAAGGCTGGATAGGACTAAGTATTAGTGTGGGTGAAGTGACGATAGATCAGATCTCGACATAAGACCATGTCCATAATGATATACCAAACCCCTTGAGAGAATACCTTGAAATATCAAATATTGAGAGAATATATTGACATAAGTATAGATCATACCTTGAATATGAATGGGGTTTAGGGATTTAACCTTTAGAAGTTTAGGGTTTTGGAAAAAAATCATTAAAAATGTTTTTTTAGATATTAGTGGGTCAAAAAATCACTAGAAGTTTTCTGACCCGTTTCAAAATTGTAGGATTGGTTTCAATTTCCAAAAATTTCATTTCACTCACCACATGATTCAAATCATAAGTTCAAAATCATTTTCCTTCTCCAAGGAATATTCTTCATGATTGGATCTGGTAACATAGGAAGTAACTAATAACTATATAATGTCTCAAGCTCAATGACCCTCATGGTTTCTTCCCTGAGGTACTTCATCTGTGCAACTGAGGAAAAGGTTGGAAAGAGCGAGAGGGATTCCAGGTAGGGAAGGCTTTAAGGACATCATGAGTCTCTAACCATATTTTCTATTGAACCTTAGTACTTGTGCTTGGTTCACTCCTCTGTGCTCCAAAGAAAACATGATTACTAATTTTTTTTATTCTTTTTATTTTGATGGGTAAATATGGTAAACACATGCAAAAAACACCTTCCAACATGGTATTTATCATATTACAATGAAGCAGATACATCTCACAAATCATGGAGGTTACCTTTCAGATAAGATGCTATGACCTGAGGTATTTACTCTGCCAAATTTACCCAATATTTTCACCTTGTCCTAACTGTTGAAACTACCTGATTATGCAAGTGAGAAGGCTGATGAGGGGTGAACATGTCTTTGGGAGGTTTGAGACTTGGTGGGGTGGGGTATTTTTTTTTTATTATTATTTTTGAAAATCCATCTCATATTTCATTACTGAACATTGAACAATATAGAACACAATAAGAATTAGAGCCAAAGCATGAGCATACATATTGTGCCTCCATACATAGGCATGGAGAGCTAGCATGGAATCTTTTTGCTCTGAACTCGAGCAAATCTACATTTTTCCTACAATACCAATCCAAACTGAAATCTAAACAGACAAATCCAATCTAAAAGTTGTGACTTCTCCCAAATGAAATGGATCAGTTACCTCATTAGAAGTTGTATATAACTACCTTTTCCATAAAAAAGAGACGACTAGCAATCTAAATTATATATTTTCATTAATAATAGTCATTCACAAGAGTTGATTGACTACAGTGCTTTCCATAAAGCAGTTGACTTATTGATTGTCGTCATTTCTATAGAATTGCATTATTTTAAAAAAAATATGACTTTTCTGTTATTTTGTATTAACTTTATTCATTCATTTTATGATTGGACACTCAAAAGTCTTTTGAAGGTTATTCTTCTCTGGTTTTTTGTTGTCCTTTTTCACCTGTTGAAACCATAAATTTCATTAATTCGAAACGTTTTATCGTTTTTGTTTCATACTCTTGACTTGTGTGCCATGTATTTATTTTTAGATAGCTGAGTGTGATTTGTTTATATGGAACAATGATCATATTTTAAATTTGATGTCACAACACCGATATGCAATATTGTCATTGATTTTCCCTGCTCTGGAGAAAAACATAAGAAACCATTGGAGTCAGCTTGTGCACAGCTTGACTTGGAATGTGAGAAAGATGTTGGCTGGATATGGACCAAGAACTTTTCCAGGAATGCCAACATAAGTACCACAAAGAGGAAACAAAGGCAATACGCATACAAGAAAAATGTGAAATTACATGGCAACGTTTGGAAGTTGTTGCTGTTTCAAAAGATGTAAGTACTAAACTAGTGTCTGTGGCCCTGTAGCAAATATAAGGGGTAGAAATTCTAGTCTGAAAGCTTCATCTGTTAGTTCACCATTTGTAATATTATTATATTAATCAATCCTTGGGCAGGAAATTGAAGTAGCTTGTTATAGCGGATTTTACCACACATGGTGAATCACATTTTTATGGCCTTCCCTGTCCCTCTGCAAACTCCTTAGACCCCATGGACCATTTTTGTTCCTTTGATGTTTCCAATATCATCCCTAAAAACATGTAAAAATTGCCATATGTGACTTTTAAACCCTTTCTCGCATATATACGCAGGTTTGACCCCTAAAACCGCGTACATCAGGATGTGTGCAAAAGGTCAAATTCTTTTGGAGTTTTCCTTGATGTGGATCCGACTCACTTGTCTCCCGGCCTTCCATATGCCTTGAGATCACTCGGATTCAACCTTTCATTACCCCATTGAAGAGCTATATAAGGAACCCTTTGGATACATTGAAGGAATGAGGAATTGCGAGCAAGAGAACTATAGTCCATTGTTGTTGGAACTTGTGCTTCAGTCTGCATCCCTTTGTCCCTTGGAGCACTTTTGTGTTCTTCCCAAGATTTCCCTTTGCTTGTGAGATTGATATCGAGAAATGGAGGATTGAAGTGGTGGGGGCCCAAGTGGGGGACTCAGTTTCTCCGATTCACAGACGTGTCGACAGAGGTTGTATTCATTGAAATCTCTAATTTTATATTAATAGAAATATCTTTTCCTATCCAATAATGTGTATTTGAATGAATATTTGGTCCATGGATGATTTCAAATGCTTATATGTTATTGATTATATATGCTAGAGTAGATCTAACATGATTATATATAGCATGCTTGTCTTGTTTATTGAATGTTGAGGAAGCAATTTATCAATTCAAGCTAGAGTTGGAAATCTCAATGGGGATCTACATCAATCGTCCAGAATAAGGTACGAATCGAGATCCTTTAGTGTTAGATATTTGGTTTGTCTTGCATATAGGAAAGGATTGATTTCTGGAGTCAAGCTGTCTCTTGTGGTACCCCAAGCCATAGGAATTTCTCTCCGTAACAGAATTGGCAACTCCGCTGGGGAGTTCCTAGTAGTTGTCCTTTGGGGGTTTTTATCGACATTCAATGTTCTTGAATTGCTCTTATTTCTCTGTTTCTGAGTCAGGTCTGGGGGCATGTTTTCCTGGTAGTGTTTGATTGGTGTGAATTTTGACTCAGTTTATCTGTTTTCCTTTCTTTTTATACATTTTTCTTCCTGTACGTGATTTTTTAACTCACAGTTGTGTATACACGTGGCTTTGACTGTTATATCCGCGTACATACACAAGTCCACTGTGAACAGTCGCGTATGCCCTAAGTTTTTCCTTTTAGAGGAAGATGGATTGTTGCTGGGTGAATTTTGATGACTGCTGAGTCTCCTTAGATACTGCTAGAGTCTGTATACACCTCTGTTTTTTACCAGAGACACATTTTTTTAGGGTCAATTTCTTTTTTTTAAGAATGTTCTTGTCATTTCATTTTCAATTTTTTGTTTTGGGATTAGTGCATTAGATTTCTTTTACCTTAGTACTTTGCGTGAGTGCTATTTGATTGTGCTTGCAGAGTCTGGGGGTGGTAGAATCATTCTTTTTCTTTAGTTTCTCATTGTTATTCAAAAAATCCAAAAATATTTACTTCTTTGCATCATTATGCATTGCACTTTGCATGGTACTTGCACGAGGTTTGCTTAGAGAAGTATTAGTTAGGCTTTCATATAGGAATGGCTGCATTTGTCATTTGAAGAAAATTTTGCATTTCCTGTAGTAGCATGCCCTGTTTTTCATTTGACACAATGCATTTGCATTGATTGTTAGGTGTGAATTTTACTTCGAGTTGCGTCATAATGCCATTGGTTTCATGGTCATCTACCTTTTTTGAGTAATAAACCCAAATAAAATCAACGCTTAATTAAAATGGATTACACTGTTTTCTTTGATAGGGTACACCAACAAGATTAGGTTTTAGGGTCTTGGAATAGTTCATTGTGAGTAAATTCTCCAAGACCACTAAACAACAACATGTATGTGTCTGTCCAGGTGAGAGTGTGAAATTCCTTGGTATAATTAGTGTTTCTCGGGATCCTCCTCTTACAAGGGAGTTAAGCACGAGGTAGTGTGAGTGGTTATTGATTGGAATGACCCCTAGTCATAACTGAGTAGCACCGGAGATATTTCCAGGATTGTATTCGTATATGGGGGGATATTTCGAGAGTTTTGGGCTTTGCTACCCTACCCAATACGGTCAATCCCACCTGTGACTATCTACTTGAGCATTGATTATATTGAGGTGACCTTAGTTTCCTTACCTATATTAGAGAGGGGGTACTTTGCAGGGGTTATTCTGTAGGTGTCCCGGCTAGGTTGGGGTCGGATAGCACAGTCGCTATATGAATTGAAGCTGAGGGCCACAATAATTGGTTATGAACCTCCGCTAGTTGTATATGGAAGTCTCAAGCCTCTCTTGGGTGAGACATACCTGCTTCATTCGGGAGCTCACATATCCTACCCTTGTCTACTTGTGATTGGCTTTAGATTATATTGGTGTATGCTCTGTGCACGTTAGCTTGCTTAGGGTTTGTGTAATTAGAGAGACTTTTTCATTTTTTGTGAGTCATTGTGGATTTGGGTGCGGCACCCCGCCGTTCTCGTCGTTTAGTAGGACTTCTACCTTCTACATCTCCTCCTCCTTTGGGAGAGAGAAACAGATGGTCCAAGCAGACTAATCCTCGCATTGATTCACACATGATGGGAGATCATGAAGATGGAACTCATGAGTTGTCTTCTCCACCTCAGGAGGTTGGAGAAGATGATCCTACCCCTGTGTATGATCCTTCACCTGATATACCTACACACTCTAGATTCACTCCTTCACATGATATACCTACACATTATGGGTATGATCCCTCATCCACAGGTCGTTGGTATTGGATGCCGGGCGACGAGACTCATCATAAACCTGTGAGCACTAGTTATGTTAGTCATAGCATGCCTGGCATCCCTGCACATGACCTGACATTCCATGCCGAGTCAGAATTTGATCCTAGCACTATGCCTGGGGGCATTCCCATTCCTTTCCATGCAGAGATATTTGGGAGCACGAGTCACATTACACTGTCCATGCCAGCGGTGGAGGCTACATCACATGTTCATCCTAGACCTAGTGCTAGTAGTCCTATTCGGATACTAGAGCCAAGATGAGTGACTGTATGGAATACCACTTATGTGATTTCACATATCCCTTTGTCCTATATTCCTAGTTCTTCAAATGCTATTCCTCCCCCACATTCACATGGTCCTTTGGGTCGAAATGTTGTTACGAGTCATGTGCGTACTGATGCTACTCACGTAGTTTTGTCTCAAATTCAAGTACCTCTTGTTGTGTCGGGAGGTCGTATTCCTACTTCTGGAGGTCACATTCTTACTTCCGGAACGTCTATTCCTAATTATGGAGTTTCTCATGGGACATATCATAGGACTTCTTATGGACCATAGTATGGACCACAATATGCACAAAGTTATTCACCTTATGGGTATGAGTATCAAAAACCCGCTTACTCCCCGAATTATGGATTTGTAGCCCCAAATAGTCAAGGTACACCACATTATGGTGCTTCCATGCCACCCTACATGGGTCAAATGGGAGGAGGATACTATGGCCATGGCCATGGTGGTTACAGTAATCAGTCCTATGTGAACCAAAATTACGAAGGAGCGCCTCATAGACCTACTCAACCTAGGATCCCTTTCCTTGCAACGTTAAATATACTTAACTTGTCGAGATTAACGAATGATCCGATATCTTATGACCCGACCTGGCCGGCTGTCCCTACAAAGCTTCCCTCGGACATTCCCAAGTCCAAGGGAAAACCAGGAGAAGATCCAAGTGAACATGTTACTACATTTCACCTATGGTGCTCTTCTAACTCCTTACACAAAGATTTGATCCATTTAAGGCTATTTCAACGCACCCTCACCGGACCTGCCGTGAAATGGTACATAGAGATACCTAGGGGGGCATTCACTGTGTTCGATGACCTAGCTATGACTTTTCTCAACCAATTCCAGTTACCAGTGCGTTACGACATTGGTACAGAACTCTTGTCAACATTTCAGCAAGATCAAGCCACACATATCTCAGACCATATCCAAGAGTGGCGTAGACGGAAGAGATTGATTAAATCCTTCATACCACCGGATTTTCTCCTCGAGTGGTTCCTTAAGTTGTTACTACCTTATATAGCAAAAGATGTTTCTACATACAGAGTTTAGAATGAGGAACAAGCCATTTTTAGGGCACAGGAATTGGACTTGATTTATGCTCAATCCAGTTTGTTATATGAGATCATTCCTAATGCTCCGCGTTCTAGTTTCAACCCTAAGGTCAAACCTGGACCACATGCCGATGGCATTGTTGGTTGTACAAGTACCAAACCTGTGGATTCAATTGTGAAATAGGTCAGTCAATTATCTATTAACCAATCTGCTTCGGGACAAGCCACGGCTTCGTCTCAACCCACCCAAATGGCAAGTGTGCTTTCGGTACAATCGTCGGATGAGAAGGGTAACCAGCAAGCCGGAAGGAATAAGAAGAAGGGTAAAAACAATCATAAGGGTGGGAATAAGAATGGAAATGCCAATTCTAATGACAAGAACGCCTGAAATGCTGGGGGGGCCAAGAAGCCTAAACGTAAGGTTAAGTTCCCTTGCAAGTTATGTAAGGAGGACCACCTCACTCACTTGTGCCCTTGAATAGAAGAAGCCTCGAGGTTCATAGCACAGGGACCCGATGTGCTAACTAACCCTTTACCTCATAATCAAAATATGAACTTGAGGACCCATGATCAGTCTGGTGGGGATCAAGATTTTCCGGAAGCTTGCAGTGGTCATGGTTGCATCAACATGGTGTGTGCTTCTAAGGTTGTGACTCATGCGAAGGAATATGGTTCGTCACAACCAGACCTTGAAAAGGAACCTACTCCACCTGAGAGTCCTTTGCGTATTGAAAAACCTGTGGATAAACCTAAAGTTGCTCCTCGCATTCCTAAGGGATTCCTTAAGTGTTCAGGGCATAATCCTAATGCCCGAGCCGCCCAGAACTATTCTGTTGTCGAGGATTTGGGCCACACTCCTTGTGCGATGTTTGCACTCAAAGTAATTCAGAGTTGTCCTTCGCAAAGGAAATCTTTTCTTTCTGATCTTGGTGTTAACGATGATAATTCTTCCTCCATTGCCAAATTTGAAACCGTGCGACTACAGCCTCACTTGCCTTACTATGTGTCTCTCTTGATTCATGTAGAATGTCTTAGCAAGACCATCAAACGCACTGTGATTGACGAAGGCGCTGCTACTTCCGTGATGTCTTTGGTGTGTTGGAAGGGTTTGGGTTCCCCAGATTTGTCTAAATCTGCTACCATGTTGATTGGGTTTGATGGTAGATCATTTCGACCGCACAACATTCTTCCTTCTCTTAAGGTCCATTTGGGATGGAAGACCGTCACAATCGAGGTCGAGGTGGTTGATGCACCCCTTTACTACAATCTATTACTGGGTAGGAATTGGATGCACAGTATGCAAGCCATAGCTTCTTCTCTATTCCGAGTTGTATTCTTTCCATTTAATGGGAAGATAGTTACGATTGATCAAATGTCATTCAAGAATTCGTGTGTTACCGCATCTTCGGAAGCTTCTATCCCAATTGTTGCGCACTCTCATCCGACAACTGGAAGTGTGGGTGTGGGCATGTACCCATCCCTTATGGGATCATTTAGTTTTCCTATACCAGTTCTTATGATTGGGTCTACTTGCGGTGAGGCTTCATCGTCATTGCATTCGGTGTCTTTTTGCACCACTCATATGGAAGATCCTTGGATTCCTCCTACACCGGGTCCTTCGCGTGATCCCATCGGAATGGACGTGCCGTTGCCTACAACTATGATAGCATATCAAGCTAATATCAAAAGTGTTGCAGAGCCTAGTCCTTCCTCTTCGTAGACAGAGGAGGAGGACCCATATGTACTGCCTGCATGGGCAGTTTAGTCTTCTCACACACATGACTGCCTTGATAGTGCTTTTCCTTCAGATGAGGCTATTATTGAGGCTATGTCTAGGTTTGAGCCACCTTGGGAAGAGTTGCATCATAGATCTTATTTTCTTCCCAAGCTTGACCATTTGGAGTGTGAAGACTTTAGGGAGATTCTTAGTGAGAGAATTGGTAGTCCAATGGTTCTGTTAAGCTCTCTTGGTCTGATGGCTGATGGAAACATGGCGAATATATCTCCTACCATCCCTATCAATATCTCTCACGATCCTGGAAAGATTGAGAATGTCTATATTGGGGTAGAATTTTCTCATGCTGAGATTCAAGAGTATACCGAGCTGTTCAAATAATTTCGTGATGTATTTGCTTAGTCATACGAGGAAATTCTAGGTATCTCCCTCACATTGTTGAGCATGAAATTAAAACTTATCCCAATCCTAAGCCTGTTCGAAAACGCTTGCATGCAGTGAATCCTAGAAAAGCACCCACGATTAAGGCTAAGATAGAAAAACTATTGAATGTCAGTTTTATCTATCCCATTCTCTTGACGGAGTGGGTTTCAAAGCCCATTCCGGTTGATAAGAAGCAGGGAACGATCCGCATATGCACCAATTTCCATGACTTGAATCGTACCTGTCCTAAAGATAATTTTCCCACACCATTTATCGATCAGATTTTGGATGAGTGTGTGGGAAGCGAGGTATTTTCCTTTATGGCCGGCTTTTCCGGATACAATTAGATACAGATCAAACCTAAGGATCAACATAAGACTACCTTTATTTGTCCTTGGGGTACCTTTGCATATCAAAAGATGCCTTTTGGCCTTAAAAACATTGGATACACGTTTCAGCGGGCTATGACCTTGATCTTCCATGATCTCAAATCGATTATTGAAGTCTTTTTGGATGACCTTGCTACTCATTCTCGTCAAAGGATGTGTCATTCCTACCATTTGAGATTAGTGTTCAAAAGGTGTCGCCATTATTTGGTCAGGTTAAATCCTCACAAGTGCATCTTTTGTGTGAAGTCTAGTCGCTTATTAGGGTTCATTGTCTCCAAAGAGGGTATAAGAGTCGACCCTTTGAAGGTTGAGGCAATACTTCAATTGTCTCCCCCGAGAAACATTAGACATATTCAATGTTTGCAAGGCATGGAAAACTTCTTATGAAGATTCGTCGTGAATTTTGCCAATTTGACTAGAGGCTTTATGCGTCTTTTGAAGGACACTTTTGTGTTCTTCCCAAGCTTGCGCTTTGCTTGTGAGCTTGCTATCGAGAGATGGAGGATTGAAGTGGTGGAGGCCCAAGTGGCGGATTCAGTTTCTTCGATTCACAGATGTGTCGACAGAGGTTGTATTCATTGTAATATTTGATTTTATATTAATAGAAATATCTTTTCATGTCCAATAATGTGTATTTGAATGAATATTTGATCCATGGATGATTTCAAATGCTTATATGTTATTGATTATATATGCTAGAGTAGATCTAACTCGATTATATATAGCATGCTTGTCTTGTTTATTGAATGTTGAGGAAGCAATTTATCAATTCAAGATGGAGTTGGAAAGCTCAACGAGGATCTACATCAACCGTATGAAATAAGGTATGAATCGAGATCCTTTAGTGTTAGATATTTGGTTTCTCTTGCATATAGGAAAGGATTGATTTCTGGAGTCAAGCTGTATGTTGTGGTACCCAAGCCATAGGAATTTATCTCCGT
The DNA here is from genome assembly GCA_001517045.1 of Pseudotsuga menziesii. Classification (NCBI taxonomy): domain Eukaryota; kingdom Viridiplantae; phylum Streptophyta; class Pinopsida; order Pinales; family Pinaceae; genus Pseudotsuga; species Pseudotsuga menziesii. The sequence continues at coordinate 283,844 of LPNX010267669.1, read as the reverse complement.
AACATAGCTGGAGACATGTCACTTTTGTTTCGACCTCTTCCTTTCCAAGTGTATTGCAACATTTTATGACTGAGAATGGGCTAAAAAATTTCTTGCAGGTAAGTTTCTCTTGAGGAGGTCTTTTGGTTGAAAACTACAAATTGAAACAGAGTTTTGAGATTTGGCTTTGAATTCCTTTTGCACAAATAAATATTAAATTCTTTGCAAATATATGTTATATCATTCTTTTCTCTTGTGAGCTGGGTTGAAAGAAAGTTGGAAACAGAGAAATGGTTAAGGTATGGGTTCTTTGTTATTGGTCAGCCACATACTTGCTTTTAAGTATGATGTTACTTTGGATGGCCTACTGCCTTTCTACCCATATGTTGTAAAGACTGTTAGGATTCTGCCTCTTATTGGTTGGTAGATGTGCGTTGAGTTGTTTCCTTACAATGCAATGGACTGCTGAGAGCCTACATTTTCCAAGTATGTTCCTGTGAATATATCTTGAAGAAAAATAGGATATTAGAAATTCAAAATTTTAGACTTCCAGAATCTTTGGTAACTGACCATGGTTCTAGCTTCCTTTCCACCCAGAAGTATGATAACCTTTTCTGCCTTATTGTAGAGAGCCATTGATGGGATTGAATTTAGTACAAGAAGTTATTAATGTATTTTTTTATATGTGGGAAAACTTAGATGTTTATGTCAAAATTGGAGCATATTTCTTCTACTGCATGTTTGCACTTCACTAGTGATATTTTGAATTTGAAATTATTCTATTACAAATTTGATGAAAATATCTGATAAGCCATCATTATATTAAAATGGCATTTTCCTAGCCTCCCAGATACCCATGCAAGGAAGGAGAGTGCTTGATATATTACTCCTAATCTAGGTTCATATAACATTTTTCTTGATGCAATTAGATGAGCTAAACATTGGATAGCTATATAGTCTAGAATATAGAATTTATCAACTTCTAAATCAATTCATCAGATGAGCTTTCTGATATTGGGCCACTGGAAATGGAAAGCGGCCATCCTTATTACTTGCCAGACTCTAGACAGATTCACAACAGCACCAAGGATCCCTATATGTTATTCTATTTTTGAATAAATAATCATATTTTTTGATGCAGTATTCAAGGCTATGGGGATATATTGTACCTACTCTTATGCTAATATTGACTTTTATTTCTTAGCTTGAGTATTTGGGTAGTCTTTGAATTGTTCCATGTTTATGGCAGAATTATGGTCTTCCAAGTGATTTGTTATCTAGAGGTTGGCATAAATCTTCTGTGGCATCTTTATAACTGCAGGAAGAAACCCAAATCTTTATTGACTAGCTATGTAGTGCATGTTAAATTGTTACGATGGTAACTTTGTCTGTTCCAGGTTCTAGTCCTTAAGCATGCAATCTTAAACTGTATAATGCATTCCATGTACAACCTTCCTCGTAATTATATGTTGAAAGACAAAATTTATAAGCCTCTTCATATCTTCTTAATTGATCAGTATTCTTATATTATTGTACTAGAATTAGAAAAATGTTCATGAATTAACTATCATAGGAAGACAAGTGTTTGATCAAAACCTTCAAGCAACATACACCAGCAATTATCATGTATAAAACATAAACAATAACAATAACTAATGAAAAGAATGATAACAATGTACAAGAAATAAAGCAATAATAGAAATACTAGTAAATTTAATAACTAGTTAACAAAGAACAATAATAAAGCTAGTCTAGAACCCCACTAGTATAAAGTTTCTACAAGTGGGAGATGCACTGGAAATCCGGTTTGTCTTTGTGAGGGCACATTATTCCAATTTCTCGTCTCATATCATTTCCAGATCTATATGAGTGTTGGTTGATAGTGAGTTTATCTTGCCATATCTTGTGAAGAAAGGGTATACCAACTAGAAGAGGGCACACTTACATCCCCAAACACACATGAGGAGGGCGCAGTCCATTGGTAGCTCAACATAGAAGAGGATTGAAGGTTCTGTAAAACTGGGGGCGCACCAGTCTTTGGGAAAACATGACCTAAAGGAGGCACATTCTACAGGCTGTCTTTACATTATATATCTCTTGTCTTCTTTCTCAAATCGTGACCATCTTGAAGGGATTCCCAATACTTCTCAAAGCTGCTAGCTACATGAACAACCAAGGGAATATATACATACATCGTCAGGAAGAAAATTGGGATGCTATTAATGTGTTTGGATAGTTGTGCATTGAAATTGCAAACTTGGGAATGAGTACACTTCAAGCTGGGCGTTCATTCCATCACCAAATATTGTCCATTTCACCAATGATTCACTGTTGTTCCACTATCATTTTGTAAAGAGTACACAGTACTGGGAAAGCAGCTGATAAACAATTTACTAGGCATGTTCACTTTCATTTGATTAAAATTATAAGTCTGATATTATCTTGTCTCCTTTGATTATTATGATATAAAACTGTCATTATGGAATGTTAAGGCTTATGCAAAGATTATATTAAACACTTTCCATGTGGAAACCAACTATGAACAACAGTATACCAATGCATAGCACACTTGTTTAAAATTTGAGAATTGACAGTTAATCACAGTCAATGGGAACCAAAGTGTTTGACCAAATTCTTCAACCAATTGCAGTAGATATTGTGGGTCATAATTTAGATTTGTGAGGGCACTACCTTCAACAGGGCTTGCCATTAGATTCACTATGTTCTAGTTCTAACTATGTAAACAACTATTAAAACAGTTTGCTAAGAACTGAATATGTCAAATTTACCCAATAAGAACAAATATGGAATCATACTTACTTCATATCAAGACATACAAGGACCTCTACTCTTGGAAATGCTTCTCGTGTTATTGCAACTGCCGCCCTCATTGCTTCTTTCCATGCTCCACCAATATCATCCAAATGATATTCCTTTTTCTTTAAACTTGGTTCTTTCATAGGTAAAGAATATCCTGACAGTAGGTGTTCCACCCAAACATCTTCCTTCCTGCATTATAGTAAGGCAAAGACTATTTTATTAACTTGATAATAACTGAGAAATACTTCAAAAATGAAATCATAAATCACAAGAGGCAGTGGAATTCTCTAATGTTTTATCAGATTATATCCTAGCAAAGAAATTTAGTAACTATGATCTTAGAATTCAAAAACATTTGTCAAGCAACGTGCGGCATGACAAAATATATTGAAAACTTTTCACAATTTTGTTTTGGAGGTATAAAATTAGGACTTTAGATCTTCCAAAATTTAAATAATTAAATTGTTGTTATTGTCGTCCATAGTATTTTTCCTCTAAAAATAGGGTCATGAGTCCTAGAAAACATTGAAATCTCACTCCTCAAAATATCTCTGAGTGTGAACCCCGTTTTTTTATATCAAGTGCCTTTGTATGGAGAATTCATCATAATAATAGGCATTAATCAAGAACC
>LPNX010267669.1:197440-278621 GCA_001517045.1 Pseudotsuga menziesii | reverse complement strand
AAGTTTAAACACCTACTAATCGATAGCACTAATTACCCTTTTAGGATCCCAGGCTAACAGAGCCTATAAACCTGTTGGGAACGACTACCTGAAACAGCTTGGAACCTATTCTAAGGATCCCGGACTGGGTCGTTTTCCCCCGTTGCGGGCTGAATCAGAAACGCCCGTCAACAGAACCATACCTAAAACAACAAACAATAAAAACTAGCAATCTACTTAAAAATTCACTGATGTTATGAATATGAACTTCATTTTATATGAACATATGTAGATTCACTGATCTTACCTATGTATAAGCAATTTCTGTCATATATATAATCAATTTCCAGACAACAGTTCTACATGGGCAACATTAGTTTCACATATGCTCTTAAAACTAAAAGTTATATTTCATAACATCAATGAGTTTAAGTAGATTTAACAGAGGAAAGTATATTATGATCACTTAGATTATAAGTGAAATTAACATTATAACATAATATGAAGTTAGATTATAACATCAGGTGAAATTAAGTAGAACTAACAAAAAGGAGAGTATAATGGCACCTTTGCCATAATGTAAGATTGTTATTTTGCGGTGTTTGTTGTTTTAAGCATGAATCTAGATAAATGGATGTGATACTAATATAATGAATTCTATATTCAAAATAATTATATATAAAAAAGGGGTTCACACTCATAGAAACTTTATAGCAGTGGGATTTCCATTAAGGACCTTAATTTGTAGAATCATCATGCTTACCCATATCAGACCTTTTGAATGTTGTTGGTGGGATATAGAAAAATACACAAAACCCCAATTGCCAATAATGATCTCCATTTATCATAGTTTTCTTTGTCTTCTATTTTTGGAAATTGCATTTTATATTTAATTAATGGAGAAAATGGATTACATCATATCTCAGGACAAAGCTTGAGTATGCAAATTACCCCTCCTAGCATATGCAAAAAGAGCCAGCATATCTGCTTTGGCTCCAATTCAATTAAAATTAACATGACGTGACACCTCAGGAATACATGGTCATCCCTATTATCACAGGATCAAAGCTGTCGGGTTTTGAACTGGGTTATTTTCATGACGAGCCCTCCTACTTAACAATACACCACAAGGGGTAGATAATATCAAGAAAATACAGACAATATCAAGAAAATTTTCAATATAAAGGAAAAAAAGGAAATAAATAATATCATAGGTATAACAACATTGAACAAGAAGAATGCATGTTTACAGGCCATTACCAAAAAACACAATTCAGAGTAACCTTTAGAAAATGGCATACAACCATAGAATCATCTTTCTCATGCAAGGCTAGTCATGTGCAAAAACTAACTAACTAGCTATGGACTATTTGTGCAGAAAAGCAAATGCAAGACCTACCCACAACTGATCACAAAATGCAGAACCATATTCAAAGATTACATATGAGCACTACAAAAAAAAATCATGACAGTTATAGATGAAGTGGGTATGTGAAGAACCAAAGAAAAAATGCAGACCAAGTGACCACTCCACTTTTGCAAAATTTTGGTATATGGCCAACGGTTGGTAATGGTTACACGCAATTTTTTTTGCCTCATAAATTTAAAGATACCATGATTGTATTTTGGGGTACTCTTGCTTAGTAAAAACATTCCAAAATGATTGCACATGAAGTTCCCTCAGACTTATATAAGGGTGTTTCCGAGAGTGTTACCTCCCAAACCCTCACTTTAGGTGGCAAAGTCAATGGCGGTACATTTCTGGTCAATAAATCCATTCTCCCTTTGATTTATCCCTCATAGAAGACATGACCAAAATGCATTGAACATGGGCACATGTTTTGAATGAATTTGGTGGAAAATAAAAAAGTACCCCCATTTTTTTTCAAAGCAAAATTTGGAATAAAAAAGACAAAATTGTACCACAAGCATATAGTTGCATCTGCTGCATTAGAACCGTCTTCTTTGGAAAGAGAATAAAGATATATCCTCAATGCTTGCATAATATTAATGCATACGTCATCCAATAAGGAATTATCAAACCTGCAATAATTCCCCAACAAAATCATCAAGCTCGAATGTCTCAGAAACAATAATTTGCTAAAAAATTTTAAAGAGTTTTAAACATATAACAAATTCGACACCAATTCCTCTGGAAGACATAAGTCAATGGATGAAGGGGCTAGTTAGGGAAAACAGGGTATTAACCATGGAAATTATGATCTCAAACCCTAACCATGGACTTGCACTGCTTAGGTAGAATGGTATTTTCGGCAGCATTCTCTATCGATCCCCTCACACGAGTACTCTTACTAGAAGGTCCCATGTTCCAAACCTCTAACTTCTTTCTTCTAAACCTTTTATGAGTTTTTGTGTTCGAAACCTCAACCTCCTTTGGTTTTTTCCCTCCAATATCTCCCATATTCGAATACTCATGAACCTCCTTTGTGGTCTTTCTAGGCCCGTTGATGGCGTCCTTTCTCCTCCTCTTTCTCCTTGGAGTTCGATCATTGCTATCACATGCCCCAATTTGCAAAAACAATTTTATAATATTTGAGGAACATTGTGTTAAATTTTATGCTAAGTTGTAATTGATGACCCGGTGGGGTCAAGAATATTTAATGTAAATTTAGAATATTTTATTTATAAATAAATAAATGAGGAGACAACAACTTAGGGAAGTTGTTAGAAGAGTGTTTACTGGTTAATTGGTGGAGGACAATTGATGGAGAGCAAACTGACAAGTGGCAGCATCCTCAAACCACTTCCAACTGTTGCAGGTGGAAACTTCCCTATATTTGTGGTCATGATTCCCCAAGAAAGTGGAATCAGAGCAAGTGGCTCATTAAATGAAAACTGACCCAGAAGACCTAAGCATCTCTATAAAATTTCCCATTGAAGAGAGCTAAGGTTTCTCATTCTAGAGAGGTGATCATTCAGGGTGAATGAATTTACTCAAGAGAAATTCAATGGAGGGGATTACTGGAGTGTGTTTGAGCGGTTAACTACTGAGATTGAACTAGTTGCAGCTTCTAAGATGAAGTTCATACTGCTGAGAGAAGATTTTTATTACTGAGGTAATTGGACCAGTCAGGTGACATAGGTCTTACAGTTGCATTCTCCACCCAGTTCTTAGCCAAGAAGGCCAGGAACAAGCTTGGGGGTACTGAGGAAGCGTTGTTTGAGTGCTCTCCAGGAGTTTGGTTGGGAGGAACAACCTCCTTAAGCCGTGGTCGTCTTATCCTCACATGTTCTATTTTATTTGTTTACTATCTTCAGTTAAATATTTCTTAGTTTCTCTACTACAGGCATGTTAGTATTTTAGGTTTTATGAATGAAGAATAACTGAGTAATGTTGGATTCCGAAAATAAATTATAGATTATAGAAAAATAGAAATGATTATGTGAAAAGTGAAATAGATAGAATTAAAATTTCCAAGCTGTATTTATCCACACCTAAACTCAGGTCATACTCTAGTACAATTGGATTGCTTAGGTGGATGAAATGATCCTTTTATTTGAATGAGAACAGTAGATATATTTCACTTCATTTGTTTATGAATTTTACTAAATAGCAGTGCTAAGTATTGTCTGCATTTATTTACTTCAACTAACTAAATAAGAAAATAGGTATGAAAGAGAACAGTAAATATTATTATTATAAAATTAATTCCAGTATTAGTATGCTGATAAAATCTAGATAATATAGTTTAACTTAAGTAAAGTAAGTAATTTAGCATCTAAAACCATGTGGAAAGAAAATTGTAAAACAGTTTTTAAACATTGAAATTCAGACATTGTGAGTCTTTATCTATGACCAAAGGATTCTTATAAAATCCTTTTGAAATTACAAGACTTACTCAAAGTTAACAATATTCTAGTATTCGAGTATGTTGCACTAAAACCCTAAGTATTTCTTAACTAAGAACTAGAAGCAAAAACTGTAAAAATTGTTTAGGATTTCTTATTTTAACAGAGCTAGCATCAAACATATAACCATAAGTCATATCATCATCCATTATCCTATTTTTTTAAACAGAGTCAAGAATGTTGTAAGTAGAAACAAGTACTTTATAGACTATAGGGTTATACAGTAATTTTAACCCTTAAAAAACCAAGCTCTAGAATTAAAATATCATCTCTTAAACAGTGCTTTAAAAATAATTATAAATATAGAATATTAATAAAGAAATTACATATGTAAAACATGGACAAGTAAACCAGTAATACTTAACCAATTGAAACATAAAATCCTTATTCAAGGATAGGCTTATAGCCTGTAGAGTCGAAGGGTTGAAACCCAAGCTTGCTAGTAAAACTGAATATACACAAGAGACTTTTATATTAAACTATAAATAAGATACATTACTGAAGGGAAAAGTAAAACCCAACTCACTTTACAACTTGACTGTTCCACAGTCTTCATTTCACTAAGTTCAAATGTAAAAAGGAAAACTGAAGTAACACTAGAAATAGGTCATTTAGCATCTCTGAGCTCAGAGCTTGGATCTTTTTAAATCTTAAACAAAAGCATTAAAAAGCATTACATCGCTTAAGCCATAAGGCTGAAACTTCATAACAAAAACCACATTTACATCACGGCTTCAAGAGCCTATGTTACCCAACAAAGTATCGCGGGGGTTTTAATTAAAACATGGATAATACTTAACAAACTAAAAATCATAACGAACAGAGAACCGAAGCCTTGTATCCACCCACAGGAACCACTTCCAACAACCCAAATCGCATGCAGGGAGAACCATTGATGGGACCGGGGCTTACCAGATGGAAGCCCACAAAAATAACTGAGCACGAGCTTGCATTTCCACCCATAGCCTGGAGTTGGTAGTAGGAGCTTGCAAAATAAATTTAAAACAATATTTAAACTCTGTTCTTAAATTGGTAAAACCCTAACATGGTAAATCAATTGAAAAAAAAGGAAATGAGTAAGGTAAAATTTGTACCTGTGAAAAAAAAATCGAGGCTGAGAAGAAACAGCCACATCCAGCTCGATAGCACTAAACCAAGAAGCAAGAAACCCTTAAGCCAACTCTGCGACAGAGACAGACTCAAGCTCACAATGCCAAAGCAATGGATAAGCAGTCATAAGAGTAAGGCCATTACAGGATTCAAGCCACTTGAAGAAACCATTAACCACTCTCACAATGTATTCATCACTTACAGGAGAACATGAAACCACAAACCACGATACCAAGATTCACTTTACAAGTAATGCAGACTAAAGTGCCCAACGATTAAGGAGGTTGTAGGCCTCTCATGGCCGCAAAGACTCACAATGCATCCAGCAGGGAGGAAAAACACTCGGACCAAAATGCAAAGGAGTAGGGTTACAACATTATAAGTCAACCAATGTATGGAGGAGGCCTTTTCCACGTGCCCTTCCAAAAATCTCAACAATTGTGGGTTGAGTTCTAATGTTAGCGTTGCACAATTTATTTTAAAAACTTATCATTGCCAATATCCCTTAACGTATGTTTGCCAATAATAAAATCATGCCATCGATCAATTAAACTAGTTCATATGATTGCTAATAATATCAATCATACCATCCAATATATTAAGCCTTGGAACTAGTATAGTTTTGGATCAAAACTTATAAGGTTTGTTGCATTTATTTTTGAATACATTATAATAGTTGATAGGTAGGTAAAACTACCTTAGATTATAAGTTAGGATAATTTTTATAGTTTAATATTGTTAGGTTATAAATCTACATAGTATTAGAACATTGGAGTAATAATAGTATCATGGTTCTAAACTAAAATACTATGAACACAGCTTGTCTACTAGCTGTTCCAAGAAGATATTCATACTTACAAACAAATCAAACAATTTTGATATTGTTTTAGAACTAGTAAAGGAAAATAGGGTTTAGATATGATTTTTTTTATAAACTGGAAAAGCCTTAAACTTCTCCACATAAAAACTTGGTGCTGATAAATGAGCGAGTCTTCAAGAAGACTGAAGACTAACTTTATTTAAAGAGTTTCTCATAACAAGCTAATCACTCATTGTAAACTTTACCATCGAAAAACATAAGAATATGTTCATACATAAAGAGAAGTACACTTGAGTCATAAAGTAAAAATAACAGTAAGATCACAAAATAGTCGAAGTAATTATGTACCAAGACCATGAGCTCTATGCTCACTATGGGAATCTATAAATGACCATGTACTATAATTTATAAAAAATAATCATCTTACGACTGAAGGAACCTTTGGAAGAACTTACTCTTTTAAAAGCATTGATTATGTCAGGATAAAAGGTCAAAATGGATTTAGATATAAATATTGTTATAGATTCAAAACAACGAAAGAAATTTGCTTTACCTCTTCGGAGACTTGCAGCTTAAATAATCGATTCTTATACTAGCATCTTAACATGTTAGGGATGTACTTTCTCGACGTAATTTAAAATAAACACCTACATGATCTTACGCTTATCTGCTAAACCTATAAGAACCAATAGTCCATTTGAGTTAGCATAACGCTAAGTAGGCCCCGATCTCCAACAATATTTCTCACTACTTGACAAAAGTAAATCATCAGTATATCTAGCAGCAACTAAATGCAAGTCCTCTTTCTATCACAGTTGAAAATTAAAGCTGTAAAATTAACACAGGTATTTAAGATTACATCCTTTTTGGTACACATTTTCTTTATTGAAACAAACCCTTAATTTTTGTTAAACTGTTTCATTTTCCGCTAACCGCTAGCAGTTACTAAACTGGGACTTAAGACATTTTATGTCACTTTAAAAAATTTTAATTTTTGCGAAATTTTGGGTCATTACATGTGGTATCAGAGCACAAGGTTCAAACACTAGGCCTTAATGAAGCTCAACTTGCTTATATGGAACAGTAAATTTAAATCATTATGCTGATGTTGTTTTCTTTGAATGATATACACAGAGAAGTTTGTTTCTAAGTTAATGACAGGTATGGAAAGATTGGAAGAATATGCAGAAGAGGAATCTCCTTACCCTGAGTGAGATAATCTACAAAAAGAACCTATACAAGAAGATATAACCAATAATTCTTCCGAACTACTACAAACTGTTAAAGAATTAAAATAAGAAATGGAGTTAGTTAAGAAAGAAAATGAGAGGATTCTGAGAGATCAGGAGGAGCTGAATCAGATCTTAATAGAAAGATTTTATACTGAGGAAAAGGGTAAAAGAACTGATTATGAAGATATAGGTTATCAACATAAGTATAAAAAGATTAAACAGATTAAAAATGAAAGTAGCTCATCTTTCCGAAATATATGGTGATCAACATAACTCTCATTATACTAGTGACAGTAGTGAGGATAACCATCATACTAGGAAAAGGAAATATAAACCTTATGAAGAAATATCTGGGGAGTTCAAGAAGATCAAGCTGCCAACATTTAATGGAGAAACTGAAAAGGGGGAGGAAGCGGAATCCTGGCTATCCGAGATGAAGAAGTACTTCCAGATTTATAGCTATTCTAATCAACTGAAGGCTAGGATGGCTATTTATAATCTTACAAGAAAAGCTGATATATGGTGGCAGGACTTAAAAAGAGTGAAAGGTATAAGAGAGAAAAACATAAATTGCAGCACATTCAAGAAATAATTCAAAAATAAATTTTTATCTGAACAATACTATGAAGAAAGGGATAAAGAATTCTATGAGTTAAAACTAGGTACAATGAATATGAAAGAACTAAATAGTAAGTTTCTAAGTCTTCTCAGGTATGTAACATACATTGTGGACGAGAAACCTAAGGTACAGTGGTTTCTTAGTTGTTTAACTTATCATATAAAGGATAGGATTGAGTATGACAATCCGAAAACCCTAGAAGAAGCCATGAGAAAAGCGAATTTCTGTTATGAACAGAAGTGTAAAAAGGAGAGTATGGCCAACTGGAAGGCCAAAAGGAATAATAACTTTGATCAAAATAAGAAAGAGTTTGTGCCCAATTGAAATTCTAAAAATAATAACACCAGAAATTTTCCTAATAAGAATTTCCATGGGAATAAAAGTAATTCACAGACCAATCAGAACAATCAAAAGAATAAAGAGTCTACTAACAATCATAGTAACTACACAAAGAACTTTGAACGAAAAGAACCCATAAAGTGTTGGGAATGCAATGGTCCACATTATGCCTCAGTCTATCCCAATCGGAAAAAGACTGTCAGCAATATCCACACAATATAGGAGGAGAAGACTATTGGTGATTTAGCGAGGACAATGCCCAGGATCAATGCAACTTTAGAGAATCGACAAGCAGACTATCAAACTTCCATGGTGGAAGTGGAAGGTAAGAAAAATCAAATACCCATATCTATTTTAATTGATCCAGGACCTAGTTTAAGCTATATTTATCCTAACTTGGTAGAAAAGTGTAAACTTCCACTTGAAAAGTTTGCAAGTTCTTGGTTAGTTCAGTTAGCTACTAGTGCAAAAAGAAAGGTAATTATCTTTGTAAAGAATTGTGCAGTAATTAATATCTTCCCTTCTCCAAGTCCTCTCATACAACAGTATTATCAGGACAGAGGGAGGTTGTGGAGAAGGCTAAGCATGGAAAGCATATAATCTCCTTTGCCAGTCCAGAAACCATGCAGAAAGATGCCTTTGAGCATGAAACACACACCCAGGGAAGGACACATTGTGGATTCGACAGACAGACAAGTGGTCGAGCCCAGTCAACAGTGAGTCATCAGAAGCATCCTTAACGTCATTTTCACGACCTGCAAGCTCAAAAACAGAAGCGGCGTGCTGCCATCCAAACTGAGCATGCACATTAGCTCTATAATGTCTATTTTAATATATGTAAACTATGGCAGTAGTACCATGCTCTAAGTTGTTAGTAGTTGATTATGACTGTAAACAGTTTCATGTCCTATTTCGAGGATTAGCCTCGGGGACTGAGATAGTATAAATTGCTCCCCATAGAGGGGAGAAGGGTTGGGAATTTTCAAGAGCATAGGCTCTCCACTGTAACATGTTTCAAGCTTTCCAGATATGGATAAAATTGCAAAGGAATGATAATCGTTTCATGCCAAAGATTCCCGTGTCGTCTTTTTCTTCAATAAGTAGCTTCTTTACGTGAATGTTTATCATGTTTTTCATTCCAATTTGTATTTTTCTTTTCATGTTTGAGCATTAGTGTATATGGGCCAGAATTCGTCTTGTATGCTCTCGGCCCATTGTTCAAGCATTTTTGAACACTTTCTTCTAAAGTCATACAGAATTCACCTTGGTTAGGTGCTCTGCGTTATGGACTGTTTTCTCCTGTCTGCTAATCACCTACTAAATATCTCCAGATTGAAGGATGGATGACTATCTTGCCTCTGTCCATAAACTTTCTTGATTCCTTACCTCTTGCAACATATTTCAGACCAGATTGTTGACTCCATTTCCCAATGGTCCCCTCTATGATCGTCCCACCAGACTTTATAAAAACAAACTTGTTCTATTTAGAAATTTGACCTTCTGACTTGTCTTTGATTGAATATCTTGCGTATGAAAACTCTATAAATAGTGAGAGATCCCTCTTTGACTTTGTTGGGTCAGAAATACAATCTAAAGTAGTTTTTGTTGTTACCCCTGGATCTACCTTTCACAGTCGCGTACCTTCTGGGTGATAACGTGTTCCTCTTCATTTAGTGTGACTTGTTCATCTTTCACACCAATATTCTTGGTTGCACTGATCCAAGTTGAATAAAGGTGAACATATAGTAAACCATACTCTATCACTCTCTTAGGAGGTAAATCTAATAACTTTATAAATCTATAAAAAAATTGTTTCTCATGGTAGACTTCCTTTTGAAGATTAAGTTTCAGTGAATTAGCCACCAATTATCTTACTGCCTATTGAGTTACAAGTGGTTTCCATTTTCATACATTGAGTTTCCCTCCTCTTTATCATGATAATGGGGCTTGTGGTTGTTGTTGATATGTATATACTCAATTGGAATTACTCATTTTATATCACATGGCTGTAAGGATGAAAAATAGAACTTGGGGATGCATAACAACAACCCTCATTTTCATAGATAAATTCATAAAAGCCAAAAGCCAAAGAAAATATTTCAGGGTTACACATTACAATTTACAATTCTCATAAGGAAAAGAAAATTACTTACTTGAGCCAACTGTAGTTGTGGAAGCAAGATAGCTAATACACCACCTCGTGAACAAGAATGAACCATTACTCCAACAGCAACCATACCTGCAAATGGCCAAGTTAGACCAAACCCTATAATATCCAAGGTAAAAAACTCTTGAAGAAAAAATACAACAATAGAATTTACCTCGAGTTTCCATGCCGAAATTACCAAGGTTTCCATGCAAAAAAAATGAGACCACCCAACTAAACAAAATCCACACTTCCGTGAGGAAAATTTTCAAAAAAGGTGTCAAAATTGGTCCCAGCAGCCTTAAGAGAATGCCCGCCACAATTCATGGTTTGAGAAGAATGCCCACACCATGGTACCGTCCTATGGCTAGTTGGTTTGGATACCTATTCATGATTTGAGTTTGCTTTAATATTTCTTGAGGAGAAAGATACAGGCCTGCCAAAACAGGCTTTTTCACTATGCAAAAATGGCTGAGTAGCCTCAGAAAGATGCTCGCCCTAAATTATGGGCTAGAGTAAATGCCTGCAGCACATGGGGGTCTTGTATATTGGTCTTCAGCCTACATGACCATGTATTCAGAGTGCCTTGGAATTGGATGAAGAAAACGTTATAGATCTTCCAAAAGGGTGTTTTAGGCAGATTAGACCAAATTAAGAAATTTGTCTAAGTATGGAATTGATGTTAAATCTGCCCAAGTGGCCTTAAGGAAATGCCTTCCATGCCTCATAGGATGATGTGAAAAATGCATTGAGAATGTGAGTCTCTAGAGGGTTGTATGGAGCATACAACCATGTCACTTACCTCACCCAACTATAACATATATTTAAGGAAGAATTGGTCCCAACAGCCTTAGTCAAAATTGGTCCTAGTAGCCTTAAGAGAATGCCTACCACAATTCATGGTTTGGGAAGAATGGACGCACCATGTACCGTCCTATAGATAGTTGGTTTCGCTACCTATTCATGATTTTATTTTTATTTAATATTTCTTGAGGAGAAAGATACAGGCCTACCAAAATAGGGTTTTTCACCAGTGGATGCAAAAATGGCTAAGTAGCCTCATTATAAGGATGCCCGCCCTAAATTATGGGTTAGAGTAAATTCCCACAGCACATGGGGGTCTTATAGATTGGTCTTCGGCATACCTAACCATGTCTTCAGATTGTCTTGGAAGTGGATGAAGAAAAATTTATGGACCTGCCAAAAGGGTGTTTTAGGCAGATTAGACCAAATTGAGAAATTTTGTGTAAGTATGGAATTGGTGTTAAATCTTCCCAAGTGGCCTTAAGGAAATGCCCGCCATGCCTCATAGGATGATGTGAAAAATGTATTGAGAATGTGAATCTCTAGAGTGTTGTATGGAGCATACAACTATGTCACTTGCCTCACCAAACTACAACATATATTTAAGGAAGAATTGGTCCCATTGAGCCTTAGTCGAAATTGGTCCCAGTAGCCTCAAGAGAATGCCTACCACAATTCATGGTTTGAGAAGAATGCACTCACCATGGTACCGTCCTATATATATTTGGTTTCGATACATATTCATGATTTGAGTTTTCTTTAATATTTCTTGAGGAGAAAGATACAGGCCTGCCAAAACAGGATTTTTCACCAGTCACTACAATAAAAACTGTATTTAGCGTCAGATTTAGCACCGGATTTTAGTGTAAGTTTTTCCCAATTTTGGTGAACAATCTGGCGCTAAACCTAGTGCTATTGTACAATTTCATAAAACACCATCCATTGCATCTTTTTCCTGTCCTTTTTAACATCCATTTTTGTCTCCATTTTTGCGCCCAATTTTTTTGCATCTTTTGTTATGCCCTTATTTGCACCCAATTTTGCATCTTTTTTTGCGTCCTTTCTTACATCCTTGTTTGCACCTAGTTTGACGCTTAGTTTTGCATCAAATGTTGCGTCTTATTTTTCTCCTAGTTTTTCATCGAGTCTTGCACCATGTTTTGCATCAAATTATGTGTCCAATTTTGCATCTAGCGTTATATCTAGCTTTGCATCCAATTTTAGGCCCAATATTGCGTCTTGTTTTTCATACAATTTTACTTATAATGTTGCATCCCCTTTTGCATCTTGTTTTACATATTTTTTTGTATCCATGTTTGTGCCTGATGTTTCATCTCATTTTATGTCATATTTTGCATCTAAGTTTGCACCTAGTATTGCATCCTGGTTGATGTCTTTTTTTGCATCTATGTTTGAGTCCAATGTTGCTCCCAGTGTTGTGCCTAGTGTTGTGACTGGTTTTGTAACCATGTTTGTATCTAATATTGCATCCAATCTTGTGTCCAATGTTGCATCCCATCATGCATTCAATATTAAGTCTAGTTTTACATCCAATGTTTCATCCCATCTTGCATACAATATTGTGTCTCATTTTAAGTTTTTGTTTGCGCCAAGTGTTGCCTCCAGTTTTGCACCTGGTGTTACGCATGGTTTTATGTCCATCAATACACCATATTTTGTGCCCAATTTTATGTCCAATTTTACGTCTAGTTAGGAGTCCACTTTTGCATCTACTGATGCATCTAGTTTTGGGCCTAGTATTGCATCTAGTTTTGAGTCATTAATTGTGTCTAGTGTTGAGTCTTTTTTTGCATCCAATTTTGTGATTCGTGTAACATCCATTTTTGTGTCCACATTTGCGTCTGACATAAGGTCCACTTTTGCATCTACTTTTGTGTTTTGTGTGACGTCTACTTTTACATCATCTTTTGCATTTAGTGTTGCGTCTAATATTGCATCAATCTTGCACTACTACATTTTTTACCTTTAGAAATACATTGCAATATCATTAGGGCATGGAGGAATCAAACCACTGGCCTCCTGCTTATAAGGCAGGCGCTCTTCCATTGAGCTAGAACCCTTTAAGAATCGGGAAGATGAGAAATATTAACACATTAAATTTCATCATTGTCCCTGAAATATTGTTTCACCTTTATTGTTTTGTGTATAATTTGTCATGTGTTTTTCCTATCATGCCTATTGACATACATTTCAATATTATTATGTTTTCTCATCCAGAACCAACACATTTGAAATAGCAGGATTCTAAACACTTGCATATGGAAACTATTAGTTTCCATTCTGATAGATTGCACATCCACCTTGGTTTTCCTACAACAATGCCTACATATGTAATACTATGTTACCAAAAATGAGAAATGAGAAATGCAAAAAGAAAAGGGAATGGTACATGAAATGGGTTTTGGAGGTTTCACATAGAAGAAACAAGGAGAGAGAGAAAACAACACTAATGGTGAAGAAGAGCACGAAGATCACAGAGCATGGATACAGTAAAAATGCGGTCTAGGTTGTCAATGGGTCTTGATTTGTGGGTCAAGTAGGTTTACTTACTTGGTAAAACTAGTTGTAAACAAGAGCTTGGTTAGTTTGTATGCCAAGTAAAACTTGTTGTAAACAAGAGCTTGGTTAGTTTTAACTTTGTATGCTAAGAGGTATTTAATTCAACCAAAAAATCCTAGCAAGTCCTCTTCAGTGAGGCCTAAATATTGATAATTAGGGTTAGTCTTCCAACCAAAACAAAAAAAATTTATAGAATTCCCACTGCTTTACACAAGGAAATTTGGAAACTGAGAACCACTTCACAAACTACAATGGATGATCAATGATCGACAAAGCAGGACTAAGACCTAAATCATGTATACAACAAATACAAATGAATTAAAATCGAACTAGGAAGAGGATAATCAAATGCCAAGATAACATAGAAAAAATGAAAATTTATCATGAAATTACACAAAACAATCTGGTCATCCATACCTTCAATTGCAATTTGTGTTGTGGGTATGGAATAGAGCCAGGATTGAAGTGAAATTCAATTTCCCGAAGAATTGAATTTTTGGCACTTGAAAAGGTGGAGAAGATGACAAACTGGTTTTGAATGGATTGAACCCCACACTTTCATAGCCACAACAATAATATCCATCACTATCAGGAAACTCTTTTATTCCAAGTTCTCGTAGCCGATAAAGAGGGTACCCCCAAAGGGACCATATCATATGCAAACAATAGTAGTGCAGTTAGGACATGGTGTAAAAAGAAACCATTACCAGCATGGGTGTTCTTCTAGAGGTGTATCTCTTTTTTCTAGTCCATCGGTTTAAATCCAAACTGCATCAATGTAAATATGAAATAATTTCAGGGATAGGGGGCAGCCCTGGTTAACCCAATTAGTGCTCCCAATGAAGTGAGAAAACCTCCAAGATGTGGGAAGTTGTCATATAACTATCATAGAGCCTCATAATAGCAACACTGACATTCTATTCAACAATGATACTGTGAAGTTCTCATGATTCGTTTCCTAGTTTAAGTTTCTTTAAAGTCTTCATGCTTTGTCTGATTATCCATTTCACCTATTTGAAGGTATGCAATATATTTGTTGATTTTCACAGGTTCGATCAGTGTTAATACAAGTACTAAAATTCAATACATGAACATATAAAGAATTGAGGTAAAATTCAAACTGTAATAAAACGTAACAACATAACTTTCATTTCTTTCAACTTAATGCTCTGTTGGTCACTGCGTTAACTTAACGCTCTACTAGTCACTGCATTAAATTTGATCATTGAAATGTTTCATCAACTGTCATGTACAAAAAAATAATAAATAATATGTGCAGTAAACTAAATCTCAAGTAAACTACAGAAGATAAAGAATCTTAACCATTGTTGGATCTACCTTATACTCAGTTAGTTCTGAGTTTGATCTTGTCACTAAAAGGACAAGTCAAACTAGTTGAAACATATACGTACCTTGAGAGAGAGAGGGAGTAAACAAACCTTAGTTTCTTCAATCAATTTAGCAGTGCAGTCAAGGAGAATCACACAGATGCACTCAGAGTGAAAGATGTACAGTCAAGCACTCTACCAACAGATTCACGATGAACAAATTCCCAAAACCAGTTAGGGTGGATCAAACAGAAAAACTCAGCCTGTGCAGAGAATAGATCACAGTAAGCCCCATGTAGAATAACACAGAGGTAAAAGCTGTAGACTACCATGGAGAAAGAAAAACGCAGCCCGGACCGAGTAATCCAGGCAGATCGGTGATGGCCAGGTAGAGAGATTAGTGAAGACCAGGCAAAGTGATCCCAAGAAGACAAGCTCATGAAGGTAAGCCAAGCCGTGAAATAAAAACCAGCAATCAAAATCCAAGCGCGTGAAGGTAAGACAAGCCGTGAGAAAAATCACGCAGTCAGCCGGCAGAGAAAGCCCCTCAAATAAAACGTAGACAGCATACAGCCAGCAGAGAGAGCCCCACAAATAAAATGCAGACAGCAGACAGCTGGCAGAGAGAGCCCCACAAATAAAAAACAGACAGCCACCGAAAAATAATAACACGTGAAGGTAGATCGATGAAGACCAGACCGAGAAGGAGATCGGCGAAGATCAGACCGAGAAGGAGATCAGTGATGACCAAACCGAGAAAGAGATCGGTGACGACCAGACCGAGAAATTAATCGCATGAGATCAATCCCGCGAAGATAAGCCAAACCAAAAATCAGAATCCAAGCCCGTGGAGAAAGTCGTGCTGAGAAAAATCAAAATCCAAGCCTGTGGAGAAAGCCGTGCTGTGAAAAATCAAAATCCAAGCCCATGAAGGTAAGCCGTGGTGAGATCCCAAAATCATATGTGTTGAAACTAAAAATAATCTCTTCCTTAAATAGGTTAGGGTATATAAAAAAATTACTTAGGATAGAATTAACGGAGGCCCACAAAAATAAAAATAAAAATCATAAAAATAAAAATTAGGTAGCCCAAAAGAATAAACCGTCCCAACAAAAGTCAAAAAAGATTTTAATATAATAAAAAGTAAATTGTCAAAAAGTCTATTAATAAAATCATGAGATTTTATTAATAAACTAAAATAATTATTTAATGAAATTATAATAAAATGAAAGTCCAAAGGTCCAACATAAAGTCAAAAATCATAAGTGGGTCATTATAATAACAACATAAGGCAACCATACAAATAAATGGTTCAATGATCTTTAATAAATCATCAAGTAAATATACTCCATAAAGTAGGAGTCATCATAGTCAAAGGTGCACACAAGTAATAGTGCTAAGACTAGTAAGAATAGGACCAAGATTCAACAACCACAAGATCAAGGTGGACAATCAATCAAATAGGACCAATAAGACCAAATACTTTTCTCTCTCTCAAGGTACATATTTTTATATATTTTGTCATCACTATATAAGGGGGAAGATCCAACCGGATGGTACAATCCTTTTGTCCTAACACTGCTCCTAAAGGTTAGGTACTAGGGACATCGTCAAGGGGTGGCCAGTCCCTTGAGAATCAACCTAGCAATAACCGATTAGGAGAGGGGACATCATTATCTTCCATTCTTAATGAATGGCTTTCAGCCTTAGGCTGAGTTTCAGTCTCACACTGAATCAAGTTGATCAATCCCTGGACCCTAACCGGGTCCTCCATTCTCTCATAGAATGGTTCTCAGTACTAAGTTGAGTTTCAGTCTCACACTAAAAATTGATCAACTACCTGTAGTACCTACTTGGACATCATGTCTTGGTCCTATACCAGAATATATCTCTGCCTCTACCTGCAGGCTCTACTCGGACATCACATCCTTGGTCCCAGACCAAAATACCCTAGAGGCATATAGGGGCCCTAGCCACATGCTAGGGGATTTTCCATGGGATCAACCTACTTGGTCCTAGACCAAGAACCCCAGGAGACTACTGGGGGCCTTAGGGTACCTTCTAGGGTCTTATTATGTCCTAGTCAACTGACTATGAAACCATTCTCTGAGAATGGGTCTCGCAGCTGCACTAACTTTAACAATATTGACAATTGAGGATTGATTTATTGCTCTTGTATATGTGGCATTTAGTTTTCCAATATATTAATGTCTAGTTTTCCTGAATCGCAAATTATGAAACTAATTTTCATATTGCTGCATTGCAGGCTTTATTCTACTTCGCTCTTCGTTGTGCATGAGAAATAATGATTGTTGATGATGGATCAAAGAACTTACTGAGGGCTGTAAATAGAAGGCTAAGTGCACTGGCTTTTCATATCAGAGAGTATTATTGGATTGATACGATAAAGCTCAATGAAATTTATAGATATAAGACAAAATAATATACCCCTAATGCTGTCAACAAGTTCAATATTTATCCAGAGCAAATTCCAACATGGCTTGTTAATTGGATGCCCGATCAAGGAGGATTCCTAATTGGGAACCTTCAGCCTGCTCACATGGATTTCAGGTTTTCTCCTTGGCGAATCTTTGGGCTATAGTAACATCTCTAACTACTCCAAAACAGGCTGAGGCTATATTGAATCTAATTGAGAGCAAATGGGATGATCTTGTGGGAAGCATGACTATGAAAATCTGCTTTCCTGCATTGGAATATGAAGAGTGGCGAATTATCACTGGCAGTGATCCAAAGAATATGTACTGCTCTCTCCTTTTGCTTATATTGATTGTTAATATGCATGGTTTTGTACATCAGGATTTAGAAGGGAAGCATACAGAAATTTAATGTTCAGGGTTGTTTTTGCATTCTGTGTTCACTTTTAATATTGAAGTCATATATGAGTGCTGAAGGATATGATGGGATTTTGCAGTTGCATTTTGTGTGTTGTATGTTGGCATGTACCTACTGTAAGATGCTGAAAAAGTATTATGTTCACCTATCTCAATGTTGCCATCTGCTTCATTTTTCCTCAGTATTGTGTAGCATATCTTCTTTAGCTATATGAAATTTTGATAGTATTCTTGGTAATTCTCTATATATAATGTTGTGTATTTGAAAGCTGAAGAATAATATATGTTTGATTGGGAGATATGGTATGGAACTCCATGCTTTGATTGTAAATGATTTATATTATCATCTTCAAGGGGAGTTAGAAGGTCGAAAAATTCCTCCAGGTTCCTTTCAGAGAGTTTCAGAGCACCTCATAAAGTTGGAGATAGATTCAATTTTGCAGACTGTTAAACATTTCTATTTAAAAGAGATTCATCCATTATGTGAAGATAAGTATATTTATGATACCAAAGCCCTTAAAACAAAATTGGGTATGGATTGGTGGCCTCACTCAGATGACAAAGGACTCACAGCTGCAGCAGAAAAGACACTAGAAATCTTGAGTCCTGCAAATAGGGCCTCTTGCCTTGCATATTTTCAGTTGAATGCATTAAAAGCATGGATTACTGTGTTAGCTTTGTCAATGTTTGACAAAAAAGTTGTAAGTTCATTCATTCTTGAGAGCTATCATACTTATCCAAAACAATTTATGTGCTTGTTATGTTTCTATACCATAAGAATACCTACTTTCCTTATTTCTGTTTTATAGCCTTTCTGGATCAGTTTGTTTTGGTACTTATATTTTTGTTTGCAGTACCTCATACCATTTCTTGTTGAATAGGGGACAGAGTTACGTTCAATAACCCTAAATGCATCATTCTCAGAAGAATCAATAGGGTTGTGTGTTGAAGATCTTTGCAATTATCTATTGACATCAATGCAGTTGTTAGGCCCTCTTGGTGATCCAACAAAGTACATGCTAAATTTTATCATAACACAGGCCCAACTTTTGCTTATTTTTGTGAGGTGGATGTGCAGCCGTATAATTTCAACAACAAAGAGAATGCATGCTTGGCCACTCTATGCAAAAGTGATCAGAACAGTGATCACAAGCCTAAAATTATTGATGGATATAAAACCATTTATTCCAGGCAGACTTGAAACGATGCTTAGATGTCTCCTGGTAGTGCTTCTGACATCATTAGACTTTATTCATTCTCAAAATAAAGAGTACCAGGAAAGCAAAGAATCAAAGACAGATATGCAAAATGTGGCAGAGATGTCTTTTTTGATGTTTCTCTTATGAGTTTGGGATTTCTACCTGTTCTTTGCAGTTGTGTTGAAAACAACAATGTTGCAAACCTATCTTTAGCTGTAATTGATACACTCTTAAAAGGTTTCCTGGAACCTAATACTTGGTTGCCTATTTTTCAAAACCATTTTCCTATGTAGTGTGTAATTGGTCTGATTCGACATGATAGTTGGAGAGATTCAGCTGCTGTAATCCTAAATTTCTGTTTATCTTTAGCATGTGTGAGAGGAGGTGCTGAGATGCTGCAGTATGCTAGTTTTTTTTCATGCTTGTCAACATTTAGTCACTTCCTATGAGATGAACTTTCATTAGGCTTGGGAAACAGAGAGGGTCCATTCTCTGTGTGGCATAATGGTAGACTGTGTGATGGGTTATGGGGTTTAGGGCTAGCTGTTGTAACAACAATGATGAACTCTCTTGGAGAAAATGATGCTGGTGCTTTAGTTCTAGACAATGCAATGACCTACTTTTATTCTAAAAAATATTATATCTTGTGTGCACTGTATTCCCCCGACCTTCCATCCAATGCACTTGGTAGGAAGAGAACTAAACATCAAAGGCCCCAAACTTCTCTCATTGCATTACAAGAAACAAAACATGCCATTACTCTTATGTGCCATCTTGCAAAGAACCGAGTGACATGGATAAATGTTATGCAAGGTGTAGATTCAGAACTCTTATAATATAAACAACTGCATAGATTTGACAAAGTTGTATTGACAAGGCACACCAATATAGTACAATTAAATGCACAATTTAGAGCATATGATGAGTAATAGAGTATATAAAGCCTGAAAGCAATATAAACATAGTTGTATATACAATGCTAAAACATAAACTAAAAATTTGGCATATCCAAGTGGGTCTGTCAGTTCAAAAAAGAGATTCTAATGTAGTTGTAACCATGAATATCAGAATGAACAAAATTTACAAGTGTAACTTTGCAAGATGAGCAATGTGCAAGGAGTGCTAAAAATTTGTTTGCTAGAGAAAAATTTGCAAAAAAGAAAGTCATTTGAAGCTAATCACTAGACAATATAGATTTTTGTGACAATGTTGTATGCAGTTAGTGTAAAAATATCTCACAAGCAAAGTTTTCACAAGTGGAAAACTGTTGACAAGATCTTTCTTGTCTAATTCCTTTGAAAGTTATTGCAGGTGTGGCAATTTCATTGTACAGTCCATTGTGCCATCCTTAGTCTCAAGAACACACTCCAAGCAATGCTTGTATCTAAAGAGTGTGTTTTGTTTGTGACAAACTAAGCAATATGGAAAGCTATCAAGCATTGGGTTGCTGCAAGCATTGCAAATTCTGTGGAATGGAAGCGAGAAGACATTCTTTGTTTTCAAATGGTTCCCTATATGTGCAAATTGCAAATGGACAACTTTATTTGCACAAAATAAACAAATGATAGGAAAAATGTCATGAATGCTGATGAATAACAATTGCAAAATAACATATTTTGAATAAAATACATAAGGTTTTTAAATAGTGTAAACATCTTTATATGATGTTAATGTACAGGAAAATAAATGGCATTGCATATATGTCAATAAAAAATGTAAATTTAATGGGAAGGATCCAAGATATATGAATGTTGCAAGATATACAAATGTTGCAAAGATCATCATAGCCAAATGCTATGGTGATTTATCGAGTAAGCCTTAGAAATATGAAAATTGAAACCGCCAGTTTCAAAAGTTTCCCAAAAGTGATCAAGCAAAGAGCCAACAGGGGTTGTTGCAACTGTTGTATGCAAGTTCACATTGTGGTGTTTCATGAAAATAAATAATTCTTTTTGAAAATTGGAATGTTGCAACATGTCAAAGTTAAGGTCACTAGTAGTTACGATATATTGATTCTGGTCAACGTTTTCCACTATGTTTTCAACAAACCTATAAAGCTATGCAATTGGTGCATTTGGCACTGCAGATACATTTGACAATTTTACAATAGCTTTGTTAATTTGAAATTGGCAAGTATTTGCTTCTATACAATTTGTTGTATAGTTTTCTATAGTTTTCTATACAATTTGTTGTATAGTTTTCTAATTGATGTATAGTTATAAGGAGGGTCATGGCTCAGCTCCAAGTAGCCCTAGCAGGTCACAGCTTGTTCTAGGAGCAATTTACAAGTCACGGCCCAACTTAGCACACAGATCACGGCTCATTCAAGGACCAGCACAAGATCACGGATCAGTCCAACAACAAACCTTCACAACCCTAATCTAACAGCTAGAAGGATGTCATGGCTGAGTTTAGTAGCCAACAAAAGATCATGGATCAGTCCATCACAACAACGGAATTTGTTTTCTCACATAGTATTTTGGTAGATTACCTGCTTTGGGTTAGATTCAATGATAGGTGTATTCCTTTGAAAAAAGGAAATTAGCCTCATCCTGCCAATTTGAATTCATATTGAACTTGTACATTCTACTTATCTCAGTCTTTAGAGAGTATAATCATTTTCATTCTTTAGAGTAAAACCGTTTTCTCTCTTTAGAGAGAAACCACCTGTGCAAAAAACCCTAACATATTTCAGAATTGAATGCCTCTTGAGTTTTGGCTTCAATATTGATACCATCATATTGGTGTCGAATCGCCCATCTATTCAACTTACCCAACTGAGATCTCCAAGGGAGAAAAAGAGCTTACGAAATTGACATTTATGGGATCTCCAAGGCAATGAAAGAGCTTACAGGATTGACATTTATGAGCAGGTATAAACTTTTGATTCATCCAGATGCTTAGAGAAATTTGAGTAGAAAATTTAAATCAAAGTGAGTTTGCAAAAAAAATTATTCGCAAGCTGTCGCCTGAGAGATTCAAACTCTTGCGAGGAAACTCTATGTACTTAGCAGCCACACACCTTAACCACTCAAATAGTCAATAGGAGGTCATGGTTTGCTCACTTAAGGTAGCAGCAGCCCCTTCGACAATAGTAGAGGTAACAACCCAATAAAATGAAGTACACAATAAAATGTGAAACGTTGAGTTGAAAAACTGAGGCGGATAGCTTTCGAGTGACCAGGGGTTCAATCTAGAGGAATCTCAGATCATTTGCAAGAAAAGTCCTCTAAAAACAAATCACAAAACCCCAAAACTAATATTCACTAAATATTCAAAACCCCATTCATTTTCCCCAAAGAAAATAAGTTTTCCCTATGAGCTACCAATTTAGTAATAGCTCCCTAGGTTCCCATATTGACGCCAATTAGATGCAAATGCACACAGTAATCATATATAGAAATGCATATCGTTACAGATATCTGGACCCTAATAATTTTGACAGTTTTGTTTGTCCTACTAATAATAACAATAAGTAACAAAGCCATGGAAGTGAAGCTTACCTTTGAACAGAAGGTGATTCCTATGTGTCCTGAAGCGCCTTTAAATTTAGCATATGGATCTGTGGTGTTCGCAAAAGGAAGAGATTGCAGCCGTATTATAGAGCTTCACCATGGAACCACCAAAATGGCCTTCCTTCTGTGTTTTGTGTTATTCTAAGAATTTGTTTTAGAGGAATGTGGAAAAAAAAGAGCACTCCGCTGACGAGGGTTTGAATTTCATTTCATATCTACCCTTCCAACTAATTTTTTTGGACTGTTTGAACTCTTATCTTGCCTATAACTGAATATTACTAAGAACTAGGCTATTGTTGTTAAAATGTGAAAAATCAGGCAGTTGCGCATCCCGCTATTGCACAGAATAAGGGTAAGGAGCAGTTAATGATCGGGTAATCCTCCTATTTCTTTCACGGGTAAATCATTATTAATATCTTCTTTAATCTATTACTATTGGTGGGGTCAAAAATATATAACTCTAAAGATTCACAGATTCACAAACGGTAGGATTAGCATAGGTAATTAATCTTTTGTTTTAAGGGCAGGTTAAAAATCATGTGTTTAAAGGCATATTGATAGGATAAGAATTCACATATACAAAGAACAAGACAAATAATCTTGTGTTTATTAAGGAACGAGAGGGAAACAACAGCATTTTATTGAATTATATTAAAAGAAATACACAATAACAATGTTTTAATTAAAGGATTTAACTTTTAGTTTAAAAATATGTTTTTTATTTAGAATTTTAATTTTCCATTAAAATATAATAATAATTTTAGTTATATTATG
Source organism: Pseudotsuga menziesii (assembly GCA_001517045.1). NCBI lineage: Eukaryota > Viridiplantae > Streptophyta > Pinopsida > Pinales > Pinaceae > Pseudotsuga > Pseudotsuga menziesii. The sequence goes on along the minus strand of LPNX010267669.1, from coordinate 255,454 downwards.
TATTAATACATTAAATAATAAATTCAAGAAACTAACTAAATGTGGAACCTAGAATCATTTCTCAAAGTTAATGCCAGGCTATATGTAATGCAACACACAAACTTTTGGAAGGTTAACATGTTGTGTCAATGGTGTAATTGAAATTGTGATTTTTTTTATTTTCAATTAAAAGATATGCTTTTATTAAGAAGTTTAATTTCCAATTAAAATGTTGCTCTAGGGTGGAACAAAAAACAATATTAACAATGACACAAATAGTTCAAAAGTAACGTGTGTTGCTGTTATGCATCTAAAATACATTAAGTGATAAACTTAGGAAACAAACAAAAGGTGGAACCTAGAATCCCATCCAAGGGTTAATGTTAGGCCACATGTAATGCAACATACCAAATTTTTCAAGGTTAACATGTTGCATCAATGGTGTAATTGAAATTGTGGCATTTTATTCCAAAGGACTAGAATTAAAAGGCCAGATAAATATAATATGCCCTTTGTAGAGGAGATTCAATAAAAAATGAGAGAGACATATAAGAAATATATTATAAAAGTTTTAGGATAGAGATATAAGAAATAAACAGTGGATAGCTAACATTATAATAAAGCAAGCATGGATAAACATATCACTTTAGTATTTTTGGGTAAACATGTGGATATAAACATTGCCAAGTTCTTGAATACATGGGGATCCCTTTTTATGTCTAATGTGCACTACATACGGCCACTCGGTTTCATATTATATGATAAATATATTTAAGAAAACATGGTGGAAGAAATATGTAACAAATCCACTAGAGAAAGATAGCGAGGTTTCATCCACTAATAATCATTTCAAATGGAAACTATTTAATATAAGTAAAGGTAGTGCTAGGAAGGCTCTTTCATATCCAACATGGTAGGGGAAACTAAAATCAATGTTGATGTTTGGAGAAACTCTTGTCATAGATTTAGATACTCAAGTGTGTTGAATAATGGAAAATGGAAGGGGTTGTATCCCTAGTGAAAGGTGGTGACATCGTATCGAGTGTTATAGATCTAGATACATGTTAGAAATTTTAGTCCACCGCCTTTAATTCCTAAAGGCGCCTCTAAAAATATTAAAGGTTAAATAAGGATAGAGTTGTGAATAATTTTAATTTAGAGGGTAACTTCTACATGTCAGTTATGGGGTTATAGAGGACAATATATATATGGATTTAAAACCGAAGCCAATAAAATAATGTAGAGAATACAATCAATTTTATAGAACATTGATCCATGGAGAGGGGCAACAACAAAGAAGACCTTTTCTACTAGGAAGAGAGGATCTCTAAGGGCTTGGATTTTGATTAAATGAAGGATCCCATCTCTCCTAGAGTAGGTCAGAATTTGGAACTCAAACAAGCACAAGAGACAATGGCTAGGGAATTCCATCAAGGTAGACAAATACTTATTTATGGGGTTCGTAGAGTAGGAACAACCTCTATAAAGGTTGTTCCACCATGAATATTATGTTTGTTAATATGCATGGTCTAGTGGGAGCAGCAAAGAAAATATCCCTTAAAATATTTATGGATATGGAAATACCATACATAATTATGTTCCATGAATCAATGGGGAGGGAGGAATTAGATGATATATGAATATAAAAAACATTTTAGTTGTTGTATTTGTAACTTTGAAAGATATTATGATGTATATTGTCATTGCATGTTGTTGTAACCCCATCGGAGATGTGTTTCCCTCCTTTCGATATGCCATTATAATGTATGGTCCTTGAGGTTCAACCTCCGTTGTAAGTCAAGGAAGTAGTCCCCAGTTTGATATAATGAAATGTATTTTTGGAGTTTCCCTAGGTGAAGTCGGCCCTGTTAAGTTATGCATGCTTTAAATTGTCACACTATACCACTTGTTATGCATGATTTAAATGGTAACCATATCCCATATGCTTTAAATGATGACAATGATGATGACCTAGATGACGATGATGAACTAAATGATAATGATGGTGATGATGTTGTTGATGATGATGATTATGGAAATGATGATGATGATCATCATCGTCGTCATTTTTATCATCATCATCATGACACTATATTCATCATCATTGGCGCCATTATCATGATGATTATTATATTCATCATCGTCATCATTGCCATCATGATAATGATTATTAATACATTCATCATTGTCATGGTCATCATCAATACAATCATGGCCCATGAGCCTTATAAAAAAGTGTTTGGGTATAAATGAATTAAAATTTATGTCCCCAAAAAATGGCCAAATACCCAATACACATTCATGTTATTCCAAACCTCAAACTAATGCCAACATCTAAGGAAAAGGATAAAATTTTAATGTACATGGTCTATGTAGTAGTATCGAACCCTGGCCCGCATAACCCAGAGTCCTCTAAGGAATTTTTAAGGATTGCACCATCATCATTATCATCATAATTGCACCCATCATCATTGTTATATAACCATCATCATCATCATCATCATTGTTATATAACCATCATCATCATCATATAATCATCATTGTCGTCATCATTTTCATCACCGTCACCGTCATCATCCATGTCATTCTGATTCTGATTCTCATTTTCATCATCATTGTCATAGCCATCGTCATCTTCATCATCATTTCCATTATTAACATTACCATCCTCATCGACGTTTTCATTATCATCGTCATCGTCATATAATCACATCATATTCATTCCCATCATCTTTTTCATCATCACCACCACCATCGTCGTCATCATCATTGTGGATGCCATCGTCATTGTCACCATGTCTTGTGTAGTAGTATCGAACCTTGGGCATAACAATGATCCCTCAAAGCAATTGTTAAGAATTTCATCATTGGAATTATTAACATCGTCATCATTATCATCATTGTTGCCATATAATTATCATTATTTTTGTCATATAATTACATTGTCATCATTGTCGTCATCGACATTATCATTAGCATTGCCATCTTCATTGTCATCATCACAACTTTCGTCATCACATAATAATATCATCATCATCATCAACATCATCATCATCATCATCATCATCATCATCATCACCACCATCATCATCATTGTCACTGTCATTTTTATCATTGTCATCATCATCATCATCACCACCTCGATCATCATTATCATTATCATTTTCATTTTCATCATCGTGGTCATTGCCATTGTTATCATCATTATCAACATCATCATCTTCATCATGATTATTGACATTGTCATCAATTATTCATCATTACCTTTGGAATAAGAAATATCATGTACTCAAAAGATGTGATTATTGGAAAAGAGTCATGGAGGACACATACGATCTATGCACGAGAAATAACAACTTTATTTTTTAAGACGATCAACATCATCATCCTCATTGTATTTATCCTCATTGTATTCATCATCATCATCCAAAATGGATATTGTCAATCATTATGATCCAAGATTAAGACATGTTTTCGAATATGCTTCAATGAATACTAAGAAAACAAATGGTGACCAACCAAATATAGTTGAGGGAGAACAAATTGGCATCCATGATGATGTTCAAGTTGAAGAAGATCTAGTAGAAGAATGTGAAGATGATAATGATGACAATATTCCTTTAGCAATATGGAGAAGCAGGGTCATAGGTGCATCTTCAGAAGATGATATCATGGAGGAAGATGATATTATGGAGGAAGATAATATGGATGATATCGAAAGAAATGGTGAAAATAGATCTGGTGACATTCCTATAACCGATCTGTAAACAAAATTTATTGATACAAAATATGATGAAAGTGAAGATGAGGATGATTACAATACCACTTTAGCAGGATGGTGTAGCAAGAATAATATTAGGTACTTGCAAGAACATATGACCATTGACAAGGAAACATTGGAAGATCTAGATGCGGATTATAATGTGAATGAAGACTTCTAAATTTACAGTCGGATATGCAATTCATATTTAAATAATCATGGTTTTTATGTCCCATTTTTAAATGCTTCATTATTATTTAACTGCAATAATAATTCAATTACTATGTTTAGAACTCATAATCTAAATTAATGTGTTGATTCTTGTCTCTATACTCGTTACCTAGTGGAATGTCCTTAAAATGTCTATAAGTTAATATGACTTGGTGGGAAAAAATAACAAGAATTGGTTGGATAATAGTTATTTTGGTTAGTTTCATCTATTGGTTGATAATGGTTAGAAGTGATATGAAGTTATTCGTTGAGAATTAAAAAAAATTATATATGTATATTGTAGAAGTTGTCATATGCATGTACACACAAATATAACTTGTTTAGTTGAAGGAATTGGTTGACACAACTGTACGTAAACTATACTATAGAAAAAAACCTTTGATTTGTTTGTGTATAAGCTCACCTTTAAAACAAATATGATTCACTTAAGCATATATATAATCCATGTAGTATTCATATATATCTTCAAATGGGATTTCAATTAGATTATGTGATTCACAACTACCCTCCAAATCAAAATACTTTTGATTAACTATACAATAGGAAATGAAAACTAATATGCCAAATCGAGGAGACCTCATATTTTGATTTTGTTGTAATATTTATTCATCAAATCATCTTTATTCCACTTTAGCAACATCTTTATATAATGTGCCTATTTTTGCACCTAGACTTGAATCTAGCACAAGTAGAATTTAAATGTAATTTATTTGGGATGTTAAAGTGGATGCAATTTGTGTCCATTTTAGCATCATCATGATATAAACCACCTAGTTTTGCACCTATACAACCTAGCATAAGGAGAATATAAATGTAACTGATTTGGGGTGCTAAAGTGGACACAATAAATGTAATTGATTTGATGATAATGACATTCACAATTATGTGATTATATGATGATGATGCTGATGACAATGTTGTTGTTGATGATGACAATGATGATGATGATGATGATGATCCTTATAAGAAAGTGTTGGTAGAGGTAAATAAACCCAATTTCACTACAAGCTCCAAGATTAAAATGTGCTCAATGATAGTTATAAGTTATGCATGCTTAAGATTGTAACTGTATCCCAGTTGTTATGCATGCTTTAAATGGTAAACATATCTCATATGCTTTAAATGATGACGATGATGAACTAGATGACAATGGTAGTGATGATGTTTTTTATGATGACGATGATGGAAATGATGATGATCATCATCATCATCGTCATCTTTGTCAATGTCACCATGATTATCACAATAGTCATCATCATCGACATAATCATCATTCATGTCATAATCATCACCATTGTCCTTGAAAGTTGACATCATCATGGTTATTGACATTTTCATCAGTTATTCATCATTACCTTTGGCATAAGAAATAACATCTACCCAAAATATGTGATTAGTGGAAAAGGGTCATGGAGGACATATACAATTTATGCATGACAAATAAAAACTTATTTTTTAAGATGATCAACATCATAATTCTCATTGTATTCATCATAATTGTCATTTTCATCATCACCATCATCATCATTCATTTCATTGCCATCATAATCATTGTCATTATCCTCATCATCATCATTGTCATCATTCTCCTCATTATCAACATCATCGTAGCAATCCTCAATATCATAATCATTATCCTCGTTGTTATGTTCAACATCTAGGTGTAAAACCAGATGCAAAAGTGGATAAAAACATGGATGCAAAAAAGGATGAAAACATGGATGCAACAAAAGTAGGCGCAAAAGTGGGGTGCACCAAAAATGGATGCAAAAGTTGATGCAAAAGTGGATGCAAATGTGGAAGCAAAACATGATGAAAAAAGTGGCGCAAAAGTGGATACAACCATGGATGTAAAATTGGATACGAAATTGGATGCGAAAGTGGATGTAACAAAAGTAGATGCAAAAGTAGTTGTAACACCCAATGCAAAACTTGATGCAAAAGTGGATGCAAAAATGGATGCATAAAGGGATGCAATAACTGATGTAAAATTGGATACAAAAAAATATGCAAATGTGGATGCAAAAGTTGAAGCAAAAGTGGGTGTAAAAGTAGGCGCGAAAATGGGTGTGAATTGGGATGCAAAAAAAGTGGATGCAAGAGTGGATGCAATAGTAGATGCAAAAAAAGACGTAAACATGGATGCAAAATGGGATGCAAAAAGGGATGAAAATGTGGGTGCAAAAGTGGACGAAAAAGTGGATGCAAAAATGGTGGAAAAAAAATGAGATGCAAAACTAGACTCAAAATAGGATGTAAACTTTGATGCAAAACTTGGAACATGAAGGGATGCAAAAAATGAAGCAGAAGTGGATGCAAAAGTAGATGTAAAAATGGATGCAAAACTGGATGAAAACAAGAGCGTAAAATTTGAGGCAAACATGGACATAAAAGGGGGCGCAACAAGAGTTAAATGTACAAACTAGGCGCAAAATTAGGTGCAAAACTAGGCTCAAAACCTGTAGCAAAACCTGATGCAAAACTTGGCACATAACCAGGTGCAAAACCCGGTGCAAATTACACCGTAATTTGCACCATATTTAGAAAAAGGACGCAAAAAAACCTAAAATAGCACCAACCCGTGAAATTGTGCCATTTTGTCCAAAAAATGAAGAAAAAAACACTGAAAGATGGTCTAGACACAAAAAAGGATGCAAAAAGAGACGCTAAATCCAGTTTTTGTTGCAGTGAGTGGATGAAAAAATGGCTAAGTAGCCTCACAAAGATGCTCGCCCTAAATTATGGGTTAGATTAAATTCCCGCGACATATGGGGGTCTTGTATATTGGTCTTCGCCCTACCTGAGAATGTCTTCAGATTGTCTTGGAAGTAGATGAGGAAAAAATTATGGACCTGTCAAAAGGGTGTTTTAGGCATATTAGACCAAATTGAGAAATTTGTCGAAGTATGGAATTGGTGTTAAATCTTCCCCAAGTGGCCTTAAGGAAATGCCCACCATGCCTCATACGATGATGTGAAAAATGTATTGAGAATGTGAGTCTCTAGAGTGTTGTATGGAGCATACAACCATGTCACTTGCCTCACTAGAGAGTCTCTAAGGAGGAAGATGTCAACTTACGAAAAGTGCCTCCCAACCATATTTGCACTATTCCAGTACTGGAAAAATTGCCTAAGTGGCTTCACAGAAATGACTGCCAGAGATTGTCCTGATGATGATAAGTTTATCTGAGGGTATGGGGTTGTTCTTTGATGAACTGGATATCTTTCCATGTTCTTAGTTTTTCTTATGTTGACCACATGAGGAAAATAACAATCTGCCAAAATAGAAGAAAAACTTTTTTGCATATTCAAAAGGATGAAAAATTGACTAAGTGTTAACAACAGGAGTTTGAGAGGTTAGTTCGAAATGCCTGCCAAGGGCTGTCTTTGTGCAAGTAAATTCATCGAATGTCATGGATCCATTCTTTGGTAAGTTTTCCATCTGCTCATGATTTCAGGTCTCCATAGGGTGTACACACATGTGAAATAGGAGTCTGCCAAAATATGAAGAAATATGTTTTGATGCTCAAAAGAAGTTAAGAAGCTACTTTGATATGCCCGCCATAGGGTCAAGTTGTCCTAGTAAATTATAAGGGTGACATGGTCTTGTTTCCTAGTGGACTGGCTATCCAGCCATACCTTCAGTTTGCTTAGTGATGGTTAGATGACAAAAATATGAGTCTCATGATGTGATGAGGTTGGAAAGACACATGATGGCGTCCTAATGTCTCATGATGTATTTGTTACATTCTGATAGTGGTTTGCAAGAGTATGATAATTTTGGGAATTTGACTAAGTGGTGAAAAACTGCCCTAAAGCAGTTGCATTATGAAAATGTCCACAATAATTCATTAGAAGAAGAAAATGCCCGCCAAGGAGAGAAAAAGAAGTTTCAGAGGATGAAAGTGGTCCTGATGGAAGCACCATGTTGGCCTCCACCCATTGGGTGTCTCACACCTCAAATTGGATGAAAATAAAAATCTCATCACGTTGACCTGGGGTTTGATAAAAATTCTGTTTAAAATGTGTAAGTGACCTTAGTAAAATGCCCGCCATTTCCAGTAGTTGGTGGATTAAATTGTTCTGAGGGTATGGGTCTCTAGAATTTTGATTGGTGCATCTAACCACATCATTATTTTTTCCAAACACTCTCTGAAGATGAAGTTACCAGTATGCCAAAAGTGCCCTTTGGCTTGTTTTGCTCCAATCCAGTAAAATGCCCGCCCTACTCAGAAGAAGATGAGTCTAAAGGGGAAATCAGTTTGGTTTTACTAAATGGGATGTACAACATCATCTGGTATCATTGGTTCAGGAGTTGGTGAAAATAAAAACCCCTCATGTTGACTTAGGGTTTTATAATTTTGTCCAAGTGGCAAATTTGTAGTTTAAAATGATATTTTCAAATGCCCACCAGATGATGATGTGTATGTCAATTAATTCATCAAATGACATGTATTTGTTCCTTGTTGAAGTGTTTATCCAGTTATGGTTTCAGTTTTCCCTATGGAGGTCACATGAGTGAAAAATATAACCTTTCCATGTTGAAAAAAAATCATGTTCACACAGCGTATGAGTTTGCCTGCACATAGCTTAAAAATATATACTAAACAAGTTTTTTAGATGCCCGCACAAGCCAGAGATTTAAATAGAGATTTCTCATCCAATTAATTAAAAAAAGATGAAATAAATAAGAGGCATAATCAAAAAAGAGTTTATTATTTAATTAACATACATAAATTTAATTTATTTCGAAGAGATTGAAGCTTTCTTTCACAACCTACAAGCAGTCTCGTATTGATCACTAAAAACATTAGATTCGGAGACGAATTCTCTATAATGTTATCTTATATGCCGATAAATAAAAAACTCCATCATACAAAAAACAAATTCATTAACTTTCGATAAATACATATATACATTGATATGCCAACTAAAAATCATTTTTCATTACATGTCGATAAATAAAAAACTCCATCATACAAATAATTTTTTTCATTAACTGTTGATAAATACATATATCCATTTATTTATACATGTCTAGCATGTTTTAGAGATGGTTGCAGTCCATCCTCTTGAGCAGAAGACAAATCTGAATTGTCTCTCTTACCTTTTGTAGAAGATTGAAATTGTTCTAAAGTTGGACAAGGCACTTATTGTGATTTCTTTTCAAGCTCTTTAACTCTTTGTGAAACTTTTTTTAAATTTTCAAGAAAAACATTTTTTTTGCCATCAGTTTCTTCAACATTTCCACATTTTTCCTATACTTCGTTGATTCATGTTCTTCCTTGACCTCCAATTTGTCTCTGGTATGTTTCAACTGATTTTTAACTTCAGTCAATTCACGTTTCAGATTATGTATTTCTTTCTCTTACTCTTTTTCCCTCAACTTTGTCTTGTTCGGAAGGATAGGAAATGCACTCATCGCAGTGACTAGCCCTTTTAATTCCTTCTCCAAATCAGCAATTGTGGATTTAAGTGTTTGAATTTCCATATCACATCCCAAATGCTAAAATTTTCTACCTTCTAAGAGTTTTGATTTCAGCTCCCTTATTTTTGCATCTTTCCTGGCCATCTTCTCTTTAATTTCTTTATGTAATGGTGATGAGGCATACAAATCACCTAGTGCAAGGCTCGCTAAGAATCTTTCTTGTAGCATCTTCTCGCCACTTGCTAAGGACTTCTCTCACTCTTCTAAGGACATTGTACCTGTAGGTGTATTTTTCCTTCTACCCTTACCCTTACCCTTACCATCGTCTCCTTTGGTACCCTTACCTTCACCCTCACCACCTTCTTCACTGGAAATTGTTTTTCCTCTACTTTTTTTTTAAGTTTTAAAGTTTCAGAGATCCTTGCTAACCATGTTCCTTTCGGCTTATCATCTTTCCCAGAAATGGTTTTTCTCAAATCGAAAATTATTGATTCTAATTCTCTAACTTTTTTCCATGGCTTCCCTCCCACTCTTTCAACTTCAACTGGTATACATGTTCATATTCTTTAATTTTCTTCCCCGTTACCTATAAAGGACCCATTTCTATCCTCATTGGTGGTACATTGAGAATAAGTGGTCTTTTTTTCAACTCTTCTTTGAGTTCACTCGCTTCAGCATTATATTTTTCCAAAGCCTCTTCATACGCAACCCTCATGGATTGAATTGCTTTTTCAGCACCATCAGTGTGTTTTTCTACTTATTTGGATAATAATTTAACCATTTCTTCTTTCCCTTTTATAATTATGTCTGCTCTGAAATGATTATCCACAACTGTCTTATGCAACCCTGCTATTTGTTTCAGGCATTGTAAAATATTATCATCTTTTCTCAAGCACTCTTCTGCCCAATTGCATAAATAGGAAGCTTGTTCCTTGAAATGCTCCATTTTATCATATAGGATTAACACGTACCTACTATCAAGCTTATATGATGCAATGTCTAAATGCATAGTGGAATCCCCTGATTCTGATTTGGAAGAACAATCATACTCAATTTCCAATTTTTTAGGAGGAATTCTATCAAGAATCTCTTGAGGAATGGAAAATTGAGCAGTAGTTTGTTCCATTTCATTTCCTTTCACCTCCTCCCAATGACCTCTATCTACATGCCCCTTAAACTCTTTCAAATTTATGGCAGCATGAATTTCATCATTTGTGACCAAATCAGGATACTGTACTCGTAATTCGCCATGGTGCTCAGGAATTTGTACTGGCGATTCCTCGTTCTATTCAGTAGGTTGTAATGGTAATTCCCCATGGTGCTCAGGGTATTGTACTAATTTTGCGTTCTGTTGAGAAGACTGTATTGGAAATTCCTCATTATGTTCCCTACTTTTACGTTTCCTAACATATTTTTTATGAACAGGTGGTTTTGGCAAAGATATTTTTTCATACTAGTTGATATCACCAATCTCTGTTTCAGTAGCATGGGGTCGACATAAATCAATAATTTTTTGAAGTGTGCCCGAGAAACTAAATTTAACCTTCCTTAATTGGCTCTCTTGCAGGCAAGAGTGGATTTTCTTAGCCAGTAGATAAGGAATATCTAGAGGTATATCTTCGACCCAATGTATCACTACTCGCATACCTTCACCCGAAATGTCATCCCTGTGATGATTCAGAATTGTCCTCAGGGAAATATGAATCAAATTTTTTTATATTTCGGGAGGGACATCTTACATTTTTAAACCATTCCTTGGAACATTTACTTCTTGCCCAAAAAATTTACTAGCCATCTAGTTCTTCTCCTATCCGGGGGTTTTCCTTGAGCTTAAAATCGCCCCCCCTTTGCGTGGAATATTTGTAGCTCAGGCAACCAAATCAAGGTTGAGGTATACCTGCTTCCCAAAAATTATGAGTTCCATATTCCCAGCATCATATTTCGAAATTGCCTCATCTATCTCCTCATCAACATAACTAAACATCCCCCACAAAAAGTCAAAATCTTCTGCTTTCCTCAGGATAGTTTCCATACCTGGTAGCCACATTTTTGCATCTCTCCATGCAGCAGAATTCTCCTGGAATTTTTTTACTATTACCCTATCATCTGTGGACAACTATATTTCAACTGGGGTTGCAGAGGAGGATGCCTGCATTTCAACTGCGCTCGTCATGCTGGATGCCCCTGTTTGAATTTCGGCCATGGTTATCCAGGTTCGAAGCGGAGGTGACGTGATGCACGCGTATTGTATTTCATGCTCACAAATTCTCCCCGCAGACTAATTTTTAGGCTCACAAATTATGCCCGCAAAGAGGTTTTTAGCAACAAATCAACGCTTTTCTTGGGTATGCACTTTGGAAATAAAAACATATAAAAAAGGCATTTGGAAATAGAAACATATAAATATCATCATGACATAAAAGATATAAACGTGTACCTATACTCTTCAACAATTAAATATCATTCATGTTCTTCTTCATCCAACTGAACATCTGTATCAGGATTTGGTTCAGAATACATATTCATGAAAGGCTCATTCAGATCAACATCATCATCAATGGCATCTTCGCTAATATAGTCATCGACATTGTCAATGAGATCACAGTCTACTACATTTGGATGATCAACCTATTCAACTTATTCATCGAACACATCGACTACAGCCACCTACTCCTCGTCTGAATCATCATCATCATCTTCTTCTTCGTGATTATATTCATCATATACATGATTATACTTTACTGGTCTTCCTCTTGGACCGTACCTAACAACATATGACCAACCTGCTTTACCTAAAAGACTTGCTCACATTGACTTGGAAGAACATAAGGATCTGTACCCGATTCAAATGCCCTTGTATTAACCATGGTAAATTCATTAGCATGCTCAATAATAGTTCTTTCATGCATCCATAGCCTGTACCACTTCACCTAAAACAAAACTATTTTAAAGGAATTAAAATCACACTCAATTATGTCCTCCAAATGCCCATAGTACCTATTCTCAGTTTCTTCTGGATGTCTGTCACTTCTAGAGGAAACATTGGTGACCTTAAACACTGTAGTTACCCCACAATCCGAGGTTTTCATCTTATCATCAAACATTTTGATACAAAATTTACGACCATTACACCACATAGCCTTGTGATGTTTCAACTACAACATTGACAACAAGTAAAAAATACATTGTGAGTTAATAAACATCATATAGGACTTAGAAAATATATTTGAAAACTTAAACAAACCAAATACATGGAAAAAATGGGAAGTAACTAGAAAAATGCGAGTAAACAATTTACTTGCCTTTTTATCTTTTAAACCATAGGCTAAATCAACTTCCCTTTGCGACGTAAGATCAGGAAATTGATGTCGATGATGATGAGTTGTTTTAATCATCGCACTGACCCCTTCCCATGATAAACTATTGAAGCATTCTTCACAATCTTCTATCCAATACTCCATCCAATCAAGGTTGTTTGCAATGTATAAATTTAAAGCATCCCACACTCAAGCAACTATATGAAAAAATAACAATTCACTATCATTAATTAGATATCATTACATGCATAGTTTAATACAGTGGAATATGCAGGATTAATAAAAAATAACAAATCAGTATGATAAAATAAAATTGGAAATATACATGATATATTGATTCCAAAAAATCTAATAATTACCTTTCACGATTCTCATTGTACCTTTCCCCAATAGGACCTCCCCTTCAAATTTGTTGATGGAGTTGAGATGCCAAATGCGAGACACATTCATATTTTCTACTAATTTAGGTAGATATTCACTAATATACACCATGCATTGATATACCATATATCCCTCAACCATAGAACCCTCAGGACATGCTCTTTGTCTAACAAGATCCTTCAACGAATTCAACTAACTATCCACCATCCACATCGACCTTGTGTGTACCGGTCCACATAATTCATTCTCCTCAACTTGCTGAATGAGGTAGTGTTCTTGTGCATTGAAAAATGCTGGAGCTAGATACTATTTCATTTCACACATTAGTCGGGGAATTTCTCTCTTCCAATACCTTATATCTTCTTTATGGATTTCTTTTGAGGAAAGCCACCTACAAATGATGCAATAAAATAATATCAAGCCATATATAAAATTTGCAGGAAAAACATAATATGTCAATAAGTTCCGCTACAAATCATGGACCAAGTACATTTTCCATATAAAACATTACTTACCTCATGTATTTTCCAAGAACATAAATAATTTGTTTTATGTTATTGTCAAAGTTGCCTGGGAGAGATAAAGGTAGAACATAGTTTATCAAAAAACATATAATCTTTATTTATTTCCAAATAGAGAATTAAATTAATAAAATATTATGCATACCAATAAGGAAATATATTAAAAACTCACAATTACCTTAATGAATGCATGCCAATCATGTGTTTTAACCCCACCAAAATCACTTTTTTTGTTAAGATATTCTTTATGTTAGACGAAAACCTAGTCAGAAACCTGATTTTTCTGATGACCTCTTTTACAATATTGCTCTGTTGCTCCGTCAAGTACCAAGGAAGACTAATATTCTGTTGACGGCCATCACCATTATAATTAATGATAACACTTTGCGATGCGTGATTAGCTTCTTGGATGTCACTACAAATCTTTCCAATTCTTTCTTTGTCAGTCCTTCCATCTAATATTCGCCATAACAATTTTGTTATGTTCTTCCCGATATGGATTGTATCAAACAAATGAGCTATTTGTAGGTTCTCGTCGTATGGAAACCTACTGAATTGCATCGGGTAAATTTTCATTCCTCGTGGAAGCCCATTCGTACCTTAAATACATTCATGAAACATCAACAAAATCAAATTAACTCTAATTAATCAATATAGGTACATACCGCACTGAACATATTTCACTAAAAAAAAACAAAGATTTATATAATATATGATACAAGTTGAATGTGATTTTCATTGATGTCAAAGGAGTTCAGTGATTGACAAAAGGATAACCAAAGACATGATGGAAGGGTAAACTCAGTGAAAGACAAATAAATGACAAATGAAGTAATGACATGGAAAGTATGATGATGTGGCATGTATGGTGAGGCTAGAAAGACACATAATGGTGCTCTGGCGCTATCAAGAAGCCAGCATTGTAATCTGACATCATTCTGGAAAAATATGGCAACTTTGGAAATTGACTAAGTATGAAAAAGTAGTCAAAACTACTCTAAGAGAATGCCCACCATAATTCATGGTTTGAATAGAATTCCCACACCACCATATCAGGCTATATCTTGTTGAACTGGCTATCTAGCCATGGTCTCAGTTTTCCTTAATCATTTCTGAGGAGAAAGTTATAAGTCTGCCAAAATAGGGCTTCAAGATAAAACTCGGAGAAATTCTTGAACATGGCTAAGTGTTGGAAAACTGGTCCAGGTGGCCTTTGATCCATGACATTTGATAAATTTATTTTCAGAAGGACAACCCTTTGTGGGAATTTCCAAACGACCTCTCAAAATCCTGTTCTCAACACTTAGGCAATTTTCATGTGTTTCTGAATATGCAAAATAGTATTTTTCCTACTTTTGGCAGATCGATATTTTGCATATGTGACCATTGTAAATCAGCCTAAAAGTATGGATGCATAGCCATTTCAACAAAGAAAAAATCCATGCCAATTTATGAACCTATTGACATACACCCAACATCTAGAAGGCATTTGAAAGAGGTCTTCCAAACTGCTTATTGACACTTCGACAAATCTCTTCAAACCCTAAGTCACCAAGGTGATTTTATTTTTTTCATCAAACTTGGAGAGTGAGAAATCCAAAATGTGAGGAATATCATACTGACTCAACCATGCTAATCTTCTCTCCTGAAACCTCATCATCTAACCTTGGAGGGCATTTTACTGGGATAGTGCAAATGAAGGTGAGAGGCACTTTTGGAAGATTGATATCTTC
The DNA here is from genome assembly GCA_001517045.1 of Pseudotsuga menziesii. NCBI lineage: Eukaryota > Viridiplantae > Streptophyta > Pinopsida > Pinales > Pinaceae > Pseudotsuga > Pseudotsuga menziesii. Next base: position 240,105 of record LPNX010267669.1, on the reverse strand, counting down.
CTCCTCAGAGACTCTTTGGGAAATATGAAACAATGGTTGGATGCAAAAACCAACATAATAGAGCCTATCACTTTCACATATTTTTTCTCATTATCCTATGAGAGGTGGCGCGCATTTCCTTGAGGTCACTTAGGCAAATTTTACCAATAATTCCATACTTAGACAATTTGTCCAAAACCTAAGGTGGATTTTTCATTTCACCCAAAACCTAAACTAATGCTACTAGATGATGTATTACACCTTACTGAGCACACCCATGCTCATTTCACTCCTAGACTCATCTTCATTTTCCCTAGGCAGGCATTTTACTGAACTTTGGTGTAAGACGGCCTGAAACCCTGTTTTGGCAGATCCATATCTTCTTCCGCAAGCATTATCAAACCAATGTGAGAACATGGTCAGGTAGACAAAAGATACACCTACAGGATGACCATGTGATACGGTCATTTTATTCAACCCAAAAATTATGGAAGGCATTTCCCTAGAGCAATTCTGACTAATTTGACCAAAAATCCTTCTTTTGGGAGACCTGCATCTTCTTCTTCAAGGAGTTTTTGCTAAGAACCGGGGCCATGGTCAGATAGATATTTCAACAAACTATGGGATGGCAAGTTATGGAGGGCATTTTCTTCTTCTTATGAATTATGGTGTTCATTTTCATAAGGCAGCTGCTTTAGGGCAGTTTTTCAACACTTAGTCAAAATCCCCAAATTATCATATCGTTACCAACTACTACCAGAATGTAACAATGAAATCATGAGACATTGGGACACCAAAATGTGTTTTTCAACCTCATCAAACATGCCATATCAACACTTCTTTTGTCATTAATGACCTCCTTTGACATCAATGACAACCATACTCAACATTGTCCTTGTGCTAATAAAATTTATAAGGTGACATAGATATGTTCCTTGTTGAACTGGTTTTCTACCCATGCTTTCCATTTTCCTTATGATGGTCACATGTGCAAGAAATCAATCTGCCAAAGTAGGAAAAATATTTTTTTGCATATTCATAAATTTTGCTAAGTATTGACCAATATTCCAACAACACATAAATAATTTGGCATACCTTGATGATTTCTATTATATTCCAAATTCCATAGGTGAGGTGTCATTATTCGTGGTTTTTTTCCACTCTTTTCTTTACCATTGAATTTTTGTTTGTCTGTAGTTCGATAACTATGGTTCTTAGGCAGAAAGTGTCGATACTCATCAAACACTTCCTTTGCTAAACTCCTTGAACGACGATATTTTATCCTGGGACCGCAAGATGGACATGCAAATTTACCCTTTGTTTTAAGACCTACAAGATATATGAATTAGTGTAGCGAATTAGAATTACCATTTAAAATATTGCATGATATTTTCAATAGATATATATAATATTAAAGAACAAAATAAAGTAACAATATACCACAAAAATGTGTTAACCCGGGAGCATCATGAATTGTCCATCCAAGTATTCCATGGAATTGAAATCGCCTTTGCCCTATTGGTCTAAAGACGTCATACATAGTGACGCCAACCAATAACTTCAACAACTCATCGATAAGAGGCTCAATATATACGTTCATATATTTAACCTGGTACTTACCTAATTGGTCCAACATACATGATTAATTATATTTAGCTATATGTCGTTATATATAAAAGACATAATTATCATGCATGAAACAAAGAAATGAAATATTTAGTGATCAGACTTTCAAGTAAAAAAATACAAATTAATTAAATACCTGGAACAATCATTTCCAACATTGTGTGCTCTCTCTTGACTGAAATCCAAGGAGGAAGGTTACTGTTTATAACAAAAACAGGACACAATGAGTAGGTAGAACGACGCTCTCCAAATGGATTGACACCACCAGCTACCAATGAAAGTTTAACAATACGAGGTTCTTCTTTGAAAATTGGCCACTTTTCTTCGATGCACCTAAATGATGACCCATTTGCAGGAATTCCAAGAACATCGTCTTGACTTCTTTTCTTTGCATGGATATCCATAAACTATGCCATACTTTGACACCTGAACAATCGCTGGAGACATGGAATTATCGGAATATAATGAAGAACTTTGTGAGGCACCTTTTTTGTCACTTTATCAGTTCAATACCTACTTGTTTGACATTTTGGGAATTCATTTTCTAATGCATATTGTCCATAGTATATGATATGATCATTAGTACATGCATCAATAGCTTGATACTCCATTCCAAATTCTTTCATAATCACATATATATCTCGATATGTGTGTGGTAAAATATTTGACGTTGGTAATAGAAATTCGCCTAACATTCTACAAAATTCAAAAGAATAAGCCAATGTAAACAATATTAATCATCAATATCACATCCATAATTTACAAATTAGATAACAATAGAAATATAGGGAAAAATTCAACCCTTTATGTACATGTGAACATGCAGACATAAATAATTAACAAATTACATACCTTGGTATTTGTGTGAGACGGATGTTTGATAAACCATTCAAAACCTTCAAGTTCACTAACAACAATATAGTAGATAGAAGATTTGTTTTTGAGCCTTCATAAAGAGGTTGACGTGCCTTCTCAAGTAGAGGATCAACATTATGACTATCATCCTAGTTGTCCTCATCCATTGGAGCAAATGTGTCTTGGATCAATCTATGTATCTCATCTTCCTGATTTGTATCGCTAACGTTATCTCCATCCATATCATCATTAAGAACTTGATCAACTTCAATATTCTGATCTAGATGTTCGTCACCTTGTAAATGAGTATTTCTACTAGTACTTGGAAAATAAATCCTTGGACGGGGACATTTTGGGGGCATTGTCTATATATTTACAAACAACGTAGTAAAGTTAGCGTGTATAGAACATATAATAAAACGATAAGACATTTTACTGAAACTCATGGCATGATGACTATTACAGAGAATACATTAAAAATTGAATAACCTCTTACCAAGGGACAATATTCATAACCCCCTTCACCGTGCCCCTTCTCCCTACAATGTCTTTCAACTGTCATTATTAAAATTCTTCTTCTTTTCAAGTCCCTACAATCAAAGCAAGGGAAATAAAATTTTCCGTCACCCCTCTCCTCTAAGGCCGCTCTACACTAAGCAACCTTCCTTGCATTTTCATTCATAGTGAAAAAATCCTTGTAGTGACAAGTAATTGTCTTACCTACACCATACCAAACAGTAACTTGTCAAATACATTAGATATAAGTATATTTCTAAATGCAATATATTATATACCAATTTCTATAAAGAAAAACATGAAGATTGTGATGAATAGGATTGTCCTAGATGACAACATTAATGACAATCATTTTGGAAAAATATCGTAATTTGGTGAAAAACAGGAAAATGACTAAGTGTTGGAAAACTAGCTCAGGTAGCCTTCAAAAAATTCCCACCACAAATTGTGTGTTGAAGAGAATGCTCGCACCATATGGGGGTCTTGTAGATTGATATTTGGCCTACTTGGCCATGTCTTCAAATTGTCTTGGAAGTAGATGAGGAAGAATTTATGAACCTGCAAAAAATAGTGTTTTAGGCAGATTGGACCAGACTAAGAAAATTGTCCAAGTGTTGGAAAAACTGGCTCATGTGGCCTTGGGAAAATGCCCGCCATACCTTATAGGTGTATGATAAAAATTATTTGAAGCTATCATCCTACAGCTTGTTAAAGAGGCTCTCTCACCATGGTCTCAGTTCTCAAAGAAGATGTTTGATGACAAAGATAATGGTCTGCCAAAACAAAGTTTCAAGTTGTTTTGCACTATTCTAGTATTGGAATAACTGCCTCAATGGCCTCAGGGAAATGCCTGCCCTATCTCATAGGATGATGAGAAAAATAATATGAAAGTGTTAGGATATATCTTGTTGATGGGTGCATCTAACCATGGTCTCAGTTATCATGTGGAGTGTTTTATGACAAAGATATAAATCTGTCAAAAGTAAGAAAAATCTTATTTTGCATTTTAAGAACACAAGAAAATTGTTTAAGTGTTAGATTCAAAAAATTGAAAAGGAATTTTGAAATGCCCGCAAGGAGGGGTTATTTTGATGATAAAATTCATCAGGTAGCATAGGCATGTTCCTTAGTGAACTAACTATCCATCCATACCTTCAAGTTGTCTTATCATGGTCTCATATGCAAAATATCAATCTGCCAAAAATACGAAAAATAATATTTTGCATAGTGAGAACAAAAGAAAATTGACTAAGTGTTAAGAACGAGAATTTGAGAGTTCAGTTGGAAATGCACGCCAAGGGCTGTCTTTGTGCAAGTAAATTTATCAAATGCCATGGATCCATTATTTGGTAAGTTGTACATCTGTTCATGACTTCAGGTCTCTATAGAGTGTTCACAAGTGTGAAATAGAAGTCTTCCAAAATGGGAAGAAATATGTTTTGATGTTCAAAAGAGGTTGAGAAGCTATTTTGAAATGCTTGCCAGAGGGTCTGTGTGTGTCAATAGATTTATCTTGTGATATGGTCTTGTTTATTGTTGAAATGGATATATGTCCATGCTTGTAGGTTTCCTTATGGTGATCACATGAGGGAGAAATCAATCTACCAAAGTAGAAGAAAATTTGTTTTTACAAGTTAAAAACAATTTTGTCTAAGTGTTAATTAAACAGTTTGGAAGCCTATATGCTGATGTGGACGGTACTGAAGACAATATACTAATGGTGTATGGACAGAGTTGAGATAGGGATGTAGTATGTTGTGTGTTGAATGACTTCTTGAGTACAGAATGAAGACTTGTTGATTGGTATTTTTGATGTGTGTGCCTATGGAAAACTTTGGAAGAGTTTGATGTATCAATTGTAATTTGTAATTCGAAATTTGTATAGGGAGGTTGGGTGAAGCTGGGAAAAGACTTATTGGTCTTTTGACAAGTTGAAGCTTGTTTGGATGTTGTAGCATCCCAGTCAGTTGTAGCTAACTAAACCATTCTGGTGGGTGGTGCCACCTTATGGGCTGTAGCCCATATTGGAGATTGAAGTCTCCACTTATATAAATATTACAAAACTATATCTTGTGTCCCTTGTGCAATGTATTGATAGTGATATGTGTTAGATTTTTATCATTCATTCAATGTGTTAGATTTTTATCATTCAATCTAGAGAATAACATGCACAACAATAAAAAACAAGAGACAAGAGACACAAAGAATTTTCCTTGGGGAAACCATAAAGGAGAAAACCCCACAACTTCCTCAAAGATAGAATCAGCACCAAAAGTAAAACCCGAAAACATAAAGATGATCTCCCGACAGCAGTAATCTCTCTCTTGTCCCAGCAACTTCTCCTCTCACTCATGCGCCCCAATGAGTGAGTGTGTGTGTGATAAATAGAGAGGCTCACTCTCTATTTATATTATTTTGTTCACTTGAAACCCACTCCAACATGTCGGCCTCACTTAACAATTACTTAAAAGAGCTGACATCTCTAGGAGTGTCTAATAACCCTAGTGCCCCATAACTTATGGGGACTTTGCCTCCTCCGACCAACAAGGAGGTTTATCCTTAACACAATGTTGGGGGCTATTGCCCCGACTTATAATGACTCACCTAGGGTTGACTTCTCTAGGATATTATAATAACCCAAGGGCCCAACAACTGCGGGGACTTTAACCCTTAACCAACAGGAGGGTTACCCACAATGACTTGACATGACTTTTATATTATAGAAACTTCCCGGAATAAACATCGGGGTATGACATGACTCAAGTACATTACAAATACATCCCAGAATAAACATCGGGCTACAATACATAAGAAATATGGTTGAATATATTCCAAAGTTACATATACATCAACACTCCCTCTTAACTAGGAAGGTATTCTCTCAACACAATTTATCAGTACAAGTCTTCTTCTCTGTATCATCTAGATCATCATCGAGTCCTCGTCATCTTCACCTTCAAGTCATCTCCATCTTTAATTCATCTTCATCTTCAAGTCATCTTCATCATCGGATCTAGATCATCACTCGATCTGGATCATCATCACTGGATCTGGATCATCACTCGATCTAGATCATCTTCACTGGATCTGGATCATCACTCGATCTGGACCATCTCTGGTTCTGGAACATCTCTACTGGATCATCATCATGGGTGCTATCTATTGATTCTTCTTGTCACAGGAAGTTATACAGAGCCAGCCCTTTTTCACGCTGGATGTAGGCCTAACCACCATGTAGGTCTTCTTCAGTGCTTATATCTGACACTTAAGTCAGAATGGCCCACCCAACACTTACATCTGATCATGTAGGAACCAATCCTATAATCATATCAAAAAGGAAACGCCCAACACTCACATCTGACCATGTGGTAACATATCCCACAACCCTGTCAAAAAGGCCCATCACTCACATCCATTCAACCAATGATCGGAATAGCCCAACACTTACACTTGGCCATGCGAGGAACCAATCCTCCATGCCAAAAATATCTGCACTTAAATCTGACAACCAATGTCAGAAAGGATCTTGCACTTACATCCGTTCAACCAATGATCAAGAAAGGCACAACACTTACATCTTTTCAACCAAGGATCAAGAAAGGCTCAACACTTACATCTGTTCAACCAATGATCAAGAAAGCCTCTACACTTACATTTGACACATACGAGGAACCAATCCAACATGCATGTTTGAAAATGCATGCACTCACATCTGATCTTGTAGGAACCAATCCTATAGTCATATCAGAATGGCCCCCAGTCCTAGACTAAGCTACCTGGTAACTGAACAGGTGCCTCCATTCTCCTAAAGAGTGGAAGTTGCCCTTACATCTGACCTACTCGTTAGAATGGCCAGCACTCACATTTGACATGGAAGGAACCAATCCTCTCACCATGACAGAATGGCTCAGTGCTTACATTTGACCTACTCGTCAGAATGGCTATGGATTCAGCACTCATATCTGACATGGAAGGAACCAATCCTCTCACCATGACAGAATGGCTTAGCCCTTACATCTGACCTACTCGTCAGAATGGCTATGGATTCAGCACTCATATCTGACATGGAAGGAACCAATCCTCTCACCATGACAGAATGGCTCAGCCCTTACATCTGACCATGGAAGGAACCAATCCTATCACCATGCCAGAATGGCTCTAGGTCTCATGATTTCCCCTTGGAACAAACCTCGATCTGGAGAACACCAAGCTTCTTCCTGAAGTAATAGAGCTTCACCCTAGCCAATGGATTTAACAACACATCATCTATATGTTCATCTGTCGCAACATACTGGAGCTTCACTGCTCCCCTCTGCACCATATCCCTGATATAGTGATACTTGATCTCAATATGCTTCGACTTGTCATGGAGCACTGGATTCTCTGACAACTTCACGCAACTCTAGTTGTCACAATGTATACAAGTAGAATCCATCTGGAGATCAAATAAATCAGATAGTAGCTTCCGCAACCATACTACCTCACAACTAGCTGAACAAGCTGTGACATACTATGCTTCAGTTGTACTCAGTGCCACAAAAGATTACTTCCTGCTACACCAAGAGATCACACCTTATCCCATACTGAAGCAACACTCTGAAGTGTTCTTCCTATCGATGGCATTGCCCAATCCGAATCAACATAACCTTCCAAGTTAATCTTCTGATTCGTATCATACTTGAGCCCATACTCAACTGTACTGTTTGCAGTCATCAAGTGAACATGTCTCAGTGTGTTCACAGCAAAGCAAATATCAGGTCTTGTATCTGTCAGGTACATCAATGAACAAATTATCTAACGATACATCGTGGAAACAACCGTCTCTGATGAAGCATCACTCAATAGCTTCATGTTCGATGCCATAGGTGTGGTCATGGACTTGCAGTCCAGCATCCCAAGCCTCTTCAGGATCTTTACTGCATACTTCCCTTGTCCACACCTCCATGCCTAGAAAATAGTGCATTGACACATAACAGGAGCATCACTAGTCTTCTGCCTTCAACCTTGAAGCAAAGGTTGGAATCCACTTTACTCTCAGTAAATCCTAGAGTCATCAGTAATCTGTCCACCCTGTCGTACCATGTCGAACCTTAGGATCTTCTGTAGTCACTCCCTCTGTCTTCTGTACTCTATGCATTGAAACATTCTGTACTAGAGTGACATTGGATACCAAGATCCTCTATCTTGTACTTTTTCAAAATTTCATCTTGCACCCATCTGTGAGCTTGTCATCCTATATCAACCTTGTAGCAAAGGTTCAGATCTTCATCATGCTCCTCATGTATGTGTTATCCCATGGGTGTCTTCTGAGCTCATACAAGGTCTTCTTTCATTTGCACAAATGATTCTGTCTGTCATGTGTCTCAACTCCCACTAGCTGCAAATGTCTCTTCGAATCTTGCCTTGTATCCTATGATGTTTCCATCCACTGCATGATGGAACTATGAATTTCCCTTCACGTATCGATACTGCATCCTAGAAATGATTCTTCTTGAACTCGTATTCCCTTTCTTATTGGAAGTTTCTGCATCAATTATGTCACTGCATTCATCATATTATTTTTCATCTTGAACTATCATTACTTGTTCTTCAGAACAAGTCTCATCCTTCTTTGCTTGTAGGTGATTATGTATGTGATCTTTCCTACAAGTCAAATGCATTTGTATGGTTAGAAAAATTTCATAAGGAATATTCATACTGGCAAATTCTTATGCATAAATATATATGATCATGCAACTACTTTATCCAATACAACATTCATCCATATCTCACAAAAAAATTTCTAGATGCCTTCCACCTCTACCAGGACAACATTGAGATTGTCCACTAATCCAATATGTCAGCAAAGAGATTTCATTCTAGATAAGTAGCAATGGAGAGTTGTATAGCACCATGAGCTACTTACCCATCACATGCATATTAGTATTATACTATCATTAATGTAGACATTCTATCATGCATAATACATTAACTAAATATTAACAAATGCATAACAAAACAATATCATGAAATGACAATTGAATACTTATCTTTATTTGTTTCGTGGGTAGACTCCTTCTTGAGCCTTCACCTTCATCGTATTATTCATTCATAATAGCATCACTTCTTATCCAAATGCTAAAGTGGATAAGAGATTCTTCAAGAGTTGAGTTCTTCATATTCCTCATCGCTTGAGGGATCTTTTTTGGATGGCGAGAGCTTGATCTTCAATTGCTCCCATCTTCTTTTCTCTTATTATTAGTTGAGCTTCTTTTTCTTCTTGTGTGTGCTCTTCCTAGAGTCTGCTAAAAGTAATCAATTCCTTCTGGCACACATTCCTCACATGAATGAATCCCATGATCATGGGAGACCATTCAAGGTGGCTATCACCACTTTGTAAGGTATGACTGTATGGTCTCTACATTCTGGATCTTCACATTCTTCAACTGGTTTCTTAAGGTCATATTCCGAATTATGTTCTTCCCTTCAAAAAGCTTGGTCAAGGAATCAAACATATTTGGTGTCTTTAGGGAAGACACTTGTGGTACAACTTGATCCTTGATTGAATCAATAATGATCTTCTTGGCCTTTACCAAGTTCTTCTTTTGTAAGGATTTTAACCTTATCTCCCTCTAGAACTGGAACCTCTCTACTCATGTAGGTGTCCAATTCATTTTCTTCAGAGAGATCAAATACTTCCATGCTTGGAAGTTTTCAACTTCACCAAGCTTATCATCAAGTTGATGTGATAGATCACTTTTAAATGAGAACCTCAAATGCAAATAGCAAAAGATTAGATCTTACTGATTTGAGGTGTTTGTCCTGGTTCCGGAGCTCGTTGATCTAGGGTTTGTCAGAGAAACCCTAATTTTTAAAACTTGGAATATTTTATATTTGATTGGATAGAAAGATATATCTCTTCAAGTTGAGCTGTCCAATGTACTCCTTTTCTGAAAACAATGGAGGGAAGCTCCCGGAACAGGAAGCCCTAGTTTTTCAATTTCTTCTGCAAAAATGCCTGTCATTGTTTCTGGAATATCTTTGAAATTACTGCTCATCTGATTCTAAAACTTTGCATTGAGGTATCCTCGCATGTCCCTGTTCTAAAACCATAGGTTTCATCAGAATTGGTTTCACCAATTGGTACTTATGGTCATTTTCCCAAGGTGACCTGTTACAGGACTGCTCAGAACAGATAAGTTGTACGGACTTCCACATGTCACTGGTTCATCTTCTGAGTATGAAAAATAGACCATAGAAATTAAATTCCGTGCCCTTTCTAGAACATCTTCCTAAATTTCATTTGGACCTTTGTAGCCCAAGATATAGCAATTCTCCCCAAGTGTCATGTTTATGGATGAATTATGGAAGAGGATGGAACCCTAACTTGGAGGGATCATATCTCCCAAAATATAGTGAATATGAGGCTTAATTTTGGATACAGTGTAAAACAAGATTTTATCTTCTGCATTTGTAATTTTCATCTCCTGATCCTTTTCCAATATCTGGATATAGCGAATGTACCAAAACTTAACAGTTTTAGTATTTAGGGTTTTTCTAGCTCAGGGTCAAACTAGGGTTTGACTTTCCCAGAGTTTCACCCAACCAAAAAACTTGATCCAGGTCTCCAAACTTTGATTTTGATGAAGAGAAATCCTATGCCAGGCTCACTAAAAAATTCCTCTTCTGTAGAAAGCCCTAATTTTACACACCAAAACTGAAAATGCTCGGAATCGAATTCCGCTTTGACAGAAAGATGCGCCCTTCAATGGAGAGTCATCCTAGCATACTTTTGCTGATGGATTATGGAGAGAGACCCAAAAAGTAAGAATCCCTAGCTTCTGCATCTGCACAATGTCTTCTTCTCAGGTTAGTTATGATACCATGTTAGATTTTTATCATTCAAGCTAGCATAATGATCTTAGGATCTTTAACTGAGAGAATAACATGCACAACAATAAAACACAAGAGACAAGAGACACAAAGAATTTTTCTCGGGGAAACCATAAAGGAGAAAACCCCACAACTTCCTCAAATATAGAATCAGCACCAAAAGTAAAACCTGAAAACATAAAGATGATCTCCTGACAGCAGTAGTCTCTCTCTTGTCCCAGCAACTTCTCCTCTCACTCATGTGCCCCAATGAGCGAGTGTGTGTGTGATAAATATAGAGGCTCACTTTCTATTTATATTCTTTCATTCACTTGAAACCCACTCCAACATGTCGGCCTCACTTAACAATTACTTACTAGAGCAGTCGACATCTCTAGGAGTGTCTAATAACCCTAGTGCCCCATAACTTGTGGGGACTTTGCCTCCTCCGACCAACAAGGAGGTTTATCCTTAACATAATGGTGGGCGCTATTGCCCCGACTTACAATGACTCACCTAGGTTTGACTTCTATAGGATAGTCTAATAACCCAAGGGCCCCACAACTGCAAGGACTTTAACCCTTGACCAATAAGAGGGTTACCCACAATGACTTGACATGACTTTTATATTATAGAAACTTCTCGGAATAAACATCAGGGTATGACATGACTCAAGTACATTACAAATACATCTCGGAATAAACATCGGGTTACAATAAATAAGAAATGCGGATGAATACATTCCGAAGTTACATATACATCAACAATATGTTTAATTGGTGAATGCCATGTGCCTAGTTGATATTGTTCTTTGATAAATATGTTCTTGATGAAATTGTGAAATAATGATATAATATTGGTAGAAAAAATTGAAATTGAGTTGAAGCCTTAGCTCACTGATTCACCCCCCCCCCCCTCTCAGTGAGAATTGTGTCTAACAAACTGAAGTTTTCATTGATGCCAACAAGTGTTGTGCAATGGCCTTTCATTTACCCACAAGGATACCTTTATAGTTTGGGCATTGGAACACTAGGTGGCCCAAATGGTCCAAATGAAAGTTGTCCTTCTACTGTGGAAAGCAATTAACACTATGTCAATGAACAATAGCTTAGGGGAGCATTAGGTCTATAAAAAAAAGGAATTGGCTAGATTCATTGTTGACTGGACCCTCTTGTTGCAATTAATCTGGTTTAAATAAAAGGAGGGAGTTGAAGGGTTGTTAAATTCGTTCATAAGGCACATGAACCGAAGAATACAACTATTATTTTGAGCCTCAATGTTAGTTTGTATCCCCCAAAAAACGATGCATGCTTACCTTTTATGAATTTACGACCAGATGATTGTTGCAGAGTATGACTGATCTCTCTAGTTTTGGATATGGTTGATAAAGAAATCTGGGCTCAATTTGCACTCAATCAATCACAACTATAGAAAATGTGTCGAAAATGCATGAGTCAGGCGGTACAATGGACGGACAATTCCATGCACATTCTCACGTTACGCTTTCAAGGATGGAAGGATTGAGTTTTTATCGTAGAGACTCCATAGACACTTTGTGTGCTTGTCAGAGAGGGTCTGGGAGGCAGCTGATGCAGCTTGTTGATCTTTTTTATAAATAAAACACTTCTTTCAGATAGGGTACCCATTCACCCAGACCCAATAGATTTGTAACACAAATTAAAATTTTAAATCTGAGTAGAGTTGTGAAGCTTTAGTAAAAAGAGAAACCTACTCTAACTCATCATGGATAATTATTAATGCCATTACAACTTGACCCACGTGTAAACAACCAAGAGCCATTGAAAGCTGGCATTGGTTTCGTGAGTGTGCAAAGATAGCCATATATCGTCGATATAGAGATGAAACTTCGTTGAAAATAAAAAACATCGATATTGCCACAATTTTTTCGCCATGATAAAAAAAATGAAGTATTAATCAATGAATGTTCAAAACGTGGAAGTATTTCATGGAAAAATCCTCCCAAATGTATTAGTGAATGCTACCATCTATAGCATGCTTGATATTGTAGATCCACTTCGAAGTCACAATAAACTTCCTTTTCGATCTCAGGACTGTCTCCCAGACATCATTCTTTATAATTGATTGATACTCTTGATCATGGCATCCTTCCATTCTTTCTTTTTTGCAACCTATTCATAGTTGGAAGGTTCTTTTCCAATGATGTCACATAGCAAGGCCACATAGTTGTTGTGTGGTTTAGGTCTTTTCCTTTCTCTGTGCATCTCATTTGGAACGCCATACCTTTATGCATCTTGTATTAGCTCCTGTTCCCATGTTGGTTTTCTCTTGTGGGAGTTCTTCTCGTGAAGTGATTCTATAGGCTCTTGTGGTTCTGCCATATCATGATATTCATGGTATTTTGGGTTTCTTCCATTGTCGTGTCTCAGACTCTTGTTGCTTCAGGTTATTCGGCTTCTACAATATATAGTTTTCTAGATCTGAAGTATGTTGAGTATTCATTGAATGTTATGTCTCTACTGATGTCTATCTTCTTGAATCCTAAGAAGTATATTCGGTAGGCCTTTGAAATGTCACTGTATCCTAAAAATATTCCCTTCGTACCTGAAGGATAGAGCTTGGTCCTCTTTTCCTTTGGAATGTGTATGTACATTGGGAAACCAAATATTTTGAGATGGATTACTTATGGTTTCTCTTCTGAGAAATCCTCTCCAGGATTCTGAGAAGTACTCAGTGAGGAGTACGGTTCTATACATACATAGTTGTCCTTGCTACTTCTTCCCACAAATTCATCAGAAGATCCTGGTCATGTAGCATTGATTTCATCGCCTCCAATGTTGTTCTATTATTTCGTTCTACAAAACGATTTTGTTGAGGATTGTATGAAGTTCTCAACTCCCTCTTAATCCCAGATTCTCTGCACAGTTCCTTGAATTCTTCCTCGGTGAATTCTCTGCCATTATTTAACCACAAAGTCTTTATCTTCCTTTTAGTGTGATTTTCAACCAAGGATTTTAATTCCTTGAACTTGTTGAAGACTTCATTTTCCCCTTTCAAGAAATATATCCAAGTTTTACGTGAGAAATTATTTATAAAAGAAACATAGTATAAATGCACCCTTAGTGAGATGGATGACATAGGCTCGCAGACATCTTAGTGAATTATGTACAACATTCCTTTTGCTTTTCATTCACTACTTGGAAATGTCTTATTTATGTTCTTTCCTTGTGCACATCCCTTGTAAATTCCTTCATGTTTTGTTTGGATTTCTAGAACTAATTTTCTTGTAATCGGTAGTGCTCTATAGTGCACATGTGAAATCATTTTTTGTCATAGTTCACTTAGTTCTATGGATTCATGAACCAATACTTGTTTAGGTTGTCCCTTCAACTTGTACAATCCTCCCTATTTCTCTCCAATCATTGTTGCATCAAATATCTTCTTTCCTTTCGACCACATTAGGAATTGGCCATCAACGAATGCAACTATTATTCCCTTTGCATCTAATGCAAAGATGGAGAGAAGATTCTTCTTCAGCCTAGAACATATAGCACTTCTTTCATCTTCAATTATTTCTCAGAGTCTAGCTTGTAGCAAGCTTCTCCACTTACTTTTATGGGGTGTTGATAATCATCCCCAAGTTTCACCTTGTGAGGTGACTCATGCTCAGACAGATTGACGAATGATTCTTTGTATCTCATCATATGTTTGGATTCCCCACTATCTACAAGCCAATAATTTCTTCCATGTGAGATAGTGTCTGTGAGTGCTCAGATAAGGACATATTCTTCATCACTTGAAGAATCATTTTCTGCTTTGATTCTCTTTATTGTTGGTTCATAATCTTCAGTGGTGTGAGCATGATGTCTCTTCTTGTTGAAGGATCCTCTATTTTTGGGACAATCTCTGGAGTAATGCCCTTTCTCATCACAAGTGTAGCATCGAATGTTGGGAGGATCTCTTCTAGATTTCTTTTGTCTTTTGTGATGATAGCCCTCCCTTTTGTTGTGATGGTGATCCTCCTACTTTCTGTGATATTTTTTGGTGTGAACTATGAGAGATTGATCTTCATTTTCTCCCATATTCTCTTCTCTTGTTATGATCTAAGCTTATTCTTGTGTACATTCTTCCTAGAGTTTGCTGAAACTGATCAACCTTCTTCTGGAACATATTCTTTGAATGAATGAATCCCATGATCTAGGGAGACCATTCAAGGTGGTCATAACAATCCCTCCTTCTTCTACATTCTCTTCGAGTGTTTCAAGTTGTTTCTTTATTTGATAAACCCTTGTGAAGTAGGATTGCATGGTCTCTGAATTTTGTATTTTCACATTATTCAATTGGTTCCTCAATGTCATCTTTCAATTGATATTCTTTCATTTGAACCGCTTTGTCAAAGCATCGAACACTTCCTCTGATGTATTCAATGATGACACATGGGGGATGAGATGATCCTTGATAGAATATGCAATGATTCTCGTGGCCTTAGCCATGTTCTTCTTATGGATAGCATTAGCCTCATGTCCCTCTAGTTCTAGAACTTCCTTACCGATATACTGATCCAAATCATTTTCTTCAAGGATTAGCGAGATATTCTACTTCCATGCTCGAAGGTTTTCATCTCCCCCGAGCTTATCCTCAAGCTGGCTATGATGAGTCATTTTGAAATGAGAACCTAAAATAGAAATAGAAGAGATTTATATCTTACCAATTTGAGGTGTCCGACCTGGTTTCAAAGATGGATGACCAAGGGTTTGTAAGAGAAACTCTAATTTTCCAAACTTAGATTTTTGGAATTCTGTCTAGATAGAATGATGTGCCTACTTGAGGTGATTTTGTCAGTAATTTCCTTTTCTGAAGGTTGAGGTGGGAAGCCTCTGAAACTTGATTCCCTAGTTCCTCCAGGCACTAGTGTTTAGGTAAAAAATGAAACTTCTTCAAATTTTATTATGCTTCCACCAAAAGATGTGCCCTTTTAGGGCGAGTTATCCTAGCCCTCTTTTCTTAATGATATGTGGAGAGAAGACTTGGAACTAGGAAGCCCTAGTTTCCATTGCTGCATAGTGCCTTCTTTTAGAGAGACACTGATACCATGTTAGTTTTTCTAATCTAATTTTCATTGATTAGGATATTTATCTAAAAGAATAACAAGAACGACAAGATGCATAAGATAGAGAAGATACATAAGAGGCAAATACTTTCCTCAGGGAAACCATAAAGGAGAAAACCCTGCAAACTTCCACATAATAGTTCCGTCCGTAAGACCATATCACAAGATGGAAATCCCCAAGTATAACAAGTCTTCTATCTCTCTCTCTCTCTCTCTCTCTCTCTCTCTCTCTCTCTCTCCTCCTTGTTCTTCTCTCTCCTCATGCAAACTTGAGTGAGTTCATGTGTGTATACATGAGGGAGGGAGCCTCCCTATTTATACCTATAAAGTGACTAACCTTACAACTTTCCTGGGCTGACTTCTTACCCTAATAGGGACGACTTCTCCTAGGGGGGCTAAAAGTATGTTTTATTATATTCAATTTGGGGACTACTACCATGATTTATAACGAAGGGTTTACCTAAATGACCATAGACAATAATTACATATTGAAAGGAGGAAAAAACATATCCAATGGGAGTACAACAATATGCAATAATAATATACATCAGAATATCTTCTGAAGTTACAAATACTACAACACTATGAGCCTAAAAGATGTTGTCTTGGCTCTAGCCTTGTTCCTATTTGACTGTGTAAGAGATCTTTGGATAATTACCCTTCCCTTAAGGTAATCATTCCTAGAACAAAGGTGGCCTCTTAGAATAAATAGTATATTATAGATAGATTGCCTACAATTAGGTGGAATGTTTCTCTTGTGCACTCAGTTGTTGGGAGAAACCTCACTCAAGATAAGTGTTATGTGGTGTTTCATTGCTCTTATTAATTTCAATTGTATTCAAATGTCAATATGAATGAATGATGAGATGCATGTTGTATATAATGATATGATTATGGATTACTTAGCTAGAAGCAATTTGATTCTGGATATCTACTTGATGGATATATGAGGGTGTGCCTTATATATGATTGCATCTAAATGTATGATTTATGTAATAAGTCAATATTTGCATATATCACTAACGTTGTACTTGAATTTAATGAATTGGCATCACAAGTTAGATTCCCATGTGGTCGTGTGGCAGTGGTTAATTTGTGTAGTGGTATTCACGCACTAGTTAAAGGAAGTCACACAATGGGTCATGTTGTGGTCTGATTTAGTGTGCGCAGTATCATTGCTCCATAAGGGAATTGATAAGAACATGAGTGTGTAAGGTTAAATTAGTTTGTGTTACATATCACATACGGGTTAGAGTATTGTGTGCATAGATCCACTCTTAGCATATTAAGATGTGGTGGCGTAGTCTATTGCACAATAAATTAACTCAATTTTAGACAGCAATGCCTTGGTATCAAAGGTAGAAAGGAAGAAAAAAGATCACCCATTGTCAGAATAGGCCATTGAGTCCACTGAGGATGTGACAATGGGCATTGTAGAAAACAAATAATCATACATTAAAATATCAACAAAAAAAATTATTGCAATTATATTCCAAAAACATGCATACCAATTGATATAACAAAATTATATGCGTTCATCGAGTCAATATCTAAAATACTAGTAGGTCTTTGCACTGATTGGAAACATTCAAGCTCCTATCCAATAGTGTCATATTTTAAAGTTTTATGATAACATCTTTTCTTTTAACATCGTGCATGTGGTTTCACCATTAACAAATAAAATATTACTCTTCATATCAAACTAAGAGTAAATCCAAGTTTATAATTGTAACGAAATTTCTCTTTTACTATGACATTTTAATACAAAGTTGGAGTATTAATCAAGAATCAAAGTTTATAGCATGCATCATATTCAAGAGACTTGTAATATTTGTTGTACTCGTCTTTTCACATCCCCTTCATAACTGTTATAACTTAAGTTTTTCATGTGTTGGAGACTAATACTCTATTTACACAATAATACTAACAACTTATGAACTATATGTTTGGGAGGATTACATGAGTACTATTAGGGTGGTTTGCATATATTTTTGCTACCAAACTTGAAAAACATGCATCACTGG
This sequence comes from Pseudotsuga menziesii, assembly GCA_001517045.1. Classification (NCBI taxonomy): domain Eukaryota; kingdom Viridiplantae; phylum Streptophyta; class Pinopsida; order Pinales; family Pinaceae; genus Pseudotsuga; species Pseudotsuga menziesii. Next base: position 222,165 of record LPNX010267669.1, on the reverse strand, counting down.
TATAAAATGACATAATTGTTATAAAAAAAACCAAAATTCATATATAAATTACTAATTTTTAATAGGCTACTAGCTGATTTCTAGTATATTATAACACGACTAATTATCTTATAACATGATGGTATTTCACATAGTTATTAATTGTTTTCCTTGGTTTATCATCTATTAGTATATTTAGTCATGTATTTAGTCATTAATTTAAACATTAATGGTCACATAAACTTGATATTGATAACTTGCCACAATTATCATAAGTTTTAATGCTTTGGGTCATTAAGAACTTATTGTATTGATACATTTCGTTCTGTGTTGGTAGTTAGCTCGAGGCAAGAGTGATCCATTTTTTTATATAATGATTTCTATATGTGTGTGTGTGTGTGTGTGTTTCTATTTAAATATTAATATTTAGATATTTTGTAATCTATCTCAAATTAATTTAAACATTTCAAAAATTATTTTATCTTAAGTGTATAATTCAATTTTAATTTAAATTCAATATGTAAAATACTAAAAAGTACAAATTTATTTTCATTAAAATTGAAATTAAAAATAGTAATATATTGTAAATATCAAAATTAGAAATTTTATTTAAATATTATTTTAAAAATAAAAATAAAAATTAGGAATAGTTTGAAAATATAAAAATTACAAATCTCATTTTATATATGTAATTATATTTTCAATTAAAAAAAGTAAAAATTAATAATAATTTGAAAATATAAAAACTACAATATTTGAAAATTAAAATAAATAATAATAATAATTTGAAAATTAATAATAATTCCAAATTTAGTATAATATCAAACATTAAAAATTAAAAATTAATAGATAACATCAAGTACTAATATTTAAAAATTAATAGATAAAACTAAATTGAATTTTTTTTCAAATTAATAGATAAAACTAATTTGATTTTTTTAGTACTGAAAAAATTATACTATATTAAAAATATAAGTCTATGAAGTATAAGAAATACATATAATCAAAACATAGTTAAAGAAGAGCCACTAGGTGACAATGTCACCGTAGTTGCTAGAAGCTATTGCTATAACACCAATACTATAGGAAAAACAAATAGTTAATTTGACCATCTACAAAAGTTTTAACATGCTACTCTTATGGATTATGTAATCTAAACATACCTTGATTTTATATAAATGTATGGATTATGTAATCTAAACATACCCCGATTTTAGATTTTAAATAAATGAGGTTGATAGCTATTGCTATAACACCAATGCTTTAGGAAAAAACAACTAGTTTATTGGACCATCTACAAAAGTTTTAACATGCTACTCTTATGGATTATGTAATCTAAACATACCTTGATTTTATATAAATGTAAAGTAGTGACATATTTCCATATAAAAGTATAAATATAAAGTATTTTCATAACTTTGTTTCCATAAAAATATATTTAAACATACTATTAGTGACCTCCTTATATATGTATTAAGTATAATTATAACAAAAAAAAACAAAAAATTAATGAAGATAACACTTTGCAAATAGACATGTAAAAAACATGTGATTGGTGTTTCAATATATTAAACATTATTTGTAATTTTTTCGAATTCTAGGTAAATATTCCTAGACCATAATAAAAACAGAGACAATATTTTTTTTGTTGGCAGTGCGAAATGTTGTGGGGTCAACCCACTTGTACAATTCCATTGAGATATTATAATCCATAATTATGGAAAAGAAAGAATAAATTACATCATCACATCGCATGCATGAAATTTATAGAAATAAGTTCAACGTGCAATCACCACTATATCATCTAATAACTAAACCAAAGTATAACAAACCGGCATTGGGATGACAACAAAAGTTAATATAAAATTCACCAGAATCAAAGTGTGAGCCATAACTAGTGATCCGTCGAAAGTGCATGACAAGATCACACGATTTCCAATGTATGACGATGGTTCTTCCCTGAGAACAAAACTCTAATTCCTTAGAAATGCAATTTCCTTTTTCAATTTTCCAATTTTTTCCAATGCTTTTATCTCGTCACCCCTCTTCATATGTGGAGTCATTCTCTGCTGGTTACGATCACAAAATAGGGAGAAAATATATTTTTGAAGAATTGTGAAGTATTGCAGCTCTTGCACCTAGATGTTGGTGAAGTTATCCTCTAACCAAAGCAGAGGGGTTAATTTTAAGAACTAAATTGGAGGCATTATCGTTTGCATACTTCGAAGTAAGCTTGCATCTTTTCACTCATTTATTTGACTCAGAAAAAAAAAACCCAAGTCACTAGAATTCAGGGGTATTGAATTTAATTACATTAAACATAACAACTTATTGAGATTTACAATCATTATTATCTTGCTTTATAAAATTAACATTTTTATTATCTTGCTTTATAAAATTAAAATCTTCTTGATATTTACAATCATTATTATCTTTCTTTATAAAATAAATTAATCTAAAAAGGTTGTATCAATTATACATAATGAAATACCAAATGTTTTGCATGTGATATATCTGTTTGTTAAATGAGCCTTCCACTTGCCAATTGGAATTACCTTACCTCAACTATTTAGTAAGCTTACTACTACCTACACTACCTCATCAATATCACGTGCTCCAAATCACTACTACCTACGCTACCTCATCAATATCACTTGCTCCAAATCATTGCATTTACATCACAGTTAATGCACAATATTCCATTTCTATGATTGAACTTTGGTTGATATGATTGCAATTGATACATCGACCTTTAGTTTCTCATAGCAGGCATTTGATATGAGTAGGTCCTCTTTGATTGTTTGCTTTAATCTGCCTTTGATCTCTTCATTTGTAAGCGGATGATCTAATTCCTACATGTTTTCCTTTATATAATTTTAAAGCTCTGAGTGACTGCAAAGCTTCAGTTAAAATGGGAAGAAAAACTAGGATAAAGAAGCTGACAGTACCATAACCCATCCTACATGTCAGCGAAAGATGGAATGTGATCCGACACTCACATCTGTTCAATCACATGTTTCATTTGATTTGATCAATTTCTATGAAGTATGGTTAATATGTAAGAAAATAAAATAAAAACAGAGGAGGTCCTAGGTGCATATGGATGAAAATACCTCAGTGTGCATTAAGACGCTCATGGGTCCATTCTGTCACAGTCCATCCAGAGGGATATCAGTAGATGAATTAAGACTTAGCTAACTGTAACAGTCATGGTCGATGCTTGATATATTAAGCAAACCGTAGAAATTAATTCTTGCCAAATTTGGATGGAATCTGTTTTATGCAAACATTCTCCCTAAGCTTCTAGATATTTATAATTAAATTATTTTCCCAAAGTTGAACACGATTCTATTGATTTGATTTTAAATTTAAAGAAAATTTGTCAAAATCAAGAAGATTCTCAGCAGTAGCTATGTCAACTTCTAACAGAATTCGCCTTCTATGACAATATTGCTCGGTCTGCGTTGATTTCAGAAACTTCAATGAGTGAGGACTAGGACATCAACCACTCCTCTAACTTGATATTTTTCCTCTAACTTGATATTTTTAAGAAGTTTAAACTAAATGAATAGAACTTCCTATGAAACTCAAGCCTCGAAATTATCGGTGAGACTCCTAGAACTACAGTACTGCTACAAGCATGCCTTATTATTATCAACTTATTCTTTATCTTTTTAATTGATGTACGATGTGACGCATATTATTATCAACTTATTAATTATCTTGTTAATGGATGTATGGCATGACGCAACAAAAGAATATTGTCAAGAAATATTTTCTATAATAATTTGAGTGACTTTATTGTGATGTTATACCTGAGTAATGAACAATCCTCTATGACTCATATTTTTCTTTAGAACAAGCTCATAGAAAGAATTTAGATTTTGTGTACAATTGATAACAAGAACCCCCTTCCATAGGATGTGTGAGGTCTCTTATTATGATGTTGAATCGTTCATCTCTATTCTCAAGCTCAATCCTATGTCAAAGAATTTCGATTAAAGCTTTACACTTTAGCAGGAACCTAAGTAATATAAAGTATAGTTTGAGAAAATGAAGCATTAAAAATTAGTTACCTAGCATTATTGATAATGATGCTTAAGGCAAGAATTGCAGAAGGTTCACAACAAAATATTTTTCCCAAAAACCAACAACATCCTAGAAGAAACATTTTATTTAAGTCTAGAAAAAATCAAAATAAAAACATCACCGTTTTCTTAACGTTCTTGTGCTATAATACTCCCTGGTTGTGGAGCCTTCGCTACCTCCCATGATGAAAATGCTTTTGAGCCTGAAATCACACATCATGACTACGAATTAGAATCATGAGAACCAAGTCTTTGCTATAATTTAGAGGGATACAACTCAGGGATATTACCAGATGCAAATTACTTAATTACTTATAAAATCGTCCACTTTCGTGCTTTGTAACTTTCCATCTATAACAAGCGTTTGTCCGCAATAGCAAGCAAGCCTTATTTATGTTCAGATAAAAGGTAATTCACAATCTTTATTTTATATATTGATAGATAGTGTATTGCGTATATTTACCTTGTTGAATGGTTCTGTGAGTATATTTACCATGCCGAATGGTTCTATGAGTATATTTACCTTGCTAAATGGTTCTGTATCGAGCAACGGTATATCCAACTGGTAATTGCTCACTCTGGTATGAATAATGCTGTGAAGACATCACTTTGCAACTGTCCGTCTATAACACGTGATTTGAAAATATGGGATTTATGTAGACTCAGAACATACTAAAGCTATTATGCAGATTCCCATGCCCAACAACAATAAAGCTATGTAGTTCTTTTTCGGTCAAATAAAACTTGTCCATAGATTTGTAGCAAATTTTGCATAAATTAATTGTGAATCCTTTGCAAAATATGATTAAGAAATATGTAGAATTAAAATGGACTGCTGTGGAAAAAGAAGCCTTCAAAAAAGAAAAGCTTCCATAGTTGCAGCCCCATCACTATGCAGCCCAAATTTCACGAAGGAGGAGGACAACGCCAAGGTGGATTTGGTACAAGTGCATGTATGGAGAAAGACACGGTGTCCATGCACTGCAAGGAGGATGACATAGATTTGAATTTAGGGTTTTTTCATTGACACGAAGGCCTCATGTCCTTGACTCCATATATTATTATGTTTTTATAAATAATAAACAAGCCTTAGCAGCAAAGCTGCATATTCCCTTCCCTTAGGGTTGTAAGGCTGAATTTATATGGTGTACAAGTTTAAGTTTGTCGAAGTTGTTTATGTGTCCCATGTAAATAAAATTATGCAAAGGGAATTATGGTAAAAGTTAAATATGTAGAAATGGATGTACTTGATTATATCATATATCTTCTAGTAGTCTAAGTTGTTTAAGGTTATCACAACTTTGTTACAGTTATTTAGGGTTACAATTATGTTGTATATCAATATATTAATACACTTTAATTGCATTAAGTGATGAAGATGGACAAAGCATTTGTTCTCCATTTTATCATTTTCAAAAATAGACTTAGATATGGCATTCAATACACTTTAATTGGGTGAAGTAATGCAAATGGACACAGTATTTGTTCTCCATTTATCCTTTTCAAAAATGGACTAGGAGATGGCATTCAATGCTAAGGTATTATTCTTCTACCTAGGATTCACTGTTGCCCATAACTTTGCTCAGGTATTCTATTGCTTCTCAGGATTCACTGCTACCCAAAACTTATACACAAGCATTCACTGCTACCCAAAACTTATACACAATGAATGTATTGTTTTAGCCAATTGATTTCATAGCGGAGGCTAATTAGCCATGTTTTTTTACTCGTCACTTGTGAGCATAACAAATGGGAATAAGTATCTTAATATGAACAAAAACTAAGATGATAAAGTGTAATATGTAACGTCAAATTTTAATAATAATGAATATTCGCTTTGCAACTAGTGGAATTTATTCAACGATATACATTTTAATAGCTCAAAAAGAAAAATAATAGAAATTTTGAAACCACACCAAGGTATAAAATAAAATTATTGCAAAAGCCAAGTATAAGTTCCAGTATGTCAATAAATGAAACACAAATGAGATATGCATTGCTTCAATCATTTGTTGTCGATTGAGGTGATACTTGGCCATATTGTAAAATTCGTTAGCTCCTTCAAGCTCATATGAGTAACATGAAACGCACTAGACTTTGATGTTCCGAACTAGATTTCACCTTGAATCACAAGTTTGATCAGATAAAATGATCACCTCTTACATATTAATTAAAACATTGTCTATCTATTTTGGATAATGTCTTTCAAATATTTTCATTTTAAAGACTTCAACATGACTACTTATCAACAAATACAAATGTATATACATATTCACATATCAGTAAATAAACCATAACAGTAAACAGCCAGATATTATCTCACTTTTCCAACTCCATCTCTACCAACTCCAATTTCCCCAAGTGGTTTTCTTTTGAACACTCGAAAGGTGGTTTTCAGAGTTAGAAGAGTTTCCAAGTATGGAAACATTTGTATCTAGAGAATTTGTCTATTGGCAGACATATGTGTGAAGATGAAGAGTATCCAGGGGTTGGCAGAATGTATAAAACTGAGACTCTAAGTGTTAGTGAATGCTCCGAGTTAGAAGAGTTGCAGTATGGAAACAGTGTCATCTTTGGAGTGGTTGTGGTTAAACAAATGTGTACTAGGGGATTATTAGGTAGTCTGGACACATCCATTTTTCCCCAAAAATGATCACATGAATATGAAAATAGATTACTATTGAAATATATGTAAAAGAGCTCACTTCTTTATTTACATTAAGAAAAATCTTATCAATTGCTATGGTTTTTTGTTGTAATAAATCCTCAGTGCATATTATGAATTAAATAGTGATTACATATATTTTTACAAAAAATTAGTAAAAGGGTCGAACCCATGTAAATCCTTTAATGAGAAACAAACTAAATGCTCTGCACATTATTGTATTCAATTAGATATGATTCCATCAATTACGCTTGATGCTAAATTTAGTGGCACTTGTTTGACATTTATTCCTAAATAAAAATTTTCTTGTGAGTGAGAAGATTGCTTAGCATTCACACTATTATTATTTTAAACGATGGGAGAAGGTAGCAAGGAAGGATTGCAAATATACGTTAGGATTAGGACATCGCAAGTAAGGATTGCAAATATTTTTTGATGAGATATAATGCCCAGGCTATTTTGAAGTGGCCAAGGGTAGTAGCACCAGTTGATCTTGTTCCAATTCCTAAAGATGCAGCCAAACCTGGCCTAAAGATCCAATGGGTTAAAGCGCTAATGCCACCCAGTAAGCAAACTACCCACCCGTTGGAAATAGTAATTACTCGCAGAAGACGTATCAGACCTCAGCCGACTCTGCCAGAGTCTGTATCAGTTCAGACTATGTCAGACAGTCTGACAAGATGAAGAGTTCACGATTGTCATATATAAACCAGTCGAATTAATTTCTGAAGCTAAGTTTTTAGGTAGATAGTTATTACAACCATTAATGTCAAGATTGTAGGTTCACGGAGAAGCAATTTTAGTTTGCTAATAAATAGAAGAAGAAGATTGTAAATTTTGTAAGACACAACAAAGAGAGAAAAGAGAACTCAGAGAGTGAATTTTGAGCAAAGAGTGAAGTTGAAGCTCAAGCTTCCGTGGAAGAGCCGAAGCATTGTAAAAGAATCTGTCGAACAACCGACAAGTTTGTATTAACTATTTTGTTATTTTTTGACAAGTTATATATATCAAATAGTTTATGGTTGAAATGCATATTTACTTAGCTGATATTTTCTCTAGAATTATTTGTGTAAATGTTGCTTACATTTACGGCTTGAGTGAAATATCAAAGAATCCATAAAAATTTCACCCAATAAAAGTCTGAGGTTTTACGGCAGAGTGGTCGACACAAGTCTTCCTAAATGTTTGGTTATATGTTTTTATAGTTTTGTTGAATTGTTGGTTATGTCGGTTTTTACTTCATATTACTGGTGGGTGAAAAAAAATTGTAATTTCTTAAGTCTTTTAGACTAAGAAATATCCTTTGTAAATTCTAACTAAAACCAAACCAGTCGACAAGTGGTCAAAGTAAAACTTGTCAGTTAAGTTATGTCTAAGTTATAAAACCGACAAGTTGTCGAAGTAAAACCGACAAGTAAGAACTTGTTGAGGTAAAAGATACAGGTCCAAAAGTCTGACCATATTGGTAGACTTGTCTAGTCAGAGTTAGACAAGCTTCACCCGACAAGTAGAAAAAGAAAAAGAGGTCGGTGTGAAAATTTTATAACTGAGCGGTATCTCAAGTTAGCCGGCTCGGTTTTTGCTAATTGGTATCAGAGAAAGGTTTAGGAAATAAATCTTGTCTTAAAAGTGGAAAAGTAATTTTCTAAGGAAAATTAAAAATAAAAAATGGATTCCACTTCTGTTTCATTACAAAATCCAACTTTTACAGGAAAGAATTATGAATATTGGTCTCTAACAATGAAGGATTTGTTTAGAGGTCAAGATGTATGGGAGATTGTCCAGCATGGTTATGTAGAAACGACAGATCAAGCAGCATATAACAATCTCACACAAGCTAAGAAAGATGCTCTGAGGGAACATAGGAAGAAATATGGAAAAGCTTTGTTCTACATACATCAAGCCATGCATGAAAGCATACTCCCAAGAGTAGCAGAAGCAATTACCGCTAAGTGGGCATGGGATGTATTGGAGACCGCATATCAAGGTTTAGATAAGGTAAGTACTTCCAAGTTGCAAATTCTGAGAAGAGATTTTGAATCTCTATCCATGAAAGATTCAGAGTTGGTAGACTCATTCTACACTAGAGTTGTTGGTTTGATAAACCAACTAAAATCTCATGGAGAAGCCATAGAAGACCAAAGGGTGGTTGGAAAATTTCTTAAAAGTATTCCCCCAAGATTTGAATCCTTGGTTGTGAACTTGGAAGAAAACAAATACATGTGAGTGTTTACCATTGATGAGCTGTAAGCTTCACTCATCAATCATGAACACAGACTCAGCAGAACAAACACATGATTGGAAGGTGCATTCGCAACACAATCATCCATAAGTCATGGTAGAGGCAGGGGGGGAAACAACTCCAGAGACAGAGGAAGAAGTTCTTCGAGAGGAGGAAGTGGCAGAAGTCCTGCAAATGTCACTAGTAGAGGAGACAATCAGAATCCAAGTTATCCAAGTGGTTAGAGGTTTGATAAATAAAAAATTTAATGTCATTATTGTAAGAAATTTGGTCATCATGCATATGAATGCAAGAAGAAACAATATGACCAAGGAAGGCAAAGCCCAAATCAGTCGACCAACACCAGCACTCCATCAAGTGCAATGTTAATGGAATTTGCATCTCCAATTGAATGCAATGTTTTCCAAGAAAGTCCACATGACATATGGTACTTAGATGCAAGCTGCAGCAATCACATGATTGGTAATTTAAATTTGTTTTCCAGTCTAGATAATTCAGTTCAAACTAATGCTACACTTGGAAATAATGTCCAAGTTACTATTTTGGGAAAAAGGTACTGTTGGTATTCTAACAAGACAGGGGGAGAGTAAGTATATTCCTGGTGTCCATCATGTCAAAGGTATGAAACATAATTTTTTGAGCATTGGACAACTGATACAAAAAGGCTACAGAGTCTACATACAAGATGATCACTTTGTGATTAAAGACAAGCTTCCAAGCAAACAACTGATAGCAAAAGTGCCAATGACAAGAAACCGCTTGTTTCCATTGAGGATAGTTCTAGATATGAAAGGAAAGAAAAATACATGGGCTGCATTCAAGGTAGAAAGTGAAGTAGTCAAGCACCGCGAAAACAATGAAAATGGCAGCACTGATTTTCAGGATGCATTTCAAACATAAGTTCAGGATGAGACCTGGCTGTGGCATTTTATATTTGGACATCTAAATTTTGGTGGCCCAAATCTACTACACACAAAGAATATGGTGAAAGAATTGCCATTGATCGACAGACCAGAAAGGGTTTGTGAAGGCTGCATTTTTTGCAAGCATCATAAAGATACTTTTCCATTCAAAAAGTCATATAGAGCATGCACACCACTTGAAATTGTGCACTCTGATATTTGTGGCCCATTGCAGACATCATCCATTGGTGGCTGCAATTATTTTCTTACTTTTAATGATGACTACTCAAGAAAAACATGGGTATATTTTCTGAAACACAAATCTGTTGCATTTATTTATTTTCAACATTTCAAGGCACTCGTGGAGAACCAGAGTGGACACCGCATCAAAATCTTAAGGACCAACAAAGGAGGTGAATATAATTTGAATGAATTTCTAAATTTTTGCAAGGCCCATGGCATACAAAAGCAATTCACTACACAGTATACACCTCAGTAGAATGGTGTTTCCAAAATAAAGAACATAACCATTCGGGATATGGTGTGCAGCATGTTGGTAGCCAAGCATTTTCCAAATGAATATTGGGGTGAAGCTATCCCAACTACTGTATACATTATGAACCAATGTCCGAAAAAGAGTGTGAAGAACAAAGTTCCTCAAGAAGCATGGACAAGTATGAATCATAGTGTTTCTCATTTAAATTTTTTTGGTTGTGTTGCATATGCTCATGTTCCATATGAGCTAAGAAAGAAAATAGACAAGAAGGAACTGAAATGTATTTTTTTCGGCTATTCTGAAGACACAAAAGCATATAAGTTGTATGATCCCGTCGCAAGGAAAGTGATTATGAGTCTATATGTTCAATTTGTCGAGAATGAATCATGGGATGGAACTATCGACATAAATGTCAAGATTGTGTCGAATGTCGACAATGATGACATGACAGAGGAAGTGGTTCAAACACCACATGTAAGTCAACCGGTTGCAGCAACGTCGACTCCCATGAAAACATGACATGGTTCAACACAAGGAACATCAACACAAGTGGCATCTCAAGCTACGCTGACAAGCACACCAAGAGGACAATAGACTCCATCAAGCATTTTTTCAAGGTCGACATTGACAGAACCAGTGAAGACAAGAATTCTGTGTGAAATATATGAAGCTGGTACACCAAATTTATTCTCTCTCTTTGCATTATTTTCTCCTATATATGATCCACTAACATTTGAAGAAGTTGTCGAAGAAGAAGTATGGGCACAAGCCATGGATGAAAAAATAGAATGCATTGAGAAGAATCAAAATGGCAGTTGGTTGATGTACCAAAAGACAAAGAATTATTGAGTGTCAAATGGATTTACAAGACCAAGCAATATGTTGATGGGAATGTGCATAAGAACAAACCAAGAATGGTAGCAAGAGGGTTCACACAGCAACCCGACATAGATTTAAATGAAACATTCGCACCATTTGCATGCATGGATACAGTTAGAACCTTCTTGTCCATTGCTGCACAAAACAAATGGCATGTTTATCAAATGGATGTTAAATCGGAATTTTTGAATGGCTATCTAGAAGAGGAAGTATATGTGGAACAACCACAAGGCTATGAAGTTCCAGGTCAAGAGCATAAAGTGTACAGGATGAAAAAGGAACTCTATGGTTTGAAGAAAGCTCCTGGAGCTTGGTACAGTTGGATTGATTCCTATCTCATTGAAAACGGATTTCATAGAAGTGAAAGTGAACCGACATTGTACACCAAAGTGAATGAGCAAGGTAAGATGTTAATTATCTGCATGTATGTAGATGATTTAATATTTACTGGTGACTTTGGGATAGAAGAATTTAAACCAGTCATGGAAAGTGAATTTGAAATGACTGATTTGGGGATCATGAAGTTTTTTCTGGGCATTGAAGTTCAGCAGTCTGAAAGTGGTATATTTATATCACAGACTAAATATGCAAGTGAATTTTTAAAAATATTTAACATGTCTAATTGCAAGACATCCCCAACACCAGTAATAACAAGTTTAAAATTGAGCAAGAATGATGATGGATCAACTATAGATCCTACTATGTTTAAAAGGCTTGTTGGCAGCCTTATGTATTTAACAGTGACAAGACTAGACATCATGTATGGAGTAAGTATGATCTCAAGATTCATGGAGTCACCAAAAGACTCTCATTGGAAAGAAGTTAAAAGTATTATCGAAGTAAAACCTGTCGGTTTAAAACCGACAAGTAAGAACTTGTTGAGGTAAAAGGTTTGGGTCCAAAAGTCCGACCATATTGGTAGACTTGTCTAGTTGGAGTTAGACAAGTTTCACCCAACAAGTAGAAAAAAAAAGAGGTCGACGTGAAAATTTTATAACTGAGCAGTAACTCAAGTTTGTCGGATCAGTTTTTGCTAACACCACCAACCTTCATTCATAAGAACTGAAATACCAGAAGTTCTTTGAGTATATACGCTAGAGATAGTGATCAAATTTTTGAATTTTCTCCCCAATCAACAAGGGGTAAGAATAATAATTCTTGCAAGAAGAAGTTCAAACATGGGCAAGGGATTAACCCAAATATTGATGCCACTGCTAAGGAAGGTGGTGGGAAGAGAACGCTTAGATTCCCATGCACTATTTGTAATGAGGATCATCTCACCCACCAGTATCCTAACAAGAATGTTGTGCAGAATTTCATGGCCCAGCGGGGTGCTACATTCCAACATGCAGTCTTCGAATAGATTATAATTGGTGGTTTGGAAATGCATCCTTCGAATACATTATAGTTGGTGGTTTGGAACCCTTCATCTTTTGAATATAATTCCATTTTGCTTCTATATCTGTTTACAGGGCTAGTTTGATCTTTAATAACGAGCTAGAATCCCCATTCAGACCCAACTCGATGAATTGATCAACATTCACTAAATTAACTATCAATAATGAATTTCCAAGAAAAATAAATAAACTTCGCAATTTCATTGGTTGGTTTTCAAGACCAAATGTAAGTGCTGAATTTTGGGCTTCAGCTATCCAAGTTTGTTTTCTATTCATGCAACTTTTTGGTTTCCCCTTTCCTATTGTTTGGTTTCATGCTCAAAGCTTCTAGCTTTCCATATCCAACCGATTGTCTAGTGTTTTCCCACCAACCCAAGTACAACTACAAATTTCTATATTTCACATAGAGGAGAGTGAAGTTACAAGGTAATTAGTGTTTCTAAATGTTGGCTTATTATAAAGATCTGAATGTTCTTGTTCTTTGCTTGAAATTAGATTGAATTTTGCACACATTGAAGTGACATCATTATTATAGTTCTTTGAGAAGAGGAGTTGCTTTATATTAATTAAAAAAAATTTCATATTAATAATAATAAAAAGTTTTATTGTCTTTATAATTTGTCTTTGGAGAAAAACATGCCCTAAATCATTATAAAATAAGCGCACTTAAAGACCAACAATGGCAAATAAAAATATGTCCTAAATCATTTTAAAATAAGCAAACTTAAATACCAACAATGACCAGTAAAGTTGTCTCGGAATGATTCTTAAATACGAGGCCATGTTTTATACTCAAATTTGCAGTGCTTTCCAAGTTGTTAATTATGTTTGTTTTTGGAGATTTGCCAAGTATGTTTCAGTTTCTTGTTGGTTTTCAATGATAAGGGTGTAGCCACTAAAATAGATAGATGAAGAATTTAAACTAAAAATAATAATAAAATAGCGTACTAAATGCTCGATGCTTTAATTGGTTTTATTGTTTTATTTTCATTATGACGAGTTTATATTAAGAGAACTTGTAAATCGATGGCGTAATAACGAGATAATGGTCTGATGGATGTCTGGCTTCTTTTGAGTATTTGGATCGTGGCTTCACCTCAACACGCTCTCTTCCATCACTTAAGGAAGTTGGCCTAATATGCTTTAGTGACCTGGTAGTTATTTGTTTGTCCATGATGTTTTGGTTTCTTCACGTCGAAATATTCTTTTTTAATAGTTTTGCGATTCACATAAACACATTTTTTTTCTAAGAATTCTTGTGAGTCAAACTGGTTTCTCATTTTTATTTCGAAATTCAATTGCTCATATAACAGAGCACCAAAATTGTCTTGATTGTTTTAGTTCAATATTTCTCTTTTCATTTTTTTGCTTGCATTTTGGATATTTCTGTGCAGATATTAGGGCATGTACTCGTTTCCCAATATAAACGCAACTTCTGGAGAAGGAACGCTCACAAGGTCATTCCTGGCTAAAGGATGAGAAGGTATGAATTTGGTATATGGCTTTGCAGTGTGCAAATGTGAAGTCTTTTTCTGGTATGTGTTTGTAGTATGTTAGTATGGTTTATGGTTTTTTTATGATGAACATTAAGAACTGAAAATGAAAATGAGTCTTCACAGCAGATGGACACGGGATCAGAAACCGTGATAATAGTTTCATAGTAATTTTCAATGAAATTCATTTTTGATTGAGAATATTTGTACAGTAGTAAATCAAGTGTCATTGAAGAATATTGCACTCAAACAATAATCTGTATGTCACGCTTCAATTTACTTAGAAAAGATATGGAACCAATAAGTTTTACAGACTGCGATTTGAGCTATTGTTCCAGTGTAGAAACATGAGAACAAAACCGCTTCAATTTACTTAGAAAAGATATGGAACCAATAAGTTTTACAGACTGGGATTTGAGCTATTTTTCCAGTGTAGAAACATGTGAACAAAACCAAATTGATATATGCTAGCCGATGAATGAGCTAAAATATGGCTTCGATGCAGTCAAGAAATTAAATGGAAGTAAAGATCATAAACCTTTTGTCGCCAAGGTTTCCACGATCAAGCATCGACAAGGGATAAATTGATGGATGGTACTAGGCTTGAAGGATTATAATCTACTATCTAAACTATACAAATGAAAAGAAGTCTTATGAGAATGGTTAAATTAATTAGAGTATAGCTTATCAAAGAGACACGGTTTCTATTGTTGCTGTAAAGTCTGCAAAACATTTGCAAAAGTGTGATCTTCCTCCACCACAGTCAGTTGCTGTTAAGTCTGCAAAACATTTACAAAAGTGTGATCTTCCTCCACCACAGTCAGTCTAGCAGCTGACATAGCTGACATATTTAAAGAGATGGACATGTCTAAATCACAAGACATAGATTTTCCAACGTCTTTTGGCAGGTTCAAATCACCATATTTAGAAGATGATACCAATGTTTCCATACTTGACAGCTCTCAACAGGCCACAGAGCCATGGGCTATGGATTTAAGCCAAGCCGTTTAAGTCCATGTGAGCTCAATTTGGGTGCAATTCCTCCACACTATCTTGGCGTCACTCCTTCCTAGCAAGCTAAGAAGCTTAAGTTGCAGAGTCAACACTCCATGCTTTAAAAAAAACCAATACTTGACAAGGTCTATGGACATGAATTAACATGTAAAACTAAGTGCAAACCTCAGCATGAGGTGGTAATTGATGTCCCGGGACACAAATACAGTTGAGGATACATGAGACTAACCAACGAGCACTGTATTGAACATGTTATTCATAGCCATTTTTGAAAATAACATGCTAACGATGCCATAAATCCTGCTTCTTGATGAACCAACCGAAACCAGATACAATTTCCTCCAACTGAAACCAGATACAGTTTCCTCCAGTGCCATATTTGGCTGAAAGAATAAGAAGGATGTTGCGAGAAGGCTCTCGCATGGGGATTAAATGGCAACTAAACTGTCAACAGCTGGAGGCATGCAAGGAAATGTCGTCGCCACAAGCAAGTGTTTTGCAGGATGGTATCAGGGCGAGTAGCAGGTGTTGCGTCACGGGCGAGTAAGTTGTCAGGGGCAACAGGTGCGCGGCTGCGCCATGGGGTCGAACTGTCAGCAAGTGCAAGGACCTGTGAGTGGATGCATTGGAGGGTAAACTCGCAATTTGAAACATGCAGGCCGCCACGACTCCCAACCAAAACTCCACATTAGGATAAGTGAGCTAGCTGGCTCTGTCAAGTTGAAGTCGGTTTTGCTCAGGGTGTGTCAGAGACTATGTGAGGTAGTCAGGTGTATTCGATACATCATACGCTGCTTCAAAATAAAAAAGGTATTTGGACAATAAGAAGATATATACGCTGCTTCAAAATAAAAAAGGTATTTGGACAATAAGAAGATATATTGGCCAAACTTACGAAAACTTACTCATATTTGCGAATACGTAATTCAGAATAAAAACATATGCCTGCTCCAAAGGCGAATACGTAATTCAGAATAAACACATATGCCTGCTCCAAATTTGTTACTCTGGTCAAATAGATAAATTAACAACTTTCAATTAGCCATCCTCGAAAATTATTTTGTCCAACCTTGCAATCCCAAAATCAAAATGATCTTGGCAAGTCTTTAAAGAAAACACATCCATTTTTAATAAGTTTTTAATGCTTGCAGACACAAGGTTGTGAACAACCTTGGGAAAATACATGACCTACCTAGTCGCCAATTTGGGAAGTAAAGGCCCAGATGCCAGGGTAAATAACCAAACATTAATCAATATTTAAATAATTGTGTTTTTTCAATTATATTTAATACAAAATATTAAAACTTTAAAAAATTTAAAAAAATTAATCATATCAAAATGAACTAATACTCATGATCCATTCATATATATATCACTTTGAATGACTTAATAAAAATAAAAAACACCCAAAACTTATAGTCCATATAAGAAAACACCCTATAGATAGTACTAAATAAAAAAACAGATAATCCAACCAAACAAGGCAAAAGATAGCCAAGAACCATACACTAATACCGATCAAATACATAAAACCATCATAGTAAATGAAAGCTAATGTCATAACTACTATATCCGAATATCCATGATAGGCAAAAAAGTGTTGAAGCTATCCCGGAAAGATTAGATCAAATACATAAAACCATCATAGTAAATGAAAGCTAATGTCATAACCACTATCTCCGAATATCCATGATAGGCAAAAAAGTGTTGAAGCTATGCAGGAAAGATGAGATCTGATGTAACAAGTTGTTATATCAAAACCGGATTGTTGTTATATCAAAAACCGAATTGAATTTTGTAAGTAAAAAAGAGAGTAACACTAAAAGTCTTCATAGTATTCAGGTAAAGCGCATAAAATATTTAAAATGACTTTATAAAGCAAACCATACATGATATTATTGCATCGACAGTTCACGCTTATATCTAATAAAATGTATCTAAGTAATAATCTTCTTAAAAGTGGGTTACAAATGTAATCAGAGAAGCTTACTTTTTATTCATATATTTATCTCGTCTAGTTTTGCTTATTTTCAAGTAAAATACGACGAAGAGAAGCTTACTTTTTATTCATATATTTATCTTGTCTAGTTTTGCTTATTTTCAAGTAAAATACGACAAAAGCTGTGCATGATTATGTTGTTCAAGAAATTCTCTGAGAATTTTGACGAATAAAACTTCTATACATGAAAAGACTTCATTCTTCCAGCCTTTGAAGAATCTGCATTCCGATATACCTATACACATGAAGAATATGGTTGCCATTTATAAGGAATACATGCACAATTGAAATATTAAGATTGTATGTGCCATAATTACCTGCCGAGCATCATAGTGGTGGCTTGTAGGTTTGTTCCAGGACTTTCTCTGAACGTTGAACCATCCACAATCCTGAGACTATCAACTCCTTTCACCTGATATTTCTTGTTAATCACAGACCTGACTTCACACCCTCCATGATAATGCCATAATGTATTCAACCTATCACGGCAAAACTGAGCCTCGCATGAAAGACATTGTAACAAAATATGTAAAGGGGTGTGTGATGTGCTCTACTTGTAAGCCCACTAATTTAGAAAATTGGGGCTGTACTCACCACTTCCTGTTCCTTCCCATCCTTGGGAAAGCATTTCCATGGATTTTGTGGGGGGTTTGCCTATGTCTAAGAGGGGTCATGACTACTTGTATGTGGTCGTGGATAGGTTTAGCAAGATGTGTATTCTTATGCCATGTAAAAAGCAGGTCACTACAGAGCAGGCTGCTTCTCTCTTCTTTCAGGATGTATGGGTTCACTTTGGACTTCCTACGTCCATTATCTCGGACCGGGACTCCCGATTCCTTGGAGAGTTTTGGACAAAGTTATGGTGTATGATGGACACCAAGCTGAAGAGGAGCACTGCTTTCCATCCACAGACCGACGGACAGACAGAGGTAGTCAACAGGAAAGTTGTCCATTTGCTTCGAGGCTATTGCAACAAGCATCCTAAGTTATGGGATGAACAGATCCAGTATGTGCAGCATGCCTACAACATGGCTATGCATTCTTCCACTCAGAGCTTGCCATTTGAGACATGCTTTGGGTACTTTCCAAAGACTCCATTGGACTTGACTTATGGGAGAGAGGTTGATTCAAGCGCTTCCAAGGATGAAGACAAAGCCCGCAGGTTCATTCAGAGAGTTCAATAGGTACATCAAGCAGTGCAAGAGCAGTTGGAGAAGATTCAAGCCCAGTACAAGGCTCGCCATGACAAGCATAGAGTTGATCATCAGTTTTAGGTAGGAGATCAAGTGTGGCTTCACATCAGCAAGGAGAGGATGAAAGGAGAAGGCAAGAAGCTCAAGCCCATTAGATATGGTCCCTTCACCATCTTGGAGAAGATTGGGACGAATGCTTTTTGCTTAGAGCTACCGCCATACATGCAGATCTACTCAGTGGTGAATGTGGAGAACTTGAAACTCTATGAGCCTCCCATGATCATGGATGAAAGGGAGAATGTGTCATTGCCATCAGTTGATGAATTTGCTCCTGAGTACATGGATGAGCTAAAGGAAGATGTTATCTTGGACAGAAGAACAAGGACTTCTTGCAGAGGTGATGTTGATTATCTTCGAGTGGGCATCAGAGGCACTCATCCAAGCAAATCCAAGTGGATCGAGAAGGAGAAAGTGAGGGAGCAATTCCCTCACCTATCTGTTGATTAGTAAAGGCTTTTGGAGGCCAAAATCTTCTCAGTGGGGAGGAATGATCCAGGAGGATCCAAGAAGGCAAAATTTTGGAAGTCCTCCAATCTCAGCAAAACTAGCACCAGATCTAAGGGCTCGTTGAGATGATTCAAACGGCATTCGTTTCACCTCAAACGGACTCCGTATGAGAAAGTTATCGCGTTCTGTTCTATGAAGTCAACAGGCAAAATTGGTAAAAAGAGGTGCCATGTGGCACCACTGACAAGGTGACACATGGAATCCGTACTATACAAACATGATGACACGGCACCACTGACAGGGTGACACGTGGCATCCGTACGGTGCAGACAAGATGACATGGCAGGTGTACAGATCAACCAAAAAGACGACATGTGGCACCACTCAGAGGATGACACGTGGCATCCGTATAGTATAGACCAATCACAAGGTGACACGTGGCAGTACGGATCCGAGTTGGCGTACTGCTGGTTGGGTGTACGGATGGTGACATGGCAGTACGGGGAGTGACTTGGCGGTTGACTCGACGCCTACTGGGCATGAGGTGGACCAATCCCAGGCCGCCACGTGGCAGCACGGGATTGGCCAATATGTCTAATACAAAAATTATTGCCTCCACGAGGTTCAACCCTGTGACGTCTCCTGCATGAGCACTTCGCCTTACTGTTAGGCCACAAGTGGTTAATGTATAAGGTATGGGGAAAAAATGTATTTAAAGTTGTATTAATGCAAGAAGGGGTCGGGGCTAGCCTCGACCCCTGGTTCTCCCCTTCAACGTGATGACCAGGAGCTCCACCCAATGCAGCTCACGCGTGGAGCCCGCCATTCCGACCACTCTTTTAACATGTGATTTTTAAAAGAACTTTGTTTATGGCGTTTAAAGTGGGTTTGTATGGTTATAATATGGTTTTAACCATATTAAAAGCCAACCAAAAGGGCATGCCATTTTAAAAAGGGTATTTTAAATATGTTTGTTTATTATTTATTAAAAAAGCCCAAACATATGAAAACCAACTTGGAGAAGTTGTAACCAAGGCCAAGATAGGCAAATTAGTTGCAACCAAAGGAATCCATGAAAGTCATGTGAAGAGGGGCAAGCCAACCTATATAACCCCATTCATTTGCCATTTCCCACTCATGCTTTGGAGTGAAGACTTTGTAGCTAAAGGAGAGAAGGGAGATTGTGTAGCTCTGCAGGAGGAAGGTACGAGTGTTTATACTCGTTTTACATCGTCTTCAGGCTTAGGAGTTGCTGGAAGCAGTCTTGTTGTGTTTTGGGTAGTGGTTCTCTTCCTGACCATTGTCGCCAAGGTATCATTGTATCATTGCCATGTATTTTGCCTTCATGCTGAGATTATAGATCGGCCCTCCTATTGAGAAGTAGGCCCGAAGATGTAGTCCATCCTGGACGAACTTCGTTATCAACTTGTTGTTTTTATGTGCGTATTGTCTATGCTGTTTGGTTCTCTTCTTATGGATTTGTGAGCTTCATTCATGCTCTTTATGCAATTCATGTTAACGTCATAGAGTAGCAAAGATCTTGTTTTTGGATCACTATTTATACCTATCAGTTGACTGACCTTACAACTTGACTAAGATGACTTCTTACCCTAATGGGGCTAACCTCTCCTAGGGGGACTTAAAAATACATTCTATTATATTCAATTTGGGGACTATTGCCCCAAATTACAACACAGGGTTTACCTAAATGAACATAGACAATAATGACATCTTGAAAGGAGGAAAACGCATATCCAATAGGGGTACAACAATACATAATAATAATATACATTAGAATATATTCCGAAGTTACAAATATAACAACACTGTGAGATTGGAAGATGTTGTCTTGGTATGGCCTTGTGCCTATTTGACTGTGTAAGAGATATTTGGATAATTCCCTTTCCCTTAAGGTAATCATTCCTAGCACAAAGGTGGCCTCTTAGGATAAATAGTATATTCTATATAGAGTGCCTACAATTAGGTGGAATATTTCTCTTGTGCACTCAGTTGTTGGGAGAAACCTCATTCAAGATAAGTGTTATGTGGTGTTTCACAGTTCTTATTCATTTCAATTGTATGAATGTTAATATGAATGAATAATGAGATGCATGTTGTATATAATGATATGAGTATGGATTACTTAGCTAGAAGCAATGTGATTCTGGATATATCAACTTGATGGATATATGAGGGTGTTCCTTATATATGCTTGCATCTAAATGTATGATTTATGTAATAAGTCAATCTTTGCATATATCACTAACTTTGCACTTGAATCTAATGAATTTTTTTCACAAGTTAGATTTCCATGTGGTCGTGTGGCAGTGGTGAATTTGTGTAGTGGTATTCATGCACTAGTTAAAGGCAACCACATAGTGGGTCATGTTGTGGTCTGATTTAGTGTGCACGGTATGGTTTCTCCATAAGGGAATTGATAAGCAAATGAGTGTGTAAGGTTAAATTATTTTTTGTTGTATCACATACGTGTTAGAATATTGTGCGCATAGAGCCACACTCAGCGTATTAAGATGTGGTGGTGTAGTCTCTTGCACAATAAATTAACTCAATTTTAGACAGAAATACCTTGGTATCAAAGGTAGAAAGGAAGAAAAAAGATCCCCCATTTTCAATTTTAGACAGAAATACCTTGGTATCAAAGGTAGAAAGGAAGAAAAAACATCCCCCATTTTCACAATAGGCCATTGAAACCTTTGAAGATGTGACAATGGGCATTATAAAAAACAAATAAATATACATTTAAATATCATAAAAAAAAAATTATTACAATCATATTCGAAAAACATGCATGGGTGTGTGCAAGAAGTTGAGGGTCTCTTTTGGCGCGTTAGATGCAATGCAAAACTGAAAAAACAGGCATCCATCAACTTGCATGGATATTTTGAGACACTTACACAATGAATCTTGCGATCAGTTAAAAACAAGAAATGTAGGAAATTGAATGACCTTTCCAAATATATATTTTTTTCTATTGAAAATGTTGTTAACTATCTAAAGTTAGATAAATTTTAATGGGCACTTTTTATTTTTGTGACAAATTATAAGGTATATGTTTTTGTGGGTGCAGCGTCTAAGTGTCTAAATGATGGAATAAACTTACGAAAACCAGTATACATATAGAGAACATATAGGAGTAGTGCACGACTATTTTTCCAATAATAAAAATAATTTTTTTAATTATCTAAGAGATCAAACCTCAAAAACGGTACGTCATTTGTGGGTGCAGCGTTTGAATGTCTTAATGCAATTATTTGGAAATGGGTTTTTTATAGCATGTAGAGATTGGTGTTCTTTAGTGCACCATACAAATTTTTTTTTAAATGGTTGAGAAATGAAAGAGATATGGACAAAACACTACCAGTGTGTTTTTTGAGTTGAGGAGTGATGACAGAAGATAAATAAGAAAAAAATAGAAAAAATTATGTATTCTTGTTAAATTTTACATATTTAGAATCTACAAAAAAAACCATATATGTTTCTAAAATCTCATAAAAAATGGAGGTGTGCAGCACAATCAGACGAACCGCTAAACACGATCATATTGAAAATTTGGATATAATGTTGAATTAGCCATGGTTGATCATACTCCAAGGCACAAGCATGTTGAATCCGAAGCAAAGTACAAAGCAGACACATAGGCATAGGAATTCCATGAAAGCATGGGTGGAGGCTCGGCCTTATCATTTGGAGGGAATAAATTTTTGAATTTAAACAAACCGCGTACGCGTTATATACAAACAAAACACGTACGTGTTATAGAGAGACAAAACGCGTGCATGTTATGTCCAAACAAATCGCGTGCACGATTTGTAAAACCAAAAAAATATTGTTCATCATCATCTTCATCTTCATCATCTTCAACTTCATCATCATCATCATCTTCAACTTCATGATCATCATCATCACCATCAACATTGTGAACATCATCATCACCATCGTCATCATCAACATCATCATCATCATCACCATCGTCATCATCAACATCATCATCATCATCACCTTCCTCATCATCTTCATCATCATCACCATTGTCATCATCCTCATCATCATCAACATGATCATCATTTTCATTATCTTCATATTCATCATCATCATCATCATCATCATCATCACCTTCCTCATCATCATCATCATCCCCATCGCCATCCTCATCCTCATCATCGTCATCCTCATCATCCTCATCCTCATCGTCATCATCAGCTTCATCATCACCATCATCATGATCATCATCATCAACAACATGATCATCATCATCACCATCAACATCATGAACATCATCATCACCATCGTCGTCATCATCATCATGAACATCATCGCCATCACCATCGTTTTCATCATCATCATCATCATCCTCCTCATCATCACCACCTTCCTCATCATCAACATCACCATCACCACCATCATCATCATCAACATCGCCATGATCATCATTATCATCTTCATCATGTTCATCTTCATCATCATCATCTTCACCATCATCACCTTCATCATCACCATCGTCATCATCATCATCACCATTGCCATCATTGCCATCATCATCATCATCATCATCATCATCACCATCATCGCCATCATCATCATCATCATCATCATCATCAACATTATCACCATCGTCGTCATTGTCATCATCATCACCATCATCATCACCTTCATCATCCTTATCATAATCATCACCATCAACATCATGAACATCATCATCATCATCCTCATCATCATCATCATCATCATCACCACCATCATCTTCATCATCATCATCACCATCATCACCTTCATCATCACCATCGTCATCATCATCATGATCACCATTTCCATCATTGCCATCATCATCATCATCACCATCATCATCATCGTCATCCTCATCATCATCCTCATCATCATCACCATCAACATCATCATCATCATCATCATCATCATCATCACCATCAACATCATCAACATCATCATCATTCATCATCATCATTCATCATCATCATCCTCATAATCATCATCACCATCAACATAATGAACATCATCATCATCACCTTCATCATCCTCACCTTCATCATCCTCATCATCATCATCTCCAACAACATCATGAACATCATCATCATCATCTTCATCCTCATCATCATCATCACCATCACCATCACCATCACCATCACCATCATCTTTATCTTCTTCATCATCATCATCTTCATCACCTTCATCATCACCATCGTCATAATCATCATCATCATCACCTTCATCATCACCATCACCATTACCATCATCATCATCATCATCATCATCATCACCATCAACATCATCAACATCATCCTCATCCTCATCATCATCCTCATCATCATCACCATCAACATCATCAACATCATCCTCATCCTCATCATCATCCTCATCATCATCACCATCAACATCATCATCATCATCATCATCATCATTCATCATCATTCATCATCACCATCAACACCATGAACATCATCATCATTATCCTCGTCATCATCACCATCAACATCATGAACATCATCATCATCACCATCATCACCATCAACATCATCAACATCATCATCGTTCATCATCATCATCCTCATAATCATCATCACCATCAACATAATGAACATCAGCATCATCACCTTCATCATCCTCACCTTCATCGTCCTCATCATCATCATCCTCATTATCATCATCTCCAACAACATCGTGAACATCATCATCATCATCCTCATCCTCATCATCACCATCACCATCAACATCAACATCATCTTCATCTTCTTCATCATCATCATCTTCATCACCTTCATCATCACCATTGTCATAATCATCATCATCATCACCTTCATCATCATCATCACCATTACCATCATTGCGATCATCATC
>LPNX010267669.1:74464-197251 GCA_001517045.1 Pseudotsuga menziesii | reverse complement strand
AACATCATCATCATCATCCTCATCATCAACATCATGAACATCATCATCATCCTCATCATCATCATCACCATCAACATCATGAACATCATCATCATCATCACCTTCATCGTCGTCATCATCATCATCATCATCATCCTCATCATCAACATCATCAACATCATCAACATCATCATCATCCTCATCATCATCATCACCATCATCATCATGAACATCATCATCATCATCCTCATCATCATCATCATCATCATCATCATCATCCTCATCATCAACATCATCAACATCATCATCATCCTCATCATCATCATCACCATCATCATCATGAACATCATCATCATCATCCTCATCATCATCATCACCTTCATCATCGCCATCGCCATCGTCATCATCATCATCATCATCACCATCAACATCATGAACATCATCATCATCATCATCCTCATCATCATCACCATCAACAGATCATGAACATCATCATCATCATCATCATCATCACCACCACCATCAACATCATCAACATCATCATCATTCATCATCATCATCCTCATAATCGTCATCACCATCAACATCATTCTCATCATCATCATCACCTTCACGATCACCATCAACATCATCATCATCATGAACATCATCGTCATCACCATCGTTGTCATCATCATCATCCTCCTCCTCCTCATCATCATCACCAATTGAAATAACAATATTGTATGCATTCATCGAATTAATATCTGAAATACTAATAGGCCATTCAAGCTCCTATTCAATGTTGTCATATTTTAGAGTTTTGTGACAACATATTTTCTTTTAACATCGTGCATGTGATTTCACCATTAACAAATAAAATATTACTCTTTATATCAAATTAAAAGTAAATCCAAGTTTATAATTGTAAGAAAATTTCTCTTTTACTATGACATTTTAATACAAAGTTAGAGTATTAATTAAGAATGAAAGTTTATAGCATGCATCATATTCAAGAGAATTGTAATATTTGCTACTAGTCTTTTCACATCCCCTTCATAAGAGATAACCTAAGTTTTTCATGTGTTGGAGACTAATACTCTATTTCCATAATAATACTAACAACTTATGTATTATATGTTCACATCCCCTTCATAAGGGATAACCTAAGTTTTTCATGTGTTGGAGACTAATACTCTATTTCCATAATAATACTAACAACTTATGTATTATATGATTGGGAAGATTACATGAGTACTATTATTAGGGTGGTTTGCATATAGTTTTGCTACTAATTTTGAAAAACATGCATCATTAGTATTAAAATGTCATAATTGTTATAAAAAAACAAAATTTGTATATAAATGATTAATATTTAATAGGCTATTAGCTGAATTCTAGTATCTTATAACACGAATAATTATCTTATGATAGGATGACATTTCAGTTATTTATTAATTGTTTTCCTTGGTTTATCATCTATGAGTATATTTAGTCCTATATTTAGGCATTAATTTAATCATTAATTGTCACATAAACTTGATATTGATAATTTTCCTCTATTATCATAAGTTTTAATGCTTTGGGTCATTAAGAACTTATTGTATTTGATTTTTTTCTTGTGTTGGTAGTTAGCTTGAGGCAAGAGTGATCCATCTTATTATATAATGATTTCTTATATATATATATATATATATATATATATATATGTTTCTATTTAAATATTAATATTTAGATATTTTGTAAATCTATCTAAAATTAATTTAGGCAATTCAAAAATTCTTTTATTTAAGTGTATACTTCAATTTTAATTTTAATTCAATGTCTAAAAATATAAATTTATTTTCTTTCATTTTAATTCACTATGTAAAACTAAGAATTTATTTTCTTTAAAAATGAAATTAAAAATAGTAATATTTTGTAAATATAAAAATTAGAAATTTTATTTAACTATTACTTTAAAAATAAAAAATTAGTAATAGTTTGAAAATATAAAAATTACAAATTTTATTTTTTGTATATGTAATTTTTTTTTCAAATTTAAAAGATAAAAATTACTAAAATTTGAAAATATAAAAATTACAATATTTGAAAATCAAAATAAAAATTAATAATAATTCCAAATTTAGTATAATACTAAGCATTGAAATTTAAAAAATAATAAATGATATCCAATACTAATATTGAAAAGTTAATAAATAAAACTAAATTGATTTTTTTTCAATACTAAAAACGTTATTTTATATTAAAAATATAGATCTGTCAAATACCAAAAATACATATTTAAAAAAACACCAGAAACTTATGGTGCATATAAGAAAACACCATATAGATAGTACTAAATAAAAAAATACAGATAATCCAACCAAACAAGGCAAAAGATAGCCTACAACCATACCCTAATACCGATCAAATACAAAACCGTCATAGTAACAAAAGTTTAAAAAAATACTAATGTGATACTACTATATCCGAATATCCATGATAGTATATAACCCTATGAGTAATCCCAAAAAAAGTGTTACAGCTATGCAGGAAAGATCAGATCTGATGCAACAAGTTGTTATATCAAAACCTCAATCAAAACTGAATTGAATTTATAACTAAAAGAAGAGAGTAACACAATAAAAATCTTAAAAAGTATTCAGGTAAAGCACATAAAACATTTAAAATGACTTTATAAAGCAAACCATACATGATATTGTTGCATCGACAGTTCACTCTTATATGTAATAAAATGTATCTAAGTAATAATATTCTTTAAAGTGGATGGGTTACAAATGTAATCAGAGAACCTTACTTTTCATTCATATATCTATCTCGTCTAGTTTTGCTTATTTTCAAGTAAAATACGACGGAAGCTGTGCATGATTATGCTGTTAAAAAAATTCTTAGAGAATTTTGACTAATAATACTTCTACTCATGAAAAGACTTCATTCTTCCACCCTTTGAAGAATCTGCTTTCCGATATACCTGTACACATCAAGAATATGGTTGCCATTATAAGGAATACATGCACAATTTAAATATTAAGATTGTTATAAACATGGCTGCATAATTACCTGCCGAGCATCAGAGTGGTGGCTTGTGGGTTTGTTCCAGGACTATCTCTGAACGTTGAACCATCCACAATCCTGAGACTATCAACTCCTTTCACCTGATATTTCTTGTTAATCACAGACCCGACTTCACACCCTCCATGATAATGCCATAATGTATTCAGCCTATCACGGCAGAACTGAGCCAGGGCTGCATCGTCCAAGGAGTTCTTTGGCAACGCCTGCCCAATGAAGTGAAACTCACGCGAAGATCCATTAGCTGCTGCATATGCAAATCTCTGCAGAGACCGCGTGTTGAGGATTGCAGCGATCTTCCTGACCCCTTGCACGCATCTTTGCAGGTCCAGAAGGTGCGAATAATAGTTGTATAGAACAGACGGATTATCTCGAGGATCCCTGCTGCGTAGCCGAAGCTCTCCCCTCGATAATGGAAACGCCAACTTCTCAAATATGTTTCCAATATACATAGCTGCTGCTGCTGCGCTGCTATTTACGGAGCTGCTTGACTCGATATAAGTTTGAGAACCTTTAAGGATACCCACGACCTGTATGCCGGAGAATTCCAGGGGTGCAGGGGATTGCAACGTTACGGTTGCACGGGGGTTGTCTTGAATCCCTTGGCCTACGAAGGGCAAATGTAGGAGTTGTGAAATATTGAATTCTCTGAGATGTTCAGATGGGCCGATTCCACTCAAGAGGAGCAGCTGGGGGCTGCCCAGGGCTCCTGCACAAACAATTACTTCGCTGGAATGTGATGATTCATTCAGAAAAACTTTATAAGAACGACCATGGCGGTCCATGAATTCTACTCCATGGGCCCTCAGAGTCCCAAACGAACCATCCTTCGTTCCTGCATATTTTCATACTTAAAAACCTAAATCTATATTTATAACAGTTCTGGATATAAATCAGTAATCCCTTGTGGATCATAAAATGATTGGAGAATTACGTAAACAATATTGCAGTGAAACGTTACTAATGTGTAGGAAAAATATGAAACGTCTAAACAATGGCAAGTCTTTAAATCATGAATTACCTAATTCTGAATGGGATTTGAAGAGAATCCTGCCAACGGTGGCGTTGACAAGGACTACGATATTGTGGGGATTTGCAGACCTTAAAAGATCTGCTGCTGTGTGCCTTTTGCCATTGTTGTCGAAGGTGGAGGCACTGATCTTGGTTCCCTCCACATGTTCCAACGTATATCCATTGTAGGGAAGAACTCTTGCTTCCAGGAGCCCATTTTTTAAAACCGATGACCAATTGGAGAGGTGATCTGGTTTGAAGGCATTCTGTTTCTCCACCCATTCATACGACTCCTCTACAAGTTGCTCGTCCCATCCCATATTGCAAACATATTCTCTGCTGGCCCTGCTGTAGAAGCCATTATTGATAGAAGTTCCGCCTCCCAGAACTCTCGCTCTAATGTTACTCACTCCATCCTCTGAAATAAACGTCTGCGCTACTGAAGTGTAATTGTCGGTCTCACCGAATACCTTTCCATAAGCATAGGCGTTCTCGATATCGGGATTTCCATATGGAGATCCTCCCCTCTCCACTACCAAAACTGAATAGTTGGTAGACAGCGTTGCGGCCAAGGGGCAGCCGGCCGTTCCTCCTCCAACTACAATGTAATCGTATCTTCTTGAAGCTGCTCGCTCGCCATCCACAGTCATAAACTCAAACGGAAAACCTGAAAATCATCAGATCCCCGCACATCCCCACACAGACCAACAAGAAGGCATAATTAGAAGGAGTGGGCTAAACTCGACTATTTTTTGATCAATTGTTGAAATTGTAGTTTTAGTTTGTTGAAATTGTAGTTTTAGTTTGTTGAAATTACATATTCCATTTTGAGATTAAAATTGTAGTTTTAGTTTGTTGAAATTGCATATTCCATGTGTTTTGAGATTATTTAAAGTCCGATCCATTTTTGAAACCAAAAATACAATTTGAACAACTAAAATAGTGATTTTAGCAAAATTTCTTCCTAAATTCCTACAAATTTGGCCAACAAAAATGTATCTAGCCGGACTAAGATGCAAATAATACAAATGGTAGCTAACTCCTTAATAGAATAATATCATAAACTACATTAAATAGATATATGTAACTTCAGATCCTATTATCACCGGAGGGTGGTGTGGCTGCATGAGAAGAGGATAACAGTTGATTGCTGCTCAACATCATCAGAGATAGTAGTAGCCAGGCTGTATGAGTATACACAATGATTATCTCCATCGCATCTAGGAATCCAAGTACTGCAGGCCTTGTGGGGATGTGTTCCATTTAAGCAATTTACAATGCCCATTGATAAGGGCTTGCCGTTGGGAAAATCAATTACGCATCTATAAAAAAATAAGATACGGACCCCACACCGAGGAAGGAATAAAGCGTGGCCGCTTACTTTCAAAGAGAGAAAAGACCTTGTGGGTAGGATAAATATTGTGGTCTGTGAACATCAAGCACAGATCAAAACAGTTTTCGATCATAATCTTAGAACAAAACTGGTTCACCTACAAACTGTTAATAGAATAATTCAAAAAACTTTAAAATGCTCATAGATGTTTAAAAAAATCTTTATAGAAAAACAAAATCAAAATATCTTAAAATTATATTTCTTAAATTTATTAAATTTATTGCACAAACATACAGATGCTAAAATCTGTAATGAATATTACTTTCTTATCTTATCTTATAATGAAGATTACATGTATTTATAGTGTACACTTTTATAGAAAGTTTCAAACTAAATTACTGTTAATTTAAAGATTTAAATTATATTTATATTAAATTTGTTTGCTGTTTAAGATCTTGAATCTGAAATAATGTAATTGAAAATTTTTGGTTCACATTGAAGAACCAAAAATGACAAATTGATATAACCTTAAGGCTCAATTAATCAACCCTATCTCTGCCAACTGAAGTTGATCGTTTTTCCATTCAAGTGCAGCAAACAAATATGAGGTGACCCTTGAATCCGGGCAAGTAGGCAATAAGCAGCAATTTTCATAAACAAGTTACAAGAGGCGCGTCCACTGCACAATCCACGTCATCTTATCAACTATTCACCTGCAGCACTGGTTGTAACCTAATTTTGCATTATGAAAGCCAGCCTATTTACAAATTTGTAATTACAAACAAATTCACCTCCACCTCCAATCTGCTGATATAATGCTTAATAAAATTTGAAAAATACCCAAGTTGCCTGAAAAAGATGGTGAAATGCATATATACGACTGGCAGTTCAAATTCATCTATGCATTCCGACTCTTGAACAATGTGAATTCTCATCAGATTCAATTGGTGTAAATAATTTGAAGCAAATGAAGTCAATATTTATGCGATTAAGACTCCATATTCAAATGCATATGTGTGGTTAGCAAGTTAAGCTTAATAGCTTGAATGCATATGTTGAGCGACCAGTTTAGTTGTAATCAACTTGTCATCTAGTAGTTCTTGGTGGACTCTGCAATAAGGAAATAAAATGGAAAGTTCTTCAATTTTTAAGAAACAGATAGAATTTAATTTAGCAAAATGTGAAACAGAAAGGAACGGTTCAAGATGATTGTTATTATCTAGAACAGTGAGTCGACATGTAAGTGCAATCAGATTCAACTGCTGTCAAGACTTGTAAGCAAGTTGGAATGACAAGATAGAACTATTAGTTAAAGTTGGAATCATGTTTTAAACTTCGAATGCAAGTTGGTATATGTAAATTTTATATTGATGTCATGTCACAAACATCTTAATCCAAATTTTAGTTTATTGAAAATTATGCAAGAAAAATCATTGTAATTTAGAGACTACTAAAGTTGGAATCATGTTTTAAACTTCGAATGCAAGTTGGTATTATGTAAATTTTATATTGGCGTCACAAACATCTTAATCCAAATATTAGTTTATGGCAAATTATGCAAGAAAAATCATTGTAATTTAGAGAATACTAAAGTTGGAATCATGTTTCAAACTTCGAATGCAAGTTGGTATTATGTAAATTTTATATTGGTGTCATGTCACAAACATCTTAATCCAAATTTTAGTTTATGGAAAATTATGCAAGAAAAATCAATTTTATATTAGTGTCATGTCACAAACATCTTAATCCAAATTTTAGTTTATGGAAAAGTATGCAAGAAAAATCATTGTAATTTAGAGAACGTGCTAGTGGCATAGTTCATTGTTCCAATTCCATGATTGTTGGTAGGTCTAAAAGATAGCGAGATTTTGCAAAAGTCATAAAATAAATCTCTCCTTTTTCTTTTTTAATAACTAAATTGGATATACATACATAAAGCATCAACCACGTATGTAATCATCTTACAAGAAGTCAAGAGCTAAAATCCTATGTCTATTATTGGTTAGGTATATTAGTATTAAAAATTACCTTTTGCAGATTTTGTGATGCGAGGCTGACACAAATTTTGCTTGCTCCAAGAACCCTGAGAAAAACCACTCTATCGGATTGGAAAATAGCAAGAGATTGCATAGAAGCAGTTTGATCTTGATCATCATCTGCTGTCTGTCATCTTGAAAGATGCTTCAATGGGTTTGGACTATGACTAATGATGGAAGCCTCAAGTTTATTGAAAATGTTTATGTATGTTCTAATTCAACATTTATATATAAACCCTCCTTACTTGAATGAAATAGGCATCATTATCATTAATTTTTTTTCTAGGAAAATTTAATAAAAAAAATTATTTAATAACAATCATCTTTAATAAAATACATTAATAAAATGTCTATTCTCTTAGCATTGAAGAGTGCATTTACTCCAGGTCACAGGCTCAAAGAATTCACTCGCACAACTATTAGAGTAAAGGTTCCCTTCATCAGAACATCGCTTGGGCACCATCTCCAAGACCCAAGGATGATGACACCCAGTGACCCAGCAATCATACATTCAACAAAACATTGGCAGAAATTTAAAAATAACCACCACTCAATTCCCAGAGTGAGTACGACAAAAGAAAAGAAAAAAACCCATTTTCTAAATGCCCCCCTACTGTTGTAGAGACATAATAACAATTACCTCCAATAAATGACCTTGAAGTGTTTATTGCAAATATGACTCAGTTCCGAAGAAATCATAAGATAAGTGGAAGCCAAGTTGTAAATAAATTAAATCAACCATGAGAATTGTGATTCTTCATCACAAGAGTGTCAACATCATATTGATCCTTAGCCTTCTTCACCAAATGTGTCTTCTTCCCTTTCTCCTTCTTCGCATGTCGAAAGTATTGATGCTAGTAATCAGGTGGATAAGAAGAAGAAAAAGGAATATTAAGAAGAAGAAATACAAACAAGGAACCAAATCTCAACCAACTACCCCTCACAATGCTAAGAGTGTTGATCTACCCACAAAAACACCTCGTAATCCTAAGTTCCCTTGTAGACTTTGCAAGGGTGACCATCTTCTTAAGCATTGTCATGGTATGTCCCAAGTTTTAGAAGTGTGGTCTAAGGCCTCCCAACAAGCCACGTCATTGGCCTCTAGTTGTCATACTTATGATACCCCATCAACCAATGACTTTGTGGTTAAGAGGAAAAAAGGTAAAGTTATAAATTCTTGCTTGTTATGTAAACATGCACCTTGCTTACCTTTGTTCTCGCATGGATGAAGCTTCAAAGTTGTTGGAATATATTATTGTTCATCAACAATGGCTTCCAACAGGTTACCGTAATGTAATGTCCCTACTTGGAAATTTGGGAAAGAGTGCTTTTTGGACAATTTTTGAGCTTTACTTGTCAAGACTGGAAAGGGTTCCAACTAACTTCAAATGGTATCGAATTTGAAATGAAAGGATAGGGTGAGTCTTATAACATTCCCACATGACCTATGAATACTTTTGATCTGAATTTAAGCTCCTGCAAACTGGTTTGGGGCTAGGGAGAAACAATGCAATTTTACATGGGAAATTGTGGTCAAATTCCCCCAAGGGTGAAGGTAAAATTGGCTTCCCAACTCAAGTACGATCCTCCCAAATTTGTGAATATAGTATTTGGATTGTCATCAAACATAAGGGTCTTTCATTACA
This sequence comes from Pseudotsuga menziesii, assembly GCA_001517045.1. Taxonomy (NCBI): domain Eukaryota; kingdom Viridiplantae; phylum Streptophyta; class Pinopsida; order Pinales; family Pinaceae; genus Pseudotsuga; species Pseudotsuga menziesii. The sequence goes on along the minus strand of LPNX010267669.1, from coordinate 188,192 downwards.
CATGGTTATTACGGTTTTGCAAACTGGTTATAGAGTTCCACATTCATTTGATAACTTTCAGTGAAATTGCTTATGGCAAAATTGCATAACTAGCTCGCTTTTGACATATGAAAGGTATCTAGATTTAAAGGCTCATATCAGGATGTGACATATAGAGGGGTGTGTGCAAGAAGTTGAGGGACCTTTTAGATGCAATGGTAGAATGAAGTCAATCACGCTTTTGGATCTCTTGGCTTGTCTCCCATCATTCTGGTTGGCTTAGTAACAGCTTATGATGGTTTCCTTTGTTGATCTCATAAGTGATAAGGTTTGAAAACTTTCTTCCTATGGTCAAACTTCTCATTCCTCTTTTCCTTCCATGTCTTATGGAGATCAAATTTTCTTTTGTTCTGATCATAGCAATACTTTGCCTTCCTTATAGCCTCTTATAGAGTTCGAGTTTCATCAAAATCAATTCTGTCTTTGTATGGCTAAGGTAATCCACTTATAAAACACTGAATTTTCAATTTATCATCTATGATATACCTAACATACCTCAGTAGTTCCAAGAATTTGTTTGCGTAATTTTCCATGGTCAACTGTCCCAATTTCAGCTCATGGAATTCTTTGATCTTATCATCATAGTACCTATCAGAGAGGTAATTCTACCTGAAATACTTCTTGAACTGCTTCCACGCAATCTTTCTGTCATTAATCTTCTTCACTTTCCTGAGTTGCTCCCACCATATAGATTCTCTTCCATTCAGATTGAATATGGATACCCTTGCCTTCATATTTCCTAAGTAGTATTGGACTTGGAAATACTTTTTCATCCCAAGAAGCCAAGTTTTAGCTTCTTAACCAGTATTTTCCTCACCATCGAACATAGTAGGCTTTTCTTTCTTAAATTCCCCATGTGAATTGTTCTGGTAATGCCTCTTTCTCTTATTCATGTGAGAAGAAGAGCTTGAACCCCCAGTGGATCCTTTAGAGTCAGATAATGCACTATAAGACCTTTTTCTTCTCCTGGAACTGCTGCTACTTCCTTCTAGATGTATTGCCTGATGCCCAGAGTTCATCTTCCTTTGGATGTTTGTCAAACTCTGCAGCATGGCTGCATTCAACTGATTCTGCTCTTACTGATATTTAATCATTCTTTCATTATCTTCTATGTAACTTTGCAACTCCTCCCTTAGGATTCTCATGGTGGCTACAATATCCAAGGGAGTCTCTTGATATCTACTCCCATTATATTATGTTTCAGCATTCTCAAGTCGAATGTTTTCCCCCATGGCATCTGCCTTGAGCTCATAGGGATTTTGTGCATCATTCATGTTGTTGATTCTCATAGCCGAGCCAAAACCAACTTTTACAAACTCCACTATGACTCTGCAAAATGTATTAATAAACACCATTATTAGCTGTGTAACAACCTCATAATTCAAAAATCACTTACCAACTGTTCACTGCAATTTTTCTCTCTGCAAAAATATTCAACTTAGCCCATCTAGGCCCATTGTTGAAACCAATAGCTCTGATAACTATTCACTTGGCCCATTTAGGCCCAATGTTGAAACTAATAGCTCTGATTCCACATTGTCACGTCCCCTCCCCTCTTACATTAGCATAAGGGAGGAACGCGACTTCACTACTCACTCTCGGTACCACAATGTCCATGTACCCACGTGCTCATACACCTGACCGATATCCGTAATAATTTAAAATTTATTATTCCTTTCTCTTTGAACACAGTCATGGGTCATGTTCATCCTTTAGCATTCATGATTAAGCATAAACACCACTGTAACAGTCGTTCCGCAATGAACAAATCCATTCAGGTTCCAGAAAAGTCGTTTTCCCACTGAAACTGAGCGGAAATCCTGAAATGCGGTATGCTCACTTGTCACTTTTATGCTTTTCGACTTCCACCTTCCAACTTCTGACTTCCAACTTCATGTAGCAAAAATTCTGAAATGCGGTATGCTCACTTGTCACTTTTCTACTTTCCGACTTCCGACCTTCCAGCTTTTGACTGCTGACTTCGGGTAGTGAAAACTAAAATTCTGATATGGTTACCTTTCACCTTTCCTCTTTTCTTCTTCTTCCTTCCGCCATGGACTCCGAGAAAAAATTAAAATACGACGGAGTCATTTAATCACATTCTTCCTACCACTTCCCGCCTTCCGTTGCAGACTTCGAGAATCGAAAACCCGACAAACGATACCTTTACTTGTTCACTTTCATCTTTCCTCCTTTCGACCTTCCTCCTTCCATAGCAGGCTTGGGCTGCGGAAATCCTACTTTTGCCTTATCTTTTTCCCATTTTTCCCTCCTTCCGACTTCCAACTTCTTCCTTCCGCAGGTAGATTTCAAAGGGCGAAAAAACACATCTTACCTTAAGATAGCCGTATTTGTTACCTTGTAACCAAGCTTCTAGCCTCCATGAACTTAAGAAAAATGCAGTGGAAAAACACAAGGCATATATAGATGAAAAAGGCAGGGACATTTAACAACAGTAAACTCTACTTAAATATTTAATAAGCATTCAACATATTCAGTACATTCATAAGCAAATACGTTGCAAAAATAAGAATAACCAGAGAATACTTATCTTGAAGATGAAGATGTCCCGCAACTAGTTATGTCGTTGCAACGTTACACCCAACCATAGGCCAGTTGTGTTCATAAACCTCTCAACACAAATTCCACCCCAGAGTTGGGCATGAATTCCACAAGGAACTAGGGAATAATGGGCTCACACATAGGTATAACATATCAAACACAATCAAACCAACCTGCATTTGGGTTTATGAGACTGTCCAGCCAAGCAAATACACAATTGGGCTTATCAAGATGCAGGCAATCAAGCCAATACACTGCTGGGTTTATCAAGATACTCAGCCAATCCAGGTAACATTTGGGTTTATCAGACTGCAGGCAGTCAAGCCAATATTCACATTGAGGACCAACCAAGCCAACTAACAGATGGGTTTATCAAGATACTTAGCCAATCCATCTCATTGTTGGGTTTATCAGGCTACTTAGCTAAGTGAGATAACAGTTGGGTTTATCATGATGTCTAGCCAAGGATCACACATGGCCAAATGCACATCAATACATAGCCAAGACAACACACCGTTGGGTTTATCACACTGCTCAGCCAAGCAAATATACGATTAGATTTATCAGACTACCCATCCAATCCAATATACCATTGGTTTTATCAGGATGTCAACCAAGCCAATCTACATTTGGGTTTATCGGGATGCTAAAACAGTGGAAAGGTAGAATGGCTAAGCTAGTGGCTCATTCACAAAGCTAGGGATACCTCCACAAGATCTATCTGGCCGGGAATCCACAATACCTACACACCCAACACAAGGAAGTATCCCCTTCTCTGCTACACAGTCCCTCGGGATATACCTTCCCTTTCAGTGTTCTTCAGGATGTGCATAGAAGATTCACCAGCCATTCTTATCTTTGTGTGAGGTTCCTCTCTTTCGATAGGTTTATGATCAATCCAATTCGACGTCTCTTCCACTCCTAAGTCTTGCATACATTTCATACCTAACTCAGGGAACACATAACAACAAACCACAAGGAGACATAGCAACACAGGGATCCACTCTAGTAACACAGAAAACCAGGGTTCCACACCACTCTGTAATATAGAAAAACACTGTAACAAAACAACCAGGGTTCCCAACAAAGGATATGTGAAGAGATACATCGCAGAACAACTCATTCTACGATCTAGGATAGTGAAAACATAATGAATCAAAATGGAATGGAAGAATGACCAAAAAAAATTTGGGCGACCCTACCAATGATGGACTAGGCACGTGTAATACCCCCTGATTTAATAATTTTTAATTCTGCTGGAAAATACTTTGATTATTATTTTATTATTCTTTGACAGGAGGTCAAGAATAAAACATTTTTGTAATACAACATTCCTTATTAATAAAAATTGTTGAAGGAGAACACAATTGGATATAGCTGTCGAAAGAGTGTCTACTAACCCACAAGAGGAAAATGACAAGTGGCAAAGACCACTGAGAACTCAATATGCAGTAGGCATTATCCCAAAAAACAAGTTTTGCACTCCTAGTTGAGTCGCTAAAGAGCAGGAGGCTCATAAATGACCAAGTCCTAGGAAAAATACTATTTAATATTATGTCCATGAACAACATGAGGCTAGCATTGGATGGGGATTAACATCTGTGTAATGCGAGAGATGGCGCATTAATATGTTTTTCTCTTGTGGTTCAGCGAACAGGCTCGGGGGTTCTCGAGCAAGTAAATTGGATGCTCTGGGAGTTGGTTGGGAGGAATAACTTCTCCACTTGTAGTTTCCCATCATTGGTTCCAGGTTCCTATTCTGTTTCTCATGAATAATTTAGATGCAACAGGATGTATATGTGAAATGTTAAATTGCAGACTGTACTATCTTTACGCATGTTGTTGTTACGGAGAGAAATTCCTATGGCTTGGGGTACCACAACAAATAGCTTGACTCCAAAAATAAATCCTTTCCAATATGCAATAGAAATTAAATGTCTAACACTAAAGGATCAGACCTCATACCTTATTCCGGACGGTTGAAGTAGATCCCTGTTGAGCTTTCCAACTTCATCTTGAATTGATAAATTACTTCCTCAACAACAAGTAAACAATACAAGCATACTATATATCATGGTGTTATATATATTCTAGCATATATAATCAATAATGTATAAGCATTTGAAAACATCCCATGGATAAAATATTCATTCAAACACACATTATTGGATAGGAAAAGATATTTCTATTAATATAAATCAAAGATTACAATAGATACAACCTCTGACGGCACGGCTGCGAATCGGAGAAACTGAATCCCCCACTTGGGCCTCCACCACCTCAATCCTCCATCTCTCGATAGCAAGCTCACAAGCAAAAGGCAAGCTTGGGAAGAACACAAAAGTGCTCCAAGGGACAAAGGGATGCAGACTCAAGCATAAGTTCCTCCAATAATGGACTATAGTTTCTTTGCTCTCAATTCTCTCATATGCCTTCAATGTATCATAGATTTCCTTATATAGCTTTTCAAAGAGGTAATGAAAGGTTGAATCCGAGCGATCTCAAGGCATAGGAAAGGCCAGGAGTCAAGTGAGTCAGATCCATGTCAAGGAAAACTCCAAAAAGATTTGTATTTTGTACACATCCTGATGTACGCGGTTTTAGGGGTCAAACCTGCGTACATATACGCGATTATAGGTTTAAAAGTCGCGTGTATCATATTTCACATGTTTTTAGGGATGGTCAAGGAAACATCAAAGGACAAAAAATGGTCCAAGGGGTCTAAGGAGTCTGCAGCGGGACAGGGGAAGGCCATACAAAGTGTGATTCACCTGGAGTGGTAAAATCAACTATAATAGTTGTAGAACCATTGTCCAGGTTTTTTATATTCTAGATCTGTACAATCTTAAATTTTTCTCAACGTATCCCATATTGGGCATTCATACATGTATCCATGATTGTTAGTAATGAACCACTGTAGCAATTATTATTTTGTTCTAAGTTGAATTACTTAGGTCTTCCTGTCACTAATCTGTTATACTAGAATGATTTAGAATTTATGAATCTGCATCTAATGGAACAAAACCTCTGTCATTACAAGGTATCAGATGTTACTGCTGTGTATTTCCTTCTGAATTTGATTCTGTAATTCTTTCTTAATTTCGCATTATGATTTTAGGTGTCGAATGAACTTTAATGATTGTTTACAGTTTATATCCAAGTTATACAAATATGGAGGTTGAAACTGTTATGGCATAGAGAAAAAACCGTATTTTTAATTGTACAAATCCTATAAGCAAGTTAGCACAGTCAGTTAAATGCTCCCAAATCTTGATCAGTCAACGGAAGAAAGGTATGGTTGCAAACACCAGGATAAGTTTCCATATCCAATTCACATAAGGTAATTTAAACCCCAAATCAACCAGAAACCCTTGAATCCACAGTTAAACTATGATCCACAAAACTAAGAGATTAACGATCCAAATCTACCCCACAAAGCATATCAACTGCTAATGTTAGTCGCAAAGTTTCAATGGAAATCCATTCAAGAATTTAGATCAACAGTTGGGATTTAAGCCGTAAAAGAGATCAACGGTCAAGGTTGTTTTCCATAAGGATCATCGATGCGGAATCTGAAGAAAGTCCACGTGTTTGTTTTATAAATTTTCTGACTTTCGAGTTCCACAACAGAAGGCGAAATGCAGAAGGAGGGAAGTAGAAAGTCTAAGTATGTTATGAAGTTACTGACTTCCGACGTTCGCAGCAAAAGGCGAAAAGCAAAAGATAGAAAGAAGAAAGTCTAAGTAATTGTGCTATGAAGTTTCTGACTTCCGACGTCCGTTGCGGAAGGCGGAAAGCAAAAAGTCTAAGTAATTGTGTTATGAATTTTTTGACTTCTGACGTCCGCAGTGATAGGCAAAAAGCGGAAGGTAGAAAGAATAAAGTCTAAGTAATTGTGTTATAAATTTTCTAACTTTCAATGTCTGTAGTGGAAGGAAGAAACACAAAAATATAGGTTATTGTTTTATGAATTTTTTGACTTCCAAGGTCCACAGCGGAAGGCGGAAGAAGAAAGTTCAAGTGATCGTGTTATGAATTTTTCAGCTTCCAAAGTCTGCAGCGGAAGGTGGAAAGCCGAAAGTTCAATTTTTTGTTTTATAAAGTTTTTGACTTCCGAGGTCAACAGCGGAGTGCAGAAAGAGGAAGGCAAAATTCAAAATTTCAAGTGATGGTTTTATGAAGTTTCTAACTTCCAACGTCCGCAGTAGTAGGTGGAAAGCGGAAGGAGGAAAGCCAAAATATCAAATGATCATTCCATGAAGTTTCTGACTTCTGAGGTCCTCAGCAGGAGGCGAAAAGCGGAAGACAGCAAGGCAGAAAGCGGAAGTCGGAAAGAAGAAATTCGAAGAGTTTGTTGCATGAATTTTCTGACTTCGGAGGTCCACAGAGGAAGGCGAAAGGAGAAAACTCAGTTCAGTGCAGAAATGTCTATTGTGGTTGTAGAATGGATCTACCATGGGCAAAACGATTGTTATAGGGGTCTTTACGCCTGAGGATGATTATACAAGGATTAATTTGACTTTTTAATATGGCCAGGGTGTCTTTTTTTTTCTTTCATAAGAGTTGGGTAATTTTATTAATGTTCCTATAGATATATGGATATAAAGAAATATATATATATATATATATATATATATTTGATTTTTGAGGTATGTTACATATGGTATCAGAGCATGGTTTCGACACTGGGCCTAAATAGGCTCAACACAAAACTGCTATAGAAAACAACAAACTTACCTCATGTTTATTTTTTCTTGAAAATTCTCTTACACGGCAAAGAGAAGTAAAAATATTTTTTGCAGGAAATATGGCAGATGCGGGAATGTCTGCAGAAGAGGAACGTCACCCAGAACAACCTTTAAATGAATACGGTAATCTAAGGGATGGAGAGTTCTAGGTAGATCTAAATGAAATTCAAGACAATAAATCTGAGTTAAAAAGGACTATGAATCAACTAAGATCTGAATTAAGAAAGGTTAAGGAAGATAATGAGTGAATTCTGAAGGCTTAACAAGAACTGACCACTCTCCTGTTAGCAAAATCCATAATGATGAAAAAGATAAAAATAAGGATTTTGATCAGGAACTGCCTAAAACCGCCTCGTATAATAAATGTAAAGGTAGGAAGATGGAATTTTTCAGCCATAACTCTGACACTTCAAGTGAAGAGTCAGTTAAACATCATAGAAAAACTCATGAGTCAAGTGAAAGTAGTGACGAAAATAAAAAGAAGAAAAAGTGCATACCCTATGAGGGAATATCTAGGGAGTTCAAAAAAATAAAACCACCCATGTTTAATGGGGAAATTGAGAAGGGCGAGGAGGCAGAGGCCTGGTTTTATGGCATGAAAAATTAATTTCATATATATAATTACTCAGATGAGTTGAAAGCAAAAATGGTCATTTACAATCTGACCGGAAAGGAAGATATTTGGTGGAAAGATATAAAGAAAGTTATGTAACCTAGAAAACTTTTAAGAAGTTGTTTAAAAGAAAGTATTTATCTTAACAGTATTATGAAAAAAATTCGAGTTTTATGAACTAAGGTCAGGGGCGATGACAATGAAAGAAATTTGTAGTAAGTTCTTAAGCGAAGTTAAGGGGTCAGATTGGTCACCACTTAACCTTTTTAGCACACTTGTGCCGCAAACAAAGGGCCCAAGGAGTGCCCACATGGAGCGCCCAACGAGCGCCCACAAGGAGCGCCTAAGAAAGCAAGCTAAAAAAATTAAGTGGTGACCAATCCGACTCCTTAAATCCCACTAGCTTAGATTTTTTCCTATCACTAACTTGGTGGGCATGACTTTGACGGGATTTTGGTTTGAGTCATTCCTTGGGTGCTCCTTGTGCATGTTCCTTCTGTGCATTGCTTGTGGGCACTCCTTTGGCACTCCTAGTGGGCGCTCCATGTGGGCACTACTTGGGCGCTCCTTGTGGGTGCTCCATGTGGATGCTCCACTTACTTCGCTATGTCCCGTACATAATTGATGAGAAGCCCAAGATACAACATTTCCTTAGCTTCTTGCCCCTCGTGTTTAAAGAACAGATTGAATATGACAATCCCAAGACACTAGAGGAAGCGATGAGGAAGGACAATTTCTGTTTTGACCAAAACAAAAATAAAAGAGAAAGTACACTAGCTTGGAAAAATCAAAGGCCAAATAATTTTGATTCTTAAGGAAAACAAAATAAGTTCCATAAAAATAGGGGAAATAATCACAGAGGATATCAGGGTAATAATTACAAAGGTTTTAAACCTCAAGATTCTGCAGTACCCTCAACTGTTCCTAATAAAAACCTGGCACAAAAAGAACCCTTAAAATGTTGTGAGTGTGGAGAGACACACTACTTTAAAGACTGTCCAACAATGAAGCAGAAGTTCAATGTTCATTCTATCCAGGAAGCAGTGACAGTTCGGGATATGACCATGAGCATGCCCAGAATCTGCGCTGCACTGGAAAATCAACAAGCAGACCACCAAACTTCCATGCTCAAAATTGAAGTCATGATAAACAATCAGCATATCTATGTCTTAATTGATCCACGAACAAGCATGAGTTATATTTCATGTAGAATAGTTGATTTATGCAATTTGGTACCACATTATTTTGATAAGTCTTGGCTAGTACAACTAGCCATAGGTAAAAAAAGAAAGGTTACTAGTATTGTTAGAAATTGCAGGATAATGTTGAATGATTTTCTTACACATTTGAATGTAAATATATTGCCTTTAGGATCTTATGATTTGGATAAGAATGGATTACCTTGAAGAACATAAAGTTTTGATAAACTATTTTGATAAAACATTTACATGTATTGATGATAAAGGAAATAAAATAAAAGTAAAAGGAATTCTTAGGAAAGTAACCATCAGAGAAATCTCTGCTCTGCAAATGAAGAGATCAATAAGAAATGGATGCAAGGTATTCACAGTATATATAATGAAGGATAAGGAAAATGATATAAAAAATAAACTGGAAGACATACCTGTTTTAAGGAGTTCGAAGATGTTTTCCGGGAAGAAGTCCCTGGACTTCCTCCAAAAAGGAATATAGAATTCACAATCAATATGATACCAGGAGCGGTACCAGCATCGAAATCTCCATACCGAATGAACATAACCGAACTCACAGAACTAAAATCACAGATACACGAACTAATTGATAAAAGGTACATTCGACCAAGTGTGTCTCCCTGGGGAGCACCGGTCTTGTTTGTGAAAAAGAAATATGGTACACTATGATTATGTATAGATTACAGGAAACTAAATAAAATGACTATTTAAAACCAATACCCGCTTCCCCAAATATATGATATGTTCAATCAGTTCCATGGGGAAACTATCTTTTCAAATATAGATTTAAGTTTAGGTTATCATCAAGTGCAAATAAAGGATGAAGACATTTTTAAAACAACATTTAGGACCCGTTATGGTCACTATGAGTTTGTCATGATGCCCTTTGGGTTGACAAATGCACCTGCTGCATTCATGTGTTTAATGAACAAAATATTAAGTAACTATATGGATAAATTTGTGGTTGTATTCATTGACGACATATTAATTTACTCTAAGAATGAACAAGAACACGAAGAACATCTAAGAATAGTTTTGCAAGTTTTATGACAACAACAAATTTATGCAAAGTTAAGTAAGTGTGACTTTTTCAAAGAAAAGATTTAGTACCTGGGAAACATAGCGTCGAAGGAGGGAATCTCAGTCGACCCAGAGAAAGTAAAAGGCATAATGGAATGGTCGGTTCCTAAAAATGTATCTGACATCAGATCATTTATGGGAATTACTGGATACTACATGAAGTTCATAGAAGGATTTTCTAAGATTGTCTATCCCACAACTTCTTTGCAAAAGAAAGGAAAAATGTTTGAGTGGACTAAAAAGTGTGAGAAAAGTTTTAACAAATTAAAACACCTCTTAACCACCGCCCCAATCTTAAAAATTGTTGACCCATTCAAGGATTTCGTCGTATGTACTGACACTTGCAATGAAGGGTTAGGTGGAGTATTACTACAAGATAATTATGTTGTAGCTTATGAATCCATAAAACTAAAGGATAATGAGAAGAAATATGCGACACGTGAACAAGAACAAGTAAAAATAGATTTTAGCCTAAACCAACAAGGACTATTGTTGTATAAAATAGGTTGTATATACCTAACATAAAAGAAATTAAATTGACAGTCATGGATGAACTGCATAAAATACACTGCTCGAGGCACACGGGGTATCAGAAAATGATTACCATGATCAGAAAGGACTTATTTTGGCCAAACATGAAGAAAGAAGTGGCTGAATACTTAACTCACTACCTAGAATGTCAGCAAGTTAAAGCAGAACATCAACATCCTTCAGGCCCTGTTGCATCCACTACCCATTCCAGAATGGAAGTGGAATACCATCACTATGGATTTCATCACCAGATTTCCCAATAATTTTAGACAACATGATTCCATCATGGTTGTGGTTGACAAATCAAGCAAAGCAGCTCATTTTATACCTTTCAAATCTACCTACAAAGCTGTTAATATTGTAGACATATTCATGAAAGAAATATTCAGGTTACATGGCATACCAAAAGTGATAGTCTCATATAGAGACATGAAATTTATAGGTAATTTCTGGAAAGCCCTGTTTAAAGGCTTGGGTACCGAGTTAAATTTCAGTACTGCATATCATCCACAAACAGATGGGCAGAATGAAAGAGTAAACCGGGTTCTAGAGGACATGTTAAGAATGTATGTTATGGACAAACTAGGTAAGTGGGAAGACTATCTACACTTGGTTGAATTTGCTTATAACAATAATTTCCAAGTTTTTGCAGGTATGAGTACATTTGAAATTTTATATGGGTGTAAGTGTAATATTCCAATCTCATGGATCAGTATTGTTGATATATTAATGTTAGGACCTGATTTATTAGAAGATATGGAACTAACCATGAAACAGGTACAACAAAACTTGAAGGTTGTCCAGGACAGGCAGAAAAGTTATACCAACTTAAAAAGAACTCCTAGTGAGTTCGAGGTGGGTGATCATGTATACATAAAGGTAAATCCCAAGAAAAGTACCTTGAGATTGGGAAAATGCAATAAATTGGCACCCAGGTATTGCAGGCCATTTGAAATTCTAGCTAAAGTAGGGCCAGTTGCATACCAATTAGCCCTACCACCCAGTATTAAAGTACATAATGTGTTTCACGTTTCTATATTGAAAATATATGTTCATGATTTTTCTCATGTGATTGACTGGAATGTGATCCAGGTGGAACCAGAGGGAGAGTTCCAAGTGGGACCGGAGCGCATTCTCAACATCAGAGAACTTTTACTCCATAACTGTACCATCGAACAAGTAAAGGTGCAATGGAAGCACCTTAGTCCAGAAGAAGCTTCTTGGGAGCTGGAAAGTAATATGCAAGAGGCATATCCAGGCTTATTCCAAGAGGTTAACATGGATGAATAAAAGAAAACGTTATAACACCAAGGACGGTGTTATCTTTCAAGGGGAGGTGTATGTAATACCCCCTGTTTAATAATTTTTAATTATGCTGGAAAATACTTGATTATTATTTTATTATTCTTTGACAGAAAGTCAAGAATAAAACATTTTTGTAATAAAACATTCCTTATTAATAAAAATTGTTGAAGGAGAACACAAGTGGATATAGTTGTTGAAAGAGTGTGTGCTGACCCACAAGAGGAAAATGACAAGTGGTAAAGACCACTGAGTGAGAACTGAAGATGCAGGAGGCATCATCCCCAAAAAATTAGGTTTGCACTGCTAGTTGAGTTGCTAAAGAGCAGGAGGCTCATAAATGACCAAGTCCTAGGAAAAATACTATTCAATAGTATGTCCATGAGCAGCAAGAGGCTAGCATTGGACAGGGATTAACATCTGTATAATGCAAGAGATGGCGCATTAAGATATTTTTCTCTTGTGGTTCAGCGAACAGGATCAGGGGTTTTGGAGCAAGTAAATTAGTTGCTCTGGGAGTTGGTTGGGAGGAATAGCTTCTCCACTTGTGTTTTCCCAAGATTGGTGCCAAGTTCCTATTTTGTTTCTCATGAATGATTTAGATGCAATAGGATGTATATGTGAAATGTTAAATTGCAGACTTTACTGTCTTTACGCATGTTGTAGAACCATTATCCAGGTTTTGTATATTCTAGATATGTACAATGTTAAATTGTTCTCAACATATCCTAGATTACGCATTCATACCTGTATCCATGATTGTTAGTAATGAACCACTGTAGCAATTATTATTTAGTTATGAGTTGAATTACTTAGGTCTTCCTGTCACTGATATTTTATACTGGAATGACTTAGAATTTATGAATCCGCATCTAATGGATCGGATCCACTATTTTTACATGGTATCTGATGTTACTACCGTGTATTTCCTTCTGAATTTGATTCTGTAATTATTTCTTAATTCTGTATTACGATTTTAGGTACCGAATGAACTTTAATGCTTGTTTACAGTTTATATATGATTTATACAAATATGGCGGTTGAAACTGCTTTGGCATAGAGGAAAAACTGTATTTTTAATTGTACAAATCCTATAAGCAAGTTAGCGTAGTCGGTTAAATGTTCCCAAATATTGAATAGACAGCGGAAGCAAGGTATGGTTGCAAACACCATGACAAGTTTCCAGATCCAATTAACTTAAGGTGATTTAAACCCCAAATCAACCGAAAACCCTTGAATCCACAGTTAAACTACGATCCACAAAACTAAGAGATTAAATATCTAGATCTAACCCGCAAAAGAAGATCAACGGCTAATGTTAGTCGTATAGTTTCAACGGCTAATGTTAGTCGTAGATCAACAGCTAGGATTTAAGTCGTAAAGGAGATCGACGGTCAAGGTTGTTTTCCACAAGGATCATCGATGTAGAAATCCAAAGAAAGCCCAAGTGTTTGTTTTATAAAGTTTCTGACTTCCGAGTTCTGCAGCGGAAGGAAAAATGCATAAGCAGGGAAGCAAAAAGTCTAAGTAAGTATGTTATGAATTTTCCGATGTCCACAGCAGAAGGCGAAAAGTGGAATATGGAAAGTAGAAAGTCTAAGTAATTGTGCTATGAATTTTCTGACTTCTGACATCCGCAGTGAAAGGCAGAAAGAAAAAAGTCTAAGTAATTTTGTTATGAATTTTCCAACGTCCGCAGGGAAAGGCGGAAAGCAAAAAGTCTAAGTAATTGTGTTATAAAGTTCCCGACTTCCGATGTCCGCAACAGAAGGTAGGAAGTAGAAAGTCTAGGTGATTGTTTTATGAAGTTTCTGACTTCCGAGGTCCACAGCGGAAGGCGAAAGCCAAAATCCAAGTGATCGTGTTATGAAGTTTCCGACTTCAGAAGCCCGCAGCAGAAGGCGAAAAGCCAAAAGTTCAAGTGTTTATTTTATGAAGTTTCCGACTTCCGAGGTTCGTATCAAAGGGCAGAAAGTGGAAGGAGGAATCTGAAAGTTCACGTGATGGTTTTATGAAGCTTTTGACTTCCGAGGTCCACAGCAGAAGGCAGAAATTCAAAAGATCAAGTGATCATTCCATGAAGTTTTCGACTTCCAAGGTCCGCAGTGGGAGTCGAAAAGAGGAAGATAGAAAGGCAGAAAGTAGAAAGTTGCATGAATTTTCTGACTTTTGAGGTCCGCAGCGGAAGGCGGAAGGAGAAAACTCAGTTAGGTGCAAAAATGTCTATTGTGGTTGCAGAATGGATCTAACATGGGTGGAATGACTGTTACAGGGGTCTTTATGCTTGAGGATGATTATACAAGGATGAATTTGACTTTTTAATATGGCCAAGGTATCTTTTTATTTGTTTTCTTTCATAATAGTTGGGTATTTTTAATAATGTGTCTATAGATATATGGCTATAAATATTTTTTTCATATTTGATTTTTGAGGTATGTTACAGCATGCATTCACGTGGTTACTTGCTTCAGAAGCAAGAATGTGTCTTCCCCCAGGTTGCAGGTTTGCTCAGACTGCAGGTTGGATCAGTCACGAAATCGACTACCATACTCCATCCTTCCCAAGGCATTAACTGTCTCAACCGCTCTTTTGAAAGAATTGAATGATTGAGTACAGAGGACAAAAAAGGGTATATGAGAAATTATGAGTTCTCTCATCGACATCTGGTCTCACCCTGTTGGCTCAACAGTTTGGATAACTCCCCTCCCTATTCCTTGTGAAATCATGCCCCCATCTCTTTCGTTGCAGTACATAGCTAGTTGTGGTTTTTTATTAAATTGCATATTTACATGATACCTCAAAATATACTGTGCCTGACCAGCACGAGGACCATCGGCATCAACCTGGATCGCCGATACATAAAACACAAAATCAATGGCAAGGCCTTGGCCTTAAGCTCCTCACCATTATTTATTAACAATACTTACATCATGTACAATTTTAATATCATGGGGTCAAAACCAAGGTATTACCAAATCCTCCAACTTACTCCTAGGTGAATAGTTTTTTTTTAACAGAAACTGAAAAATTTTGATTGATTTAAAAAGGTTGTAGCCCAGCCAGGCTTACAAAGGGGGAGTTCATGAAAAGAAGGTTGATGACCTCTAGCTGAGCAGTCAGCCTTCTTATGAATACTTTGGGAGGTGAGTCCCAAATGCTTCTGGTGTTGTTCTGAGAACATGATTGCTTGCAAGAGTAGACTCTCATGAATTGTGAGCAGAGAAGGATACATAAACAAATCATTAAATAGACAAGGAGGTAAAATGCCCCTTAATGAAAGGGTCCAATCGCTTCTGGGAGGACGAGGTAATATTTGAGGCTGCTTCCTTTTCTCTACGTTCTTTGTTTGTCTTTCGCCCTCTGGTGAGGGGAGGAGAAGGAACTGTAAATTAGTCTTCAAAATCAGAGGTTCCCTCTGACCCAGAGGAAGGGACCAAGGATGCCAATCCTGCATGGGTTGAAGTCTCGTGGTCCAAAGTGTTGGGGTCTTTCTTAGAACCTGAAGGAGCAGGTTTTGGAGAAGCTTGTTCAGCTGCCTCCAAGGGGCCGAAGGGACCTGGGGGAATGCCTTGCTTCGGGACATCCACAGCTTCAGATTCTTGTGCTTCAACTTCCTAGAGAACTTCAAAGCTGTTTTTGTTTTCTAGCCGTGGAGATTCTGCGAGGAGAGAATGATCTTGAGGAGAGTCCTTGTGCTAAGAAGCTTGAGGCTCCTTTTGTCGGGGAGGAAGGTGTCGATTAGTGACCGTATGGATCTCTGTATCTTTGGAAGCTAAGAGATTTGCTAGTTTCTGTGATTCTTCAAGCTTGGAGCAGATTTTGGCGAAGTGGCCATATACATGACATGAGTTGCATTTGAATGGAATCTGCTCATAATTGAGTTCTTGAATGTGGCTCCATTCTCCTAATGTGAGCTTTAGGGCCTCTAGAAGCCATTTTTCTAGATTTACCTCTACGCAGATGCGAGTGCATCTGAACTAGCCCCTTTTGGTTCTGCACTATTTAGATAACGTCCTAGCTTATTACCAGTGTCTGTCAAAGTGATTTTCCCCCAAAGATGAAGAGGGAGGTTAGGGAGTCTTACCCAGACTGGAGCGGCAGTGATCTCTTCTTTTGGGTTAAACCCCAGGGTCTATGGGGCTAAGAACAGGCCTCTCGATCCCATGAACAAGGGACCTGATCAAAAAGCTAGATCTCTTTCTTCTTTATTTGAAAACAGGAAAACAAAAAACCCTCTTTTAGCTGCAAAGAGAGAGACATGTCCTTGCAGAAGAGGGTTCCAATGTTCTGCGATCCAGAGTTCCACTGCCTTAGGGCTGGGCCACAACCCTGTGAACTTGCCGATGAGGGATTTCTCTAAGAGGATGAGCGCTTTTTGGCATGAATCCGAAGGAGAGAGCTCCAGAGAAGGGATCTCGTCCATCTTTTTCACGAACTTGGAGGGAGTGTGAGAAGTTTCCTGAGGAATGGCAGCTTGAACAAGGGCCTTGAAGGCCGCGAGCTGGTCGTGAGAGCCCATTGCTTGGAAATCAGAGAGCCACGGGGAGAGAGCAGTAACCAGAAAATCCCCACACTGAACCAAAGAGCCACGAGGAGAAGCGGCAGCCAGAAGAAAAACCCCACGCTGAAACAGAGTTACTTCAATGGGTGCCAACGATCCAGCCAGAATGCCTCGGCTCTGCGCAGCAAGGGAGGCGACGGCTACGAAAACCCTAGCCACGTTTCAAAGAGAGCCGCTCCGCCATGGTGTTACTTTTTTCCTCCTAGGTGAATAGTTAATAACAAAGACAAGTGCAAATCCTCTAAGGTTTAGCTTACTCCCGGGTAAATAGTTAATAACATGATGTGGATTGCCCAAGGGACACATCTCTTGTTTATGAAACTTTGGTTAATGGTTGTTTCCAACTTACAGGGATTCAAGGGTCACCTACTATTTGTTTATTGCACTAACATATCTAGGTCCATATTGGGTTGATTAATTGAGCATTAAAGATTATATCAATTTGTTGTTTTGGTTTTTCAATGCATAGTCCCATAATTCGAGTATGTATAGGGAATATTTGAATACCTAGTACAAAAAAAATTACTAGAGTAGGTTGTTTATAGATTTAAAAATCATATTTTTTAAATTTTAGAAAATTTTAAAATATACATAAACCATTTAGTATTTGTATTCAATGTTGGAATTTGATGGGGAAAATTGTCATCAAGGACCATTTTTATGGTCAAATATAGTCTATATTTTATACTTTCTGTCACAAAAAACAAAGAAAACATTAAAACCTATAATTTTCCAAATTCTTATCTTGTTTGCATGTAACATCAAAAGCAACTTGAAATATAAATCTTAAAACATCTAAATCTAATTATGTATTTATAAATTTAATTATAAAAATATTAAATAATTAAAATGCCAATAATAAATTATAAAACAAGAAAACTGATTTCTAATAATATATTTTAAAAGATATCACCCTAACTTAAATCTAATATTATAATGAGTTACTAAACATTATATTTATATTATAAAATAAACATAATTTAAATCTAATATTATAATTAGTTACTAAACATTATATTTATATTATAAAATAAATATAATTTATTATTTGATATTTATAAGCAAGTATGAAACAAAATATATATTATAAATTTTAAAGCTTTAAAATGTAAAAGTGACACTATAAAATCATTTAGTGGAGCAAAATTGAACAAATATTTGGTGATTTTAGAACCCCTCCACTACTATGCTTCAATATAAACATTAAACAAATTTATTATAAATATAATTTGAAATTTGAAATTTAAAATAAATCTTAAACCTCAAACAAATTTATTATAAATATAATTTGAAATTTAAAATAAATCTTAAACATCAAACAAATTTATTATAAATATAATTTAAATTTTAAAATAAATATAATTTGATATATTCTATAAAAGTGTTTATTATAAATGCATAATATTTATGCTTAAGGTAATGTTCATTATAAATTCATAATCTTTATGGTTAAGGTAATGAACTTGAAATCTAATTTCAAGGTGTTTTAATTTTCTTCTTTGTATAAAGGTATTTTTCAAGTTTTATTAAGCATTATATGAGCATATTGGAGGTGAATTTGTAGAGAGTGCATGGCTTTCATAATGCAGCAGGCAAATAGTTGATAACATGACGTATTCCCAACTTGCGGGGATTAAGGGTCAACTAACATTTGTTTACTGCAAATGAATGGGAAAATAATTAACGTCACTTGTCAGAGATTGGGTTGATTAATTAAGCCTGAATTTGTCATTTGTAGTTCTTCAATGTTAATCAAAATTTTGAATTTGTCTTTTTAATTATATTAATATGAACCAAAATTTTGAATTTGTAGGTTTTAGTTCTTCAATATGAACCAAAATTTTGCAGTTACTTTCTTTCATATTCAAAGTCTTAAATACCCAACAAATTTAATATAAATATATAATTTAAAGTGTACAATATAAAAAAAATTGCATGATCTTTACGCTTAAGGTAATGTTCATTATATATTCCCAATCTTTTAATTTAAGGTAATGAACTTAAAAAAAAATTAAGAAATATATTTTTAAGATGTTTTAATAATTTTTAAGTTATTTTTCTAGTTTTATTAACATTTTGAGAAATTTTTAAAATGCTTTAATTTTTTTTTCTGATTTTATTAATATTATTAACATTATTATTCTTTTAAGAACAAATTGTTATTACCGAGAAGGTGTATATATGTTAGAATTTTGGGGTGGAATACCATCTTTGCTTTTTCATCTACATATGAGAAAGACACAAGTGTATTGTCCAAATTGATTCTATGGGCGTCACCCAAGATTAAACAAGAATGAGACAAGTGTACTATCAAGATTAATTCTATGGTTGTCCTCCAAAATTAATAATAACTAATTTCAAAAAAATAAAAGATAGCTCAATTAACATGTGATAAGTACAATTAACCATAGTTGTAAAAATTAAAATTAATCTTCAACTATTTGATTATTAGATACAACTACGAGCTTAACTCCATTTATTATTAGATACAACTATTAGCTTAACTCCAATTATTCTAGAACTATTAGCTTGACTTCAACTCTAATCACAGTTATATTGGATAACTATTACGTAGAACTATTAGCTTAACTTCAATGATTCTACAACTATTAGCTTAACTTCAACTCTAATCACTTAATGCTTAGTTCAATTGCATTTGGAATCTAGGAGTCTAGCTAATGTGTAGTCATGTAAGAGTTGAACTCCTAATAAACTCTTCCAAACTCATAATAAACTCCCGCATCTAGCTAATATACAAGTAGTATTACATGTTTAGGTTTTCCGTATAGATATAATTAGGTTTTCAATTCTTTTTAAAGGAGGTTAGTCTAACTCATAATTAACAATTTAAAAAAAAAATTAAATAGCTTAGGGGCACTCGCAAGAACCTGCTACCCAAATATGATGCAATGGGAGCACGCAAGCGGGTTAGAACAACAACGCACACGCACCTCCTGGATGCGCGCACGTGCTCCCGCTTTGGCAATGGCGAACTTCCACGTCGGATTGCCAACATGGACAATAAGAGCGCACACGTGCCCCTAATGACGTGCTCACATGCCTATGTGCGCATGCGTATGTGGACGTGCGCACATGTTTTGTGCGATCGCACAAAGGGACGCACGCACGTCCCTGTGTTCAAAAAAAAACAATGAACAATTATTTTGTTTTCTACCCAACCGCGAGCGCGCAAGGAGGTATTAACAACCCCCCAAGGAGACGAAAACAACCCCCAAGGATCCCAACGGAATTGTCCAACTTGCCTAAAACGACGTTGGAGTAAGGTAAATATAGTAGGAATGCAAATTTTTTTGTTTATTTCAATATTTTTTATTGTTTTTCAAATAAAATACAAAATTAAAAAATATTGAAAATCAATTGAAATGGGCAAAATTTGATATTGCAGGTACAAATTACCTAAACACAATGACAAATACCAATGGACCATCCCAAGAAAGGAATGAAACAAACCAATAAGAGGACCCAAACCCCGAATTAAACCAAGAAAACCCTGAATATGAATTACACGGGGATTTAAACCAATTAAGAATTTTGAGAGATGAATTGAAGAACATTAGGGAACCCTCTCGGGTTTCCCTCACCACATCACTATAAAACATAATAGAATCTATCAACATTGCCCACAGTGAGATAACCAATTTGAGCGAATATAGGGCTTGAATGAGAGAGCATTATAGCACTGGTATATCCAAAGAGGATATAAAAAACCTAAATATCACAAAATCCCAACTGTGGAGCAAATTTACAAATTCGAGAACAGGACAGCCTCCAGATGTGAGGAAGAGGCGAGTTTGCATGGACTGGTGTAATTACCAGCCATGGAGAGAAAAGTGGAGGAAGAGATGGTTCATGGTTTTTGACAAGCCTCCATGCAACAATGTCGAGGTCCCACAGTATTTTCTCAGGAAACTGTGGGCCGAGTTTGTGTTAGGGTTCCATGTGAGCTACTTTGACATCACCGAGTTTGAGGGTGTCGGTTTTGGCTCAGCCCAAGATTGACCTCACGCCCACCAGAACCCACTCAGAGGACCTCCTGTACCTACGCAAGAGCCAAACCCGCTTCCTCAACCCCCTGGGTTAGCTAGAGGGATAGATGATATCCATGAGTCTGTTAGATGTGTCACATGACACCTTCTTAGGCATACCACATTTATGGCTATGTCCTCGCAGAGCGAGCAGGACCACCCCGAGAGACACACTTCTGCACGGTCTACTGGTGGTGGGCTAGGGAGAGCAGCTACAAGTGGTAGCCAGGATGATCCATCCCGCTCGATGGGACCAGTGTCACATCATTGTTCTCGTTGTGGGCATCCATGCTAGGTTCCCATGCAGGAGCATGCCACAGAGAGCTACCTACACCATGTTAGTTATTGTTTTATTTAATGTTCAAGTATTGCTTATATGTTATGCAATCTCATAATTTATAATAAATTTATCTTAGAATCAGATGTTGATGACTTGATTTTTTTTAATGTACATATATTCAGTGTTGAGTCTCCAACACCCAGGTGGGAGGATGTTGGTTCCTTCAACCTAGATGGAGCCATGGTAGCTGCAGAGGACGTCACAACACCATACACACAGGTGTTTTTCTTTCAGTAATTAAATTTAATGTTAGTAGTTAATCTTGTCGTTCAATGTAGTTAATATTTAGTAATTGAGTCTAAATATTTTTTTTCAAATGAACAGGCTTCTGCAGGATTGAGTGATCAGCCAACCCTGTCGGGGATCAGCAAATCCCCTCATGAGCAGATTGTAATAAATTATAAATTTTGATTTCAGTTTTGATGGCTTAGATTTGTATAGTTATATTTTTTATGTACTAATATACGAGGCCATGAATATGTATTGAGTGATCAGCCAACCCTGTCGGGGATCAGCAAATCCCCTCATGAGCAGATTGTAATAAATTATAAATTTTGATTTCAGTTTTGATGGCTTAGATTTGTATAGTTATATTTTTTATGTACTAATATACGAGGCCATGAATATGTATTGAGTGATCAGCCAACCCTGTCGGGGATCAGCAAATCCCCTCATGAGCAGATTGTAATAAATTATAAATTTTGATTTCAGTTTTGATGGCTTAGATTTGTATAGTTATATTTTTTATGTACTAATATACGAGGCCATGAATATGTATGCAGGTCAGAGTACATAGGCACGTCGGTGTCACTATCTCTCCATCAACTTTCTTTTTCCCACCATATATGCCAGGTGTAGCCCCTAGCATACATGTCACTTTCCCTGCATCCGTCCCCACCCTGTTCCATCCATCCCTTGCCTCCCATCCACCACCACACTTCCATCCAGCTCCCCCGTATTCGTCACAGCCTTCGCTCACTCGCCCCCCTCCCCACCCATCCACCCCCTCCCTTGCAATTTCTCATGTTTCCACCCTCCCCCCTGCGACCACATTACACAATCCATCCACATTCACCCATCCCTTCACCTGATCCCAGACCTCATCCCCCTCCCCCATATTCCCCCACCACCCTCGTTTCCTCTTCTAGGGCGGCCCGTTCCATTCTACAACCGGTTGGCATTTATCGTCGTACATCACCACTTCACCCACTCCAGTCCACGCCCTCTCCCACCGTGCCCCCTAGTGTTGTAGCCAACATCGATGTGGCTACATCCTCCACTATGCCATCCACCCTAGCATTAGAGCAGGTTCTCCATCCCACTTCTCCACCTGCCACCCCTGAGGACCAGTCGATTGCTCCACCTGCCAGCCCCTAGGACAAGCCTGTTGTGTTCACAGTGAGATTAATTAGTTTATGAAAATCTCATGCAATATTAACGAAAATTATCATAGCCAGTAAATTGTATGATTTATCTTAGTGTTTAAATGTTGCAAGGTGGCATTGTCGAGAGACTTGGATCACGGAGGAGGGTAGCCCGCTCACCACTTACGGTCTCGTCTCAGATGAGTTATTTAAAATTTGAAAATGTAATTTTGATTTTTAAATACAGTGTTTCATAAATTTTGTATAATTACCTGTAGGAGTTGACATTTGATTGTTGTCATTTCAGATCCCAAGGGGAGGTGGTCGAAGCATCTAGAAGAACCGAGCTTCCTCTAGCTCGAAGAAGAGGAAGCTCAATTTTGGAGGTGCACCTGGGAGCTCCGAGGGTGGGAAAGAGGATTGAGAGACCCTCCTATGTACACTATCCATGATGTGGCATTCTGGCATGAGTTGACATATTTTGTATAGGGCACAAGTTGCCATATTTTGTATACGGCATGAGTTGCCATTGTATAGACATTGGGAACGATGTTCCCTTTTTCACTACTACTGTATATGATTGGAAAAATTTGTATATTAATATATCATTTTGTACTTCTTTATATTACTTTTTCTTTTATTACAGATTTGCATGCATTATGTTGAATGCAGTAGTAGTTTACAGTTGATGCGCTTGCAATACTTATTGTTGACGAAGCAATAAAGTTTGTATATTCACAATAAAATGCATAAAAAATTTAACACTGTAGGTTAGTTAACAAAAAAATACACAAATGCATAAACGTGTACAATAACAATGATAATTGAACTCTAACTCCTATAGAACCCTAACTCATATTGAACCAACATACTAACACCTACAATCTTATTCATTGCCCAAATTGCAATAGAAAGCACTTATTTGCCTTTGGTATTTATATAGTAATTATTGTCTCATTTTGCAAGCTAGAAATTGATATTGGAATGGTCTTCTCTTACAATTTGATTGACTGGAAATTTCATAGTATTGATGAGTTGAGAATCATATTGAACATGACTCTTGTTGTCTTGCATTTGTTACATCTACTTGGCAAACATTGATTTTGATCAATTTGGCAATTCATATCATTTGAAGACGAAGTTGACATTGCTTACTCTCATTGAATACATACATATTTGTTATGCTATTGTTGATCACTTGCAATTTTAACGATCTATTGTACTAGTTGCAATTTTAACAATTTAAGGGTTAGCATGCATAACCTAGGGTTTACAATCAACGAGGAAACCCTAACCCTAACTAAAGTTTAAAGGTTAGCATGCATAACCTATGATTTATAATCAATGAGGAAACCCTGACCCAAACGGTGTTTTGGGGTTAACATGCATAACCTAGAGTTTAGAATCAATGATGAAACCCTAAACCTAGGAGGGAAACCCTAACACCAACCCTGCCTAACCATCTCGATCAAGACTTGGATTCCTAGATGCGATGGAGATAATCGTTGTGAATATTCATGCTAATTGGCTACTGCTAATTCTAATTATGTTGAGTAGCAATCAACTGTTAGCCACACCACCCTCCGGTGAGAATGGGATCATAATTATATTGAAGTTAAATATAATCATATCTATTTAATGTAGTTTATGATATTATTCTATCAATGCCTTCTGGTTTCTCTGTGCGGGGATTTGGTGATTTACAGGTTTTCCTTTCCAGTTTATGACCGTGGATTACGAGCGAGCAGCTGCAAGAAGATATGATTACATTGTAGTTGGAGGAGGAACAGCCCACTACCCCTTGGCCGCAACGTTGTCTGCCAAGCATTCGGTTTTGTAATATAGCAGGGAGGATCTCCTTAAGGAGTTCCTGAAATCCAGAACGCCAATGCTTTTGGAAAACTATTAATGGAAACTAACAATTACACTTCCCCAGTGCAATCGTTTATTAAAGAGGATGGAGTGATTAACGTTAGAGCAAGAGTTCTGGGAGGCAGAACTGCTATCAATGTTGGCTTCTACAGTAGGGCGAGCAGAGAATATGTTGGTAATATGGGATGGGATCAAACAATTACAGAGAAATCCTATGAATGGGTGGAGGAGCATAATTCTTTCCAACCAGATCGCCTCTCCAGTTGGTCATCAGCTTTCATACATGGGCTCTTGGAAGCAGGAGTTGTTCCATACAATCAATATACAGTGGATCATGTGAAGGGAACCAGATCAGTGCCTCCACCTTCGACAACAACGGCAAAAGACACACAACCATAGATCTTCTCAAGTCTACTAACCCCAACAATACTGTAGTCCTTCTCAATGCCACTGTTACCATGATTCTCTTAAAATCCAATTCAAAATTAGGTAATACATGATTTAAAGACATGCCATTGTTTATATGTTTCATATTTTTCCTAGTACACATTACCAGCGTTTTACTGTAATATTATTTACTTAATTCTCCAATCATTTCTCATCAACATTAAGGGATTAATGATTTATATCCAGAACTGTTATAAATATAGATTTAGGTTTTTAAGTATGAAAATATGCAGGAACGAAAAATGGTTCATTTGGGGATCTGAGGGCCCGTGGAGTAGAATTCATGGACCGCCATGGTTGTTCTTATCAATTTTTCTTGAAGGATCCCTGGGCATCCCCAGCTGCTCCTCTTGAGTGGAATCAGCCCATCTAAACATCTCAGAGAATTCAATATTTCACAACTCCTAAATTTTCCCTTCGTAGGCCAAGGGATTCAAGACAGCCCTTGTGAAATCGTAACGTTGCAATCCCCTACACCCATGGAATTCTTCAGCATACATGTAGTGGGTATCCTTAAAGGATCACAAACTTATATCAAGTCAAGCAGCTTCGTAAATAGCAGTGGCGCAACAGCTATGTATATTGGAAACATATTTGAGAAGTTGGCATTTCCATTATCAAGGGAAGAGCTTCGGCTATGCAGTAGGGATCCTCGAGATAATTTGTTTGTTCTATACAACTATTATTCTCACCTTCTGGATCTGCAATGATGCGTGGAAGGGGTCAAGAAGATCGCTGCAATCCTCAACACGCGGTCTCTGCAGAGATTTGCATATGCAGCAGCTAATGAATCTTCGCGTCAGTGTCACTTCATTGGGCAGGCGTTGCTAGAGAACTCCTCGGACGATGGAGCCTTGGCTCAGTTTTGTCATGATAGGCTGAATACATTATGGCATTATCATGGAGGGTGTGAAGTCGAGTCTATGATTAACAAAAAATATCAAGTGAATGGAGTTGATAGCCTCAGGATTGTGGATAGTTCAACGTTCAGAGACAGTCCTGGAACAAACCCACAAGCCACCACTATGATGCTCGACAGGTAATTATGCAAGCATATTTATAACATTCTTAATATTTCATTTGTGCATGTATTCCTTATAATGGCAACCATATTCTTGATGTGTACAGGTATATTAGAATGCAGATTCTTCACACGGTGGAAGAATGAAGTATTGATTATTCAAAGGGTGGAAGAATGAAGTCTTTTCATGAGTAGAAGTAATATTAGTCAAAATTCTTGAAGAATTCCTATAAATAGTAGAAGAAGATTGTAAATAAAGTTAGACACAATAGAGAGTAAGAGAGAGCTCAAAGGATAGAAAAGAGTTAAGAAAGAATTGTGTCGAAGCTCAAGATTCTGTATATGTGATTCAGCCGAAGAGCCGAAGCCCTGTAAAAGGATCAGTCGGTGAGCCGACAAGTTTGGATCGACAAGTTTGTATTACCTTTGTTATTTTCGGACAATATATATATGAAATAGTTTATGGTTGAATGCATGTTTATTTGGCTGCACATTCTTTCCACATTTACTTGTGTAAATGTTGTTTACATTTACCATTCGAGTGAAAGAACAAGAACCCATAAATTTCTCACTCCGTGAAACTTCCAAGCTTTACAGCAAAGTGGTCAACTCAAGTCTTCCTAAATATTTGGATATATGTTTTTTTAAGTTCTCTTGAATTGTTATTGTTTCAGTTTTTACTTCATCTTACTCACAGGTGAAAAGCATTTGTAATTTCTTAAGTCTTTTAGACTAAGAAACATACTCTGTAAATTCCGACTAAAACCAAGTGAACCGACAAGGTCGATTGAGTTAACTGACTAGTGGTCGAAGAGGTCAACCCCCTAGTGTTCAAAGTGAGGTAACCGACTAGTGGTCGAAGAGGTCAACCGACTAGTGGTCGAAGTGAGGTAACCGACCAGTAGTCAAAGCGATCAACCGACCAGTGGTCGAAGTGAAGTAACCGACTAGTGGTTGAAGAGGTCCAACGACTAGTGGTCGAAGTGAAGTTATCGACAAGTGGTCGAAGTAACTGTCGGTAGAACTAAGTAAGAACTTGTCGAAGTAAATTAGTCGATTCGAAAGTCCGACCATTTGGTAGACTTGTCTAGTAGGGAATTAGACAAGTTTCACCCGACAAATAAGAAAAAGAAAAAGAGGTCGGCGTGAAATTTAATTTTTAATTAACTGAGCGGTAAACTCAAGTTTAGTCAGCTTGGTTTTAGCTAGGTGGTATTAGAGCAAGGTTTAGGAAATAAATCTTGTCTTAAAAAGTGGAAAAGTAATTTTCTAAGGAAAGTTAATTAAAAGTTAAAAAATGGCTTCCACTTATGGTTCATTGCAAAATCCTATTAGATTTTTATCATTCAAGCTAACATTATGATCTTAGGATCTTTAACTGAGATAATAACATGCACAGCAATAAACACAAGAGACAAGAGACACAAAGAATTTTCCTCAGGGAAACCATAAAGGAGAAAACCCTGCAACTTCCTTAGAAATAGAATCAGCACCAAAAGTGAAACCCGAAAACATAAAGATGATCTCCCGACAGCAGTAGTCTCTTTCTTGTCCTAACAACTTCTCTCTCACTCATGCACCCTAGTGAGTGAGTATGTGTGTGATAA
The DNA here is from genome assembly GCA_001517045.1 of Pseudotsuga menziesii. Lineage (NCBI taxonomy): Eukaryota > Viridiplantae > Streptophyta > Pinopsida > Pinales > Pinaceae > Pseudotsuga > Pseudotsuga menziesii. Next base: position 160,848 of record LPNX010267669.1, on the reverse strand, counting down.
ATAGAGAGGCTCCCTCTCTATTTCTATTATTTCATTCACTTAATATCCACTCCAACATGTCGTCCTCATTTAACAATTACTTACTAGAGTCGAAATCTCTAGGAGAGTCTAATAACCCTAGTGCCCCACAACTTGTGGGGAGTTTGCCCCTCCGACCAACAAGGAGGGTTATCCTTAACACAATGGTGGGGACTTTTTCCTTGACTTACAATAACTCACCTAGGGTCAACTTCTCTAGGATAGTCTAATAACCCTAGGGCCCCACAATTGCGAGAAATTTAACCCTTGAAGAATAGGAGGGTTACCCACAATGACTTGACATGAATTTTTTACATTATTGAATCTCCCGATAGGCACATCAGGGCATGACATGACTTTAATACATTACAGACACTTCCCGAAATAAACATCGGGGTACAATACATAAGATATATAGGTGAATAGATTCCAAAGTTACAAATACATCAACACTCCCTCTTAACTAGGGAGGTATTCTTTCAACACAATTTGTAAGCACTGTTCTTCTTCTCTGTATTAACTGGATCATCTCGTCATCTTCATATTCAAGTTATCTTCATCTTCAATTCATCTTCATCACTAGATCTGGATCATCACTTGATCTAGATCATCATCACTCGATCTGGATCATCATCACTGGATCTCGGGGACATCATCACTCTATCTGGATCATCAATGTTGGATCATCATCACTGGATCTATATCATCACTCGATTTGGATCATTACTGTTGGATCATCATCAAAGGTGTTATCTCTTCATTCTTCTCATCACAGGAAGTTCTACAGAGCCAGCCCTTTTTCATGCTAGTTGTAGGCCTAGCCTCCATGTAGGTCTTCATCGACAGAGCCAGCCCATTTTCATGCTAGATGCACATCTATAGAGCCAGTCCTTTTTCATACTAGATGTATCATCACAGAGCTAGTCCTTTTTCATAATAGATGTGGGATCTACACAGAGCCAGTCCTTTTTCATACTGGATGTGTCTTCACAGAGCTAGCCCTTTTTCATACTAGATGTGGCATCTACACAGATCCAGTCCTTTTTGATACTGGATGTTGTTAGAGACATTTACCACCTTACACACTCATTTTGGTCAATTTGGCCTAGTTAAACCATTATCCTAAGTATTATTGACCTAATTGACATCAGCAGAGCATTAAATGTCATCAGCTTGATCACACCCATGCCTACCTTCAGTCAAGGAGGCTAACTTAACCTTCTCCTACATTCGGGGAGGCTAACTGGAGCACTCTGGGGGTGATCTGAGTGTCATTAATGCACTTTATTGCTAACAGATGGTTACAATCAGTTAAACAGGGCAGTGAAGGCACCTCCCTTCATTAAATTGATTATTTAATGATTATTTAATGAACTGGAGTCAACAGGGGCGCCTCCAACCATTTCTGATGTTCAGTTACACTTTAGTTAACCTCATCGGGGTTCATTGGAGTCATTGAAGTGCTACCACTTGATGGTTGGCTTGTTGTGACATGTTTTTGATCTCTTTCAGTTAAGACTCAGTCATTTATTGCAATCTGACTCAGTCATTTATTGCAATCCGACTTCAGTTAGGGCTCAGTTGAGTCAATTAGGATTTTGATCAGTGATTAACTTGAGTGTTGACTGTGGCTTACATTCAGTTAAGCTAGACTCACTCATTCAATTCAAATGACCTCCTTAGGAATTTGAATTTCTTTGTCATTCATGCTTGCATCAAGACATTGTATTGTATTACTCATTCTTTGTATGAATATACAGTGCGGCTACTCATTCTGTAGCCCTTTTTCACCATTTTCATGAATTATTGTCATTAATATATTGATGAGACTGTGTTTAGTCCCTAGATCACTGTGCAAGTTTAATATGGTATCAGAGCTCACGGAGGGATGAAGCTCATATCTCTCAAAAACAAGGTTTTTGACAAATCTTGCATGAAAAATTGAGCAAAGCTCAAAAATTCTAGCACTGCACCAGAAGCCAAGGCTTACCACTTAATACCCCAAGTAAGGAAATTGTTGGCCAAGCTTGCTTGATAAACTATCCTGGGTGTGATGAAATCCTAAAATGTGCAGGATGTTCGACCTTATGGTGCCCCTTTTGTTTTGATTTGCAGGTTTTAACAGGTACAACTTCGAATGGACTCATCAGTCCCTCTTCTCACCCCATTCACAAGCTATTCAGAATGGAAGTTGAAGATGATTGCATCTCTAAAGAGACGAGGTATCTATGAGGTGTCTATTGGACTTGGCAAAGAGTCTTATCAGAATGATAATGACTGGCTAAATGACGATGATAGATCTTTTGGAGCAATATGTCTGGCCCTTTCTCCTAGCTTGTGCTACCTTATTGGTTCTGTTGAATACCCAAAGGATCTCTCGACAAAATTGGACAGAACTTTTGGCAAGCACAATGAGGATCATAATAGCACTTTGGATATTAGATCCAGCACCACAAGAGTTCTTTACTCAAAATTCTCAGCCTCTACTCTCTCTGATGAAGTTGTTCAAGATGAAGATGAAGCGGAATCTTCTACATAGTCAATTCGAATTGAAGAAAGTCTCCATGCAGTGACTCCTTCTCCTGATGCTCCGGAAGTTCATGAGATCTCTGATATCTCATCTCCTCATATTGCTGAAACAGAAGAAGACATTCGAATATCTGATATTGAAGAAAAATACTACTGCACTTCCATGCAAACATTCACCGGTGATTTTCCTTTGAATTCTGTGCAAAATTTACCAGTAATTGCTTCCGAAAGTGAAGAGAAATTTGATTTTTCTTCCTCTAATGTTGCTGCCGGTGTGCAAATATGTAAAAAATTGGATATTTTGGAAGAAATATCAGATTATAAGAGTGACACATTTTCTCCCCATGATCTAGATCTTCCAGCAAAATCTTGCAGGATTGCATGCACCAAAATTCAGAATTTTGAATAAAAAGACAACTGTGCATCCACCATCTCGGTTGACCATAATTTTGGATCTGATATGAACCTTATTAGATATGATATGATCTTATTTGGATCTGATCTAATATTTCTTGGTTCAAAATTTCAGGTTCATAAACCTTCAATACTGCTTGTAGTTGTTCTCATCAACACGGTGAAGAAACAAGTACCGCAAGTCTCCTTCGAAACTGCTACTGGGGATTTGATTTCATTTCATAGTTTTGGATATGTTGTGAACCTATTTAGATATGATTTACTTTCTGATCTAATATTATTTGGTTCATATTTTAAAATCCAAAAGCTTTCAATCATGCTTGTAGCTGCTCTCACTAATTCCGGTGTGAAAAATCAAGTGCCGCACTTTCTCTTCAAAACCGCTGATGGGGATTTGGTGTTAGTTTCCTCATATGAGGTTTCTGATATTTTATTATGTGATTCATTAGATATTTCAGAAGCTATATCATATTATGGATCTCAATCATTCGCTCTCCACAGTCCCAGGGCTTCTCTACCTTTGGTCACATGCTCATCTCCTCACTTAACTAGTAAAGAGGAAGACATACTACATCTTCTTAGACACTTGCTCTTAAGATTTTGGGCTGATTTTACCACTCATGGTTTTCTGTTCAAGGCTGCAACATATAAGTTTCTTGAGTGTTCCACACATGGTTCTAAACCTCAAGAACCTTTTCTCTCTCTTCAGATGATTTTAGCTGCTCTACATGTGTCCAGTTTTCACTGTGTAGTTTTTTATATTTCTGATTCAATTGAGTGCATTGTTCTTCTTCCAAAGTGGAAGATTCCTCCAGACATATTCATTTAGTTTGGATTCATAGGTTCACATGCACAGTCTCAGGATGCTGCTGCATAGAAGAACCAAAAATTTCTTGATTTACTGCTTAGTTTGAGGGGGGGTATTTTTCCCATGAGGTTTTCCCCGTTTCCTTGGTTTATTAAGCAGTTAATTTATTGTACAGGGTGACCTATCTCCTTTGTTTTTGGGGCCCTAGCATTCTTGTGCACTTTATTTTTTCTACTCCTCCTGAGTATAGCTTAAGGGGGGGGTGTTGGAGACATTTACCACCTTACACACTCATTTTGGTCAATTTGGCCTAGTTAAACCACTATCCTAAGTATTATTGACCTAATTGACATCAGTGGAGCATTAAATGTCATCAGCTAGATCACACCCATGCCTACCTTCAGTCAAGGAGGATAACTTAGCCTTCTCCTACATTCGAGGAGGCTAACTGGAGCACTCTGAGGGTGATCTGAGTGTCATTAATGCACTTTATTGCTAACTGATGGTTACAATCAGTTGAATAGGGCAATGAAGGCACCTCCCTTCATTAAATTGATTATTTAATGATTATTTAATGAACTGGAGTCAACAGGGGCACCTCCAACCACTTCTGATGTTCAGTTACACTTCAATTAACCTCATCGGGGTTCATTGGGGCCATTGAAGTGCTACCACTTGATGGTTGGCTTGTTGTGACATGTGTCTAATCTCTTTCAGTTAAGACTCAGTCATTTATTGCACTCTGACTTTAGTTAGGGCTCAGTTGAGTCAATTAGGGTTTTGATCAGTGGTTAACTTGAGTGTTGACTGTGGCTTACATTCAGTTAAGCTAGACTCACTCATTCAATTCGAATGACCTCCTTAGAAATTCGAATTGCTTTGTCATTCATGCTTGTAGCATGACATTGTATTGTATTACTCATTCTTTGTGTGAATATACAGTGCGGCTACTCATTCTGTAGCCCTTTTTCACCATTTTCATGAATTATTGTCATTAATCTATTGATGAGACTGTGTTTAGTCCCTAGATCACTATGCAAGTTTAATAGATGTGTATTCATAGAGCTAGTCCTTTTTCATACTAGATGTGGGATCCACACAGAGCCAGTCCTTTTTCATACTGGATGTGTCTTCACAAAGCTATTCATTTTTCATACTAGATGTGGGATCTACACAGAGCTAGTCGTTTTTCATACTAGATGTGTCTTCATAGAGCCAGCCCTTTTTCATGCTAGATGTGGGATCTACACAGAGCTAGTCCTTTTTCATACTAGATGTGTCTTCACGGAGCTAGCCCTTTTTCATGCTGGATGTGGCATCATCACATACATCTGACAATGGAAGGAACCAATCCTCTCACCATGTCACAGCTCTTACATCTGACCATGGAAGGAACCAATCCTCTCACCATGTCAAAAGGGCACAGCACTTACATTTGACTATGGAAAGAACCAATCCTCTCACCATGTTAGAAAGGCACATCATGGACTCATCACTTCCCTTTGGAAGGAACCTTGATCTGGAGAACACCAAGCTTCTCCTTGAAGTACTCAAACTTCACTCTGGACATTTCTAGCATAGAATCACATCAGGGCTGATTACGTCCAAGGATAACCCGCGAGCTTTGCCAAGACCTATTACATCCGAGGACAACCTACAGGACCGTTTACATTTGAGCAACCTACGAGATTCGCCAGGATTTATGCTCAGACAACCTGTCTCACCAGCTATGCTAGAACTCCCTCTTTCGAGAGATCTCGATCTGGATCACAAACTGGAGCTTCACTGCTCCTCTATGCATCATACCAAAAATGCAGGTCAGATCAATCAAATCAAATAGTAGTTTTCAAAAGAAACATACTACCTCCCAAATAGCAAGTGGCAACATCTTTTGCCTCAACTGTACTCAACGCCATGCTAGACTCCATCCTTCCAAACCAAGAGATCACACCTAATATCATACTGAAGTAGCACCTCAAAGTGCTCTTCCTATCAATGGCACTTCCTGTCTAATATGAATCCACATAACCCTCCAAGTTAATCTTTCGATTCGTATCATACTTGAGCCCATAATCGACTGTACCCTTTGCAACCACAAAGTGAACATGTCTCAATGTGTTCACAGCAAAGAAAATATCGATTCTTGTATCCTTCAAGTACATGAAGGAACAAATCATCTAACGATACATCGTGGCATCAATCGACTCTGATGAAGCAACACTCAATAGCTTCAGGTTCGATGCCATAGGTGTGGTCATGCAGTCCATCATCCTGAACCTCTTCAGGATCTCTACTGCATACTTCCCTTGTCCACACCTCCATGCCTAGAACGTAGTGCATCATCCCCAAGTCCTTCATCTCGAACTCAGAAGCAAGTCTCCTTCTTGCAACTTTAATGAGTTCTTCTTTTCTGTCAGGAGCAATTCATCGACATATAACAAGAGCATCACTGGTCTTCTGCCTTCAACCTTGAAGCAAAGGTTGGAATCCGCTTTACTCTCAGTAAATCCTAGAGTCATCAGTAATCTATCCATCCTATCGTACCATGTCGAACCTCAGGATATTCTGCAGTCACTCCCTCTGAAGCAGAGCATCATACTCCCTCTATCTTTCATACTTTATGCACCGAAACATTATGTACTGGAGTGACAAGTAACTTCCTCTGCTACTAATATTCTATGTATCCATCTAGGGTCACTGGATACCAAGATCCTCTATAGGCTTTCATCTTAAACCTTGTAGCAAAGGCTCAGATATTCATTAGGCTCCTCATGTATGTGTTATCTCATGGGTGTCTTCTGAGCTCGTACAAGGCCTTCTTTCATTTGCACACATGATTCTTCCTGCCACGTGTCTCAATTCCTACTGGCTGCAAATGCCTCTCTGTAGTCTATGCCTTCTTTTCGTGATAAGCCTCGTGCTACAAATATTGCCTTGTATCCCACGATGTTACCATCTACTGCATGATGGAACTACGAACTTCCCTTCACGAATCGATACTGCATCCTAGACATCATTCTTCTTGAACTGGTCTTCCCTTTCTTCTTGGTTACTTCTTCAGAGCTGGAAGGTTCTGCATCAATGATATCATTGCATTCATCATATTATTCTTCATCTTGGATTCTTTGTTGAACCGTCGTCACTTGTTCTTCAAAACAGGTCTCATCCTTCTTTGCTTGTAGGTGATTGTACATGATCTTTCCTACAATTCAAATGCATTTGTATGGTTAGAAACATTTTAGAATGCATATTCATAATGGAAAATTCTTATGCATAAATATATGATCATGCAACTATTTAAGCCAATACAACATTCATCCATATCTCATGGAAACTCTTCTAGATGCCTTCCATCTCTACCAGGAAAACATTGAGATTGTGCACTAATCCAATATGTCAGCAAAGAGGTTTCATTCTAGATAAGTAGCAATGAAGAGTTGTATAGCACTATGAGCTACTTACCCATCACATGCATATTAGTAGTATATTGTCATTAATTCAAACATTCTATCATGCATAATACATCAACTAAATATAAACAAATGCATAACAAAACAATATCATGAAATGTCAATTGAATACTTATCTTTATTTGTTTCGTGGGTAGACTCTTTTTTTAGCCTTCAACTTCATCATATTCTTCATTCATAATAGCATCGTTTCTCATCCAAATGCTAAGGTGGATAAGAGGTTCTTCAAGAGTTGAGTTCTTCATATTCCTCGTTGCTTGAGGAATCTTCTTTGGATGGTGAAAGCTTTATCTTCAGTTGCTCCCATCTTCTCTTCTCTTATTATGAGTCGAGCTTCTTCTTCTTCCCAGAGTCTACTTAAAGTAATCACTTCCTTTCAGCACACATTCCTCACATGAATGAATCCCATGATCCTGGGAGGCCATTCAAGGTGGCTATCATCACTTCTGCATTCTCCACTTCTTCTTCTACTGTTACAAGTTGTTATTTGATTTGAGAGACCCTCATAAAGTATGACTGTATGGTCTCTGCATTCTGGATCTTCACATTCTTCAACTGTTTTCTCAAATTCATGTTCTGATTTATGTTCTTCCCTTCAAATAGCTTGGTTAAGGAATCATACATTTCTTTCGATGTCTTTAGGGAAGACACTTGTGGTATAAGGTGATCCGTGATTTAATCAACAATGATCTTCTTGACCAAGTTCTTCTTGTGTAAGGCTTTTAGCCTCATCTCCCTCTGAAACTGGATCCTCTCTAATTCATTTTCTTCAGAGAGATCATATACTTCCATGCTTGGAAGTTGTCAACTTCAACAATATTATCATCAAGCTGATGTGATAGATCACTTTGAAATAAGAACCTCAAATGTAAATAGCAAAAGATTAGATCTTACCGATTTGAGGTGTCTGTCCTGGTTCCGAAGCTAGATGATCTAGGGTTTGTCAAAGAAACCCTAACTTTCAAAATTTGGAATCTTTCAAATATGATTGGCTACAAAGATATACCTCTTCAAGATGAGCTGTCCAATGTACTCCTTTTCTGAAAACAGTGCAAGGAAGCTCCCGGAACAGGAAGCCCTAGTTTACCAATTTCTTCTACAAAAATGCCTATTACTGTTTCTGTGGTATCTATGAAATTAATGCTCCTGTATGTCTAAAACTTCACACTAAGGTAGCCTCACCTTTCCCTATTCCAACACCATAGGTTTCATCAGAATTGGTTTCATCAATTGGGACTTATGATCGTTTTCCCAAGGTGACCTGTTTTAGGACTGCTCAGCATGGATAGGTTGTACGGACTTCCACATGTCACTATTTCATCTTCTGGGTCTGAAATTCAGACCACAAAAATTATAGTCCATTCCATTTTTCGAACATCTTCATAAATTTCATTTGGACCTTTGTATCCCTAGATATGGAAATTCTCCCCGGGTTTCTTATTTAGGGATGAATCTTGGAAGAGGTTGTAACCCTAACTTGGAGGAATCATATCTCCTAGAATATAGCGAATATGAGGTGAAAATTTGGTTACATTATACATAAGGATTTTATCTTCAGCATATGAAATTTTTAGCTCCTGAACCTTCTCCAATCCTGAGATATAGCGAATGTACCAAAACTTATCAGTTTTAGTATTTTAGGGTTTTTTCGGCCCGGGGTCAAACTAGGGTTTGACTTTCCCAGAGTTGTACCCAACCAAAAATCTCAACCAAGGTCTCTCAAATTATATTTTGATGAGGAGATAAATCCTATGCTGGGCTCACTCAAAAATTCCTCTTCTATAAGAATCCCTAATTTCCGCACCAAAAACTGAAAATGCCCATAATCGAATTCTGCTTCAACAGAAAGATGTGCCCTTCAATGGAGAGTCAGCCTAGAATACTTTTGTTGATGGATTTTGGAGAGAGACCCAAAAAATAAGAAACCCTAGATTCTATAGCTACATAATGTCTTCTTCTCCTGTTAGCTCTGATACCATGTTAGATTTGTATCATTCAAGCTAGCATTATGATCTTAGGATCTTTAACTCAGAGAATAACTTGCACAGCAATAAACACAAGATACAAGAGACACAAAGAATTTTCCTCGGGGAAACCATAAAGGAGAAAACCTTGAAACTTCCTCAAAGATAGAATCAACATCAAAAGTGAAACCCAAAAACATAAATATGATCTCCCGACAGCAGTAGTCCCTCTCTTGTCCCAGCAACTTATCTCTCACTCATGCGCCCCAGTCAGTGAGTGAGTGTGTGATAAATAGAGAGGCTCACTCTCTATTTATATTCTTTCGTTCACTCAATCTCCACTCCAACATGTCAGCCTCACTTAACAATTACTTACTAGAGCCAACATCTCTAGGAGAGTCTAATAACCCTAGTGCCCCACAACTTGTGGGGACTTTGCCCCTCCGACCAACAAGGAGGGTTATCCTTAACACAAAGGTGGGGACTATTGTCTCGACTTACAATAACTCACCTAGGGTCAAATTCTCTAGGATAGTCTAATAACCCTAGGGCCCCACAACTGCCGGGAATTTAACCCTTGAACAATAGGAGGGTTGCCACAATGACTTGACATGAATTGTTTACATTATTGAATCTCCCGATAGGCACATCGGGGCATGACATGACTTTAATACATTACAGACACTTCCCGGAATAAACATCGGGGTACAATACATAAGACATATAGGTTAATACATTCCGAAGTTACAAATACATCAACAACTCCAAGCTTTACAGGAAAGAATTATGAATATTGGTCTCTAACTATGAAGGCTTTGTTCAAAGGTCAAGATGTTTGGGAGATAGTCCAGCATGGTTATGCAGAACCAGCAGACATGACAGCATATAACAATCTCACACAGGCTGAGAAAGATGTCTTGAGGGAACAGAGGAAGAAAGATGGAAAATCTTTGTTCTACATACATCAATCCATGCATGAAAACATACTCTCAAGAGTAGAAGCAAAAATTAATGCTAAGCAAGCATGGGATACATTGGAGACTGGCTATCAAGTTTTGGATAAGGTAAGGACATCCAAGCTATAGATTCTGAGAAGAGATTTTGAATCTCTGTCCATGAAATATTCAGAGACTATAGACACATTCTACACCAGATTTTTTGGTTTGATAAACCAACTGAAATCTCATTAAGAAGCCATAGAAGACCAAAGAGTTGTTGAAAAAATTCTCAGAAGTCTTCCCCAAGATTTGAAAACTTGGTTGTGACCTTGGAAAAACACACAGACATGTCGACATTTACCATTGATGAGCTGCAAGATTCACTTATCATGTTGATGTATTTGTAACTTCGGAATGTATTCATCTATGTATCTTATGTATTGTAACCCGATGTTTATTCCAGGATGTATCTCTTATGTATTTAAGTCATGTTATCTTGCCCCGATGTTCCGATCGGGAGGATAATAATGTAAACAAGTCATGTCAAGTCATAGTGGGTAACTCTCCAATTGTGTAAGAGTTAAAGTCCCCACAGTTCCGGGGCACTAGAGTTATTAGACACTCATAGAGATGTCGACTCTAGTAAGTAATTGTTAAGTGAGGCCGACATGATTGAGTGCACTTCAAATGAACTAAAGAATATAAATAGAGAGTGAGCCTCTCTATTTATTATACACATCACTCACTCACTCAAGTGTGGCGCATTGGTGAGGAAGGAAATACACTGAGACTAGACAAGAAGAAGACTACTGCTGTTTTGGGAGATCACTTACTGTTTTGGTGCTGATTCTATCTATAAGGAAGTTGCGGGGTTTTCTCCTTTATGGTTTCCCCGAGAAAAACTCTTTGTGTCTCTTGTCTCTTGTGATGTGCTTATGTTTTTATTGATGTGCTTGTTATTCTCTCAGTGAAAAGATCCTAAGATCATAATGCTAGCTTAAATGATGAACAACTAACATGGTATCAGAGCTAACCTGAGAAGAAGACACTGTGCAGCTGTGGGAACTAGGGCTTCCTAGTTTGTGGACCTTCCTCCACAGATTTTCAGCAAAAGTAAGGTGGAACACCTCTCCTCCTTAGGGCGCATCTTTCTGTCGAAACAGAATCCAACTCTGAGGTTTTTCAGTTTTGGACCTGTCACTAGGGTCAGAAATTAGGGCTTTTTACAGAAGAGGAATTTTTCAGTGAGCCCAGGACTGGATTGATCTCCTCCCCAAAATCGAAGTTAGGGACAAATTTCAAGGCATTTGGGTGGACAGAACTCCGGAAAAGAAAAACCCTAATTTGCTCCTGAACCAGCTCTGTAGGATTTCAGCTCAAGTTTCAGATCTGACATCTTGAACCTGGTAAGATCTAAAATCTTTTATATTTCCATTTGAGGTTCTCATTTAAAGATGTCTCATCATACCAAGCTTGATGAAAATCTTGAGGGAGCTGAAAACTTCCGAGCTTGGAAGTATAGGATCTCCCTGGTCTTGGAAGAGAATGAATTAGACTCCTATATCAATGAGGAGGTTCCAGTCCTAGAGGGAGATGAGGCTAAGGCCTTGCATAAGAAGAAGATGGTTATGGAAAATATGATCATTGTTGATTCTATCAAGGATCATCTCATACCACAGGTATCATCTCTTAAGACACCTAAAGCTATCTTTGATGCCCTAACCAAATTGTTTGAAGGGAAGAACATTAACAGGAAGATGACCTTGAGAAACCAATTGAAGAATGTGAAGATCCAGAATGCTGAGACTATTCAGTCTTACTTTACAAGGGTTTCTCAGATCAAGGAACAATTAGAAGCTATTGATGAAAAAGTGGAAAATGCAGAGATTGTGATGACTACTTTGAATGGCCTTCCTAGGTCATGGGATGCTTTCATCCAAGGAATCTATGCTAGAAAGAAGTTAGTCAAATTCAGCAGACTATGGGAAGAATGTTCTCAAGAAGAAGCACGGATAGCAGCTCGAGAAGAGAAGATGGGAAGTGAAGACCAAGCCCTTACAGCCCACTCCAAGAAAAGCAAAAGAAGACCTCATTACTCCAAAGGTAAGGATTCTCATCTCAGAAAAGACATATCAAAAATAAGATGTTATACATGTGATGAGATGGGACACTTTGCAAAAGACTGTCCTAAGAACAAGAGCCACTCTCATAAGAAGAAGGGGAACAAAAGAAGACATCATGCTCATGCTGCAGAGGATGATGAACCATCCAAGAAGAGATCCAGATATGAAAGTCAAGATTCTTCAAGCGAGGATGAATATGTACCGATCTCCGCTCTCACGGGAACTGTTTCACATGGAAGCAGTGATTGGCTTATAGACAGTGGGGCTTCCAAACATATGACGGGATTCAAGGAATCCTTTGCAAGACTGTCAAAACATGAATCACCTCACAAGGTGAAGCTAGGAGATGACTACCAATATCCAATAAAAGGTAGTGGGGAATCTTCATATAAACTAGACTCTGGTAAGTCTCTAACAATGAAAGAAGTATTGTTTGTTCCAGGACTCAAGAAGAATCTTCTCTCCATTTCAGCATTGGATGCAAAAGGAATGCGGGTTGCATTCATAGATGGTCAAGTCATTATGTGGCAAAAATGAAAGACTATCGATGATGCAGTAGTGATTGGAGAACAAGAAGGAGGTTTGTACAAATTGAAGGGCCATCCAGAACAAGCCTTGATCCATGACACAGTAGAGCCAAATGAACTTTGGCATAGAATGCTTGCACATGTACATTACAGAGCACTGCCTATTGCAAGCAAAGCTGTTGAAGGTCTTCCAGAGTTCCAAGAAAAACATGATGGAATTTGCAAAGGATGTGCGAAAGGGAAGAATACAAAGAAGACATTTTCTAGCAGCGAAAGCAAAGCCAAAGGTATTCTAGAAATCATCCACTCCGATGTATGCGGTCCTATGTCATCAAACTCACTAAGCGGGTATGCATACTATGTTTCTTTTATTAATGATTTTTCTAGAAAGACATGGATTTACTTTATGAAGAACAAAGATGAAGTATTCAGCAAGTTCAAAGAATTCAAAGCCTTGATCGAAAACCATACTGAAAAGAAGATCAAGACCATTCGATCAGATAATGGTGGAGAATTCACTTCGAATGAATTCAAAGAGCTATGCAAAGAATCAGGGATTAGGAGGGAGTTGTCCACTCCGTATAATCCACAACAGAATGGGATTGCGGAATGGAAGAATAGAACTATCATGGAAGCTGCAAGAGCTATGCTTCATGATCAAGATCTACCTATGCATCTTTGGGCGAAAGCTTCTAGAACAGCGGTGTATGTACAGAACCGTACTCCACATAGAGTACTAAAGAACAAGACTCCTGAAGAAGTCTTCTCCAGCAAGAAACCAGAAGTCGGCCATCTCAGAATATTCGGCTATCCCGTGTACATACACATTCCAAAAGAGAAGAGAACAAAATTAGATACTTCAGGAAAGAAGGGCATATTTGTGGGATACTCTGAAAGCTCGAAGGCTTACAGAATCTATTTTCTAGGATACAAGAAGATTGACATCAACAGAGATGTAACATTTGATGAAGGTACAGCTTACAACAAATCCAGAAAGAGACCTGCTGAAGAAGCTGAAGCAGAAGTACCCAGAATTCATGATACAATCATGGACGAAGAAGCTCAAGAAGAAGATTGAGAGTTCGAGGAACCACAAAGACCTGTAGATCCACCTCTGGAGAAGAATCCTCATAATAGGAAACCTTCTTGGGTACGTGAACTTATTCAAGGTGCGGAGAGATATGGGGCTCCAGAAGAAAATCACAGAGAAAGAAAGAGAACCAGATCCAATTCCAGGTATGTAGCTTTACTATGTGATTTCATTAATAAAGAACCTTCCAGTTATGAAGAAGCAGTAGATCAGAAAGAATGGAAGGATGCTATGATCGAAGAATATCAATCAATCATGAAGAATGACGTTTGGGATGTTGTCCCAAGACCAGAAGGGAAGTTAGTTGTAACTTTCAAATGGATCTACAAGATCAAGCATGCTGCAGATGGTAGCATTGAAAAATATAAGGCAAGATTTGTAGCTCGGGGTTTCTCTCAGAAAGAAGGAATAGACCACGAAGAAACCTTTGCACCTGTAGCCAGATACACTTCCATCAGAACAGTACTTGCTCTGGCTGCAGTGATGAAATGGAAGATACACCAAATGGATGTCAAGACTGCTTTCCTGAATGGTGTAGTAGAAGAGGAAGTGTATGTAGAACAGCCACTGGGTTTTGAGACACACGACAGAGAGTCTCATGTATGCAGATTGAGGAAAGCCCTATATGGTTTGAAACAGGCACCTAGGACCTGGTATGGCAGAATTGACAACTTTCTATCCAGTTTGGGCTTTACCAAGAGTAAAGCAGACTCAAACCTTTACTACAAAGTTGAAGGTGGCAACCCAGTGATGCTCCTACTGTATGTAGATGATCTATTTGTGACAGGTTCAGATGGGTTGATTGCTGATATGAAAAGAAATCTTGCTGTTGAGTTCGAAATGAAGGATTTGAGGATGATGCATTACTTTCTAGGTATGGAGGTGTGGCAGAGTACAGATGGAATATTCCTTGGATAAGGGAAGTATGCAGTAGAGATCCTGAAGAGGTTTGGGATGATGGACTGCAAGGCATTGACCACACCTATGGCATCAAACTTGAAGCTATTGAGTGATGCTTCATCAAAGTCGGTTGATGCTACGATGTATCGTCAGATGATCAGGATTGATGTACCTGACAAACACGAAACTAGACATTTGCTTTGCTGTGAACACCTTAAGCCAATACTTGACATATCCGAGAAGTGTTCACTTGACGGCTACAAAGCATATTCTGAGGTACCTGAAGGGTACAATTGATTATGGCCTCAAGTATGATGCGAATCAAAAGATTAACCTGGAGGGTTATGTTGATTCAGATTGGGCAGGAAGTGCCATCGACAGAAAAAGTACTTCAGGATGATGCTTCAGTATGGGATCAGGTGTGATCTCTTGGTTTAGCAGGAAGCAATCCTGTGTGGCACTGAGCACAGCTGAAGCAGAGTATGTTGCAGCCTGTTCATCTAGTTGTGAGGCAGTATGGCTGAGGAAGCTACTATTCGATTTGTTTGATCTCCATTTAGATTCTACTTGTATATATTGTGACAACCAGAGCTGTGTAAAGTTGTCCGAGAATCCAATATTCCATGACAAGTCGAAGCATATTGAGATCAAGTATCAGTATATCAGGGATATGGTGCAGAGAGGAGCAGTGAAGCTCCAGTATGTTGCGACGAACGAACAGATAGCTGATGTGTTGACTAAGCCATTGGCTAAGGTGAAGTTTGAGTACTTCAGGGAGAAGCTTGGTGTTCTCCAAATCGAGGTTCCTCCCAAGAGGAAGTGATGTGTCCGTGCTATGACATTCTGACATGGTGAGAGGATTGGTTCCTTAGATGATCAGATGTAAGTTCAGTGCCATTCCGACATGGTGAGAGGATTGGTTCCTTCCATGGTCATATGTAAGGGCTGTGACATGGTGAGAGGATTGGTTCCTTCCATTGTCAAGATGCCACACCCAGCATGAAAAAGGACCAGCTCTGTGATGCCTCATCTAGTTTGAAAAAGGACTAGCTCTGGGAAGACTCATCTAGTTTTAAAAAGGACTAGCTCTGTGTAGATTCCACATCTGGTATGAAAAAGGACCAGCTCTGTGATGCCTCATCTAGTTTGAAAAAGGACTAGCTCTGGGAAGACTTGTCTAGTTTGAAAAAGGACTAGCTCTGTGTAGATGCCACATCTGGTATGAAAAAGGACCAGCTCTGTGATGCCTCATCTAGTTTGAAAAAGGACTAGCTCTGGGAAGACTCATCTAGTTTGAAAAAGGACTAGCTCTGTGTAGATGCCACATCTGGTATGAAAAAGGACCAGCTCTGTGATGCCTCATCTAGTTTGAAAAAGGACTAGCTCTGGGAAGACTCATATAGTATGAAAAGGGACTAGCTCTGAGTAGCTGCCTCATCTAGTATGAAAAAGGACCAGCTCTGAGATGATACATCCAATATGAAAAAGGACTAGCTCTGTAGAACTTCTTGTGACGAGAAGAATCATGAGATAGCTCCAGGGATGATCTAGATCGAGTGATGATCCAGATCCAGTAATGATGATCCAGCAGTGATGATCCAGATCGAGTGATGATCCAGATCCAGTCCAGTGATGTTGATCTAGATCGAGAGATGATCCAGATCCAGTGATGATGTTCCATGATGATCCAGATCGAGAGATGATCTAGATCCAGTGATGATGTTCCATGATGATCCAGATCCAGTGATGATCCAGATCTAGTGATGATGTTCCATGATGATCCAAATCGAGAGATGATCCAGATCCAGTGAAGATGTTTTGAAGATGAAGATGACTTGAAGACTCAGAAGTCCTAAGATGTAGATGACGAGATGATCCAGTTGATACAAAGAAGAAGACCAGTGCTGAAAATTGTGTCGAAAGAATACCTTCCTAGTTAAGAGGGAGTGTTGATGTATTTGTAACTTCAGAATGTATTCATCTATGTATCTTATGTATTGTAACCCGATGTTTATTCTAGGATGTATCTCTTATGTATTTGAGTCATGTTGTCTTGCCCCGATGTTCCGATCGGGAGGATAATAATGTAAACAAGTCATGTCAAGTCATAGTGGGTAACTCTCCGATTGTGTAAGAGTTAAAGTCCCCACAGTTCTAGGGCACTAGAGTTATTAGACACTCATAGAGATGTCGGCTCTAGTAAGTAATTGTTAAGTGAGGCCGACATGATTGAGTGCACTTCAAGTGAACGAAAGAATATAAATAGAGAGTGAGCCTCTCTATTTATTATACACATCACTCACTCACTCAAGTGTGGCGCATTAGTGAGGAAGGAAATACATTGGGACTAGACAAGAAGAAGACTACTGCTATTTTGGGAGATCACTTACTGTTTTGGTGCTAATTCTATCTCTAAGGAAGTTGCGGGGTTTGATCCTTTATGGTTTCCCCGAGAAAAAATCTTTGTGTCTCTTGTCTCTTGTGATGTGCTTATGTTTTTATTACTGTGCTTGTTATTCTCTCAGTGAAAAGATCTTGAGATCATAATGATAGCTTAAATGATGAAAAACCAACACATCAATCATAACACAGACTCAAAAGAACACAAACATCATTGGAAGGTGCATTCACAACAGAGTCATCCATAAGCCATAGTAGAGGCAGTGGGAGAAACAACTTCAGAGGCAGAGAAAGACGTTCTTCCAGAGGAGGATGAGGCAGAAGTCTTGTAAATGTTGGTGGTAGAGGATAAAATCAAAACCCCAGTCATCCAAGTGGCCAGAGGTTTGATAAATCAAAAATTCAATGTCATTACTGTAAGAAATTTGGTCATTATGCATATGAATGTAGGAAGAAACAATATGACCAAGGAAGGAAAATCCCAAATCAGTCGACTAGCACCAGCACTTTGACAAGTGCAATGTTAATGGCGTCGACATCTCCACTTGAATGCAATGTTATGCAAGAAATTCCACATGACATATGGTACTTAGATTCAGGTTGCATCAATCATATGACTGGTATTTTAAATTTGTTTTCTAGTCTAGACAATTCAGTTCAAACTGATGTTACACTTGGAAACAATGTCCAAGTTAATGTTTTAGGAAAAGGCACTGTTGATTTTCTAACCAATCAGGGGGAGAGTAAGTATATCCCTAATGTCTATCATGTTGAAGGTCTGAAACATAATTTGTTAGGAATGGGACAACTAATACAGAAAGGCTACAAAGTCTACATAGAAGATTATCACTGTGTGATCAAAGACAAACTTCCAAGCAACCAGCTGGTAGCAAAAGTTCCCATGACAAGAAACCGCTTGTTTCCATTGAGGATAGTTCCCGACATGAAAGGGAATACAAACACACGAGCTGCATTCAAGGCAGAAAGTAAAGAAACAGTCGAGTCCCTCAACAAGAAAGAAAATGGCAGGGCTAATTTGCAAGCTACATTTCAAACAGAAGTTTAGGATGAATCCTGGTTGTGGCATTTCAGATTTGGACATCTGAATTTTGGTGGGCTGAAGCTACTGCACACAAATAATATGGTGAAAGGATTGCCATTGATCGACAGACCAGAAAGGGTTTTTGAAGGCTGCATTTTTGGCAAGCAGCACAGAGAGACTTTTCCAGTCGAAAAGTCCTATAGAGCACGCACACCACTTGAAATTGTGCACTCTGATATTTGTTGTCCAATATAGACATCATCCATTGGTTGCTGCAAATATTTTCTAACTTTTATTGATGACTACTCAAGAAAAACATGGGTATATTTTTGGAAACATAAATCTGATGCATTCAGTTATTTTCAGCAATTCAAGGCACTCATGGAGAACCAAAGTGGACACTGCATCAAGATATTCAGGACCGACAGAGGAGGTGAATATGTTTCAAATGAATTTCTAAATTTTTGTAAGACCCATGGCATACAGAAGCAATTCACTGCATGGTATACACCTCAAAAAAATGGTATTATCGAAAGAAACAATAGAACCATCGTGGAGATGGCGCGCAGCATGTTGGCAGCCAAGCATTTTCCAAATGAATATTGGGGTGAAGCAGTCACAACTAGTGTTTACATTATGATCTGGTGTCCAACAAAGAGTGTGAAGAACAAAGTTCCCCAAGAAGCATGGATAGGTATGAATCATATTGTTTCTCATTTAAAATTGCTTGGTTGTGTTGCATATGCTCATGTTCCAAATGAGTTGAGAAAGAAGCTAGACAAGAAGGGAAAAAAATGTATTTTTTTCAGCTATTCTAAAGACACAAAAGCATACAAGTTGTATGATCCTGTCGCAAGGAAAGTGATAATCATTCGAGATGTTCAATTTGTCGAGAATGAATCATGGGATGGAACCATCGACATAAATCTCAATATTGTGTCAAATGTCGACAATGATGATATGAAAGAGGAAGTGGTTCAAACACCACATGTAAGTCAACCAATCGCAGTATCATCGACTCCTATGACACCATGACATGGTTCAGCACAAGGACCATCGACACAAGTAGCATCTCAAGCTACACCACCGACCACACCAAGAGGACAGCAGACTCCATCAAGCATTTCATCAAGGTCGACAACGATAGAACCGGTAAAGACAAGATGTCTGCGAGAGATATATGAAGCCGATACACCAAATTCATTCTCTCTCTTTGCATTATTTTCTCCTATATATGATCCACTAACATTTGAATAAGCTGTCGAAGAAGAAGTATGGGCACAAGCCATGGATGAAGAAATAGAATGCATTGAGAAGAACCAGACATGGGAACTGGTTGATGTACCAAAGGACAAAGATGTAATCAATGTCAAATGGATTTACAAGACCAAGCAAGATGTTGATGGGAATGTGCAGAAGCACAAAGCAAGAATGGTAGCAAGAGGGTTCACATAGCAACCCAGCATAGACTTCAATGAAACATTTGCACCTGTTGCACACATGGATACAGTCATAACTGTTTTGGCCATTGTTGCACAAAACAAATGGCTTGTTTATCAAATGGATTTCAATTCGGCATTCTTAAATGGCTATCTAGAAGAGGAAGTATATGTGGAACATCCACAAGGATATGAAGTCCCAGGTCAAGAGCATAAAGTGTATAGGCTGAAAAAGGCACTCTATGGTTTGAAGCAAGCTCCTAGAGCTTGGTACAATCGGATTGATTCCTATCTCACTGAAAATGGATTTCACAGAAGTGAAAGTGAACCGAAATTGTACACCAAAGTGGATGAGCAAGGTAAGATGTTAATTTTCTGCTTGTATGTAGATGATTTAATATTTACTGGTGATTTTGGCATAGCAGATTTTAAAGCAGTCATGGAAAGTGAATTTGAAATGACTGATATGGGGCTTATGAAGTTCAACAGTTTGAAAGTGGAATTTTCATATCACAGACAAAGTATGCAAGTGAAGTTTTAAAAATATTTAACATGTTTAATTGCAAGACAGCCCCAACACCAATAGTAACAGGTTTAAAATTGAGCAAGGATGATGAAGGATCAACTGTAGATCCTACGCTGTTCAAAAGGCTTGTTGGAAGCCTTATGTATTTGACAGCGATAAGACCAGACATTATGTATGGAGTAAGTTTGATCTCAAGGTTCATGGAGTCACCAAAAGACTCACATTGGAAAGCAGGGAAAAGAATTCTAAGGTATGTAAGTGGCACAAAAGACCTTGGTATTATGTATTCAACCTCAGAAAATTTTAAACTCATTGGCTACACTGACAGTGACAATGGAGGCAACATAGATGACAAGAAGAGCACATCTGGGTACACATTTCATTTTGGTAGAGGTGTTGTTTCATGGGCTTCAAAGAAACATCCCATAGTAGCTATGTCTTCAGCTGAAGCAGAGTATGTTGCAGCGACAAATGTTGCATGTCAAGTTGTCTGGATGAGGAGAGTGTTAAAAGACTTGTCACAAAACCATCAAGAACCCACAACAATCTTCTGCAACAACAATTCAGCCATTGCATTATCAAAGAATCATGTATTCCACAAGAGAACCAAGCACATCGACACAAGGTTTCATTTCATAAGAGAGTTGGTGAACAACAAGGAAATTTGTTTGGAATTCTGCAATTTTGAAGATCAACATGTAGACATCTTTACAAATACATTGGCAAAGGATACATTCCAGTATCTGCGTAGTTATCTTGGAATGACAAGTTCTACACATTGAACTATGTCATGAACAGAGCATGTTTAAGCTTTGAAACATTTTGTAAATTTTGTTTTAAAAAATTCCCATCTGCTCATAATTAAGGGGGAGTGTTGAAAATATTAATCACTCGCAGATCCGTATCTAATTTCAGCAGACTCTGTCAGAGTCTGCATCAGTCAAGATCTTGTCAGTCGGACTAAGAAGAGGGAAGAGTCCACGATTCGGCAATCTAAAGCAGACGAATTAATTTCTGAAGCTAAGTTGTTAGGTAGATATTTATTGCAGTCTGTAATGGTGAGTCAGTCAATTCACATAGAAGCAATTTTCAGGTTTCCTATAAATAGTAGAAGAAGATTGTAAATCAGGTTAGACACAATAGAGAGTAAGAGAGAGCTCAGAGGATAACAGAGAGTGAAGAAAGAATTATGTTGAAGCTCAGGATTCTGTGTATGTGATTCAGTTGAAGAGCCAAAGCTCTATAAAAGGATCAGTCGGTGAGCCGACAAGTTTGGATCGACAATTTTGTATTACCTTTGTTATTTTCGGACAATATATATATGAAATAGTTTATGGTTGAATGCATGTTTATTTGGCCACACATTCTTTCTAGATTTACTTGTGTAAATGTTGTTTACATTTACCATGTGAGTGAAAGAACAAGAACCCATAAATTTCTCACTCCGTGAAAGGTCCAGAATTTACAGCAAAGTGGTCTACTCAAGTCTTCCTAAATATTTGGATATATGTTTTTATAAGTTCTCTTGAATTGTTATTGTTTCGGTTTTTACTTCATCTTACTCACAGGTGAAAATCATTTGTAATTTCTTAAATCTTTTAGACTAAGAAACATACTCTGTAAATTCCGACTAAAACCAAGTGAACCGACAAGGTCGGTTGAGTTAACCGACTAGTGGTTGAAGAGGTCAACCGACTAGTGGTCGAAGTGAAGTAACCGACTAGTGGTCGAAGTGATCAGCCGCCTAGTGGTCGAAGTGAAGCAACCGACTAGTGGTCGAAGAGGTCCACCGACTAGTGGTCGAACTGAAGTTACTGACAAGTGGTCAATGTAACTGTCGGTAGAACCGACAAGTAAGAACTTGTCGAAGTAAATTAGTCGAGTCAAAAGTCCAACCATTTGGTAGACTTGTCTAGTCGGGAATTAGACAAGTTTCACCCGACAAGTAAGAAAAAGAAAAAGAAGTCGATGTGAAAATTAATTTTTAATTAACTGAGCAGTAAACTCAAGTTTAGTCGGCTTGGTTTTGGCTAACACAACTTCCATTGTATTTTACTTTGAATAAACAAAACTAGAGAAAATAAATATATAAATAAATGTAAGCTTCTCTGATTACATTTGTAATCCACTCTTACAAAGATTATTACTTTGATACATTTTATAGATATAAGCGTGAAGTGTCGATGTAATAATACCATGTATGGTTTGCTTTATAAAGTCATTTTAAATGTTTTCAATGTAACGTTTACATTATGCGCTTTACATGTTCATACTTATAATATTTGTATTGTGTTACTCTCTTTTCTACTTGTATATTCAATTCAGTTTGATGGAGGTTTTGCTATAACAACTTGTTGCAGATCTGATCTTTCCTGCATAGCTTCAACACTTTTTTGGACTACTGATAGAGTTATACTATCACGGATATTCGGAGATAGTAGTTATCATATTAGCTGTTTTGAACTTTTGTTAGTTGATGGTTTTATGTATTTGATGGATGCTATTGTATGGCTGTTGGCTATCTTTTGCCAAATCTGGTTGGACTATCTGTTTTTTATTTAATATTATTTATATGGTGTTTTTTATATGGAACTTATGTTTTGTGTGTTTTATGGAACTTATGTTTTTGGCTGTTTTTTTCTATTTGGTTATATGTATTTTTTATATTAATTATAAGTGTATTTTTTATATTAATTATACTTATATTTTTAATATAGTATAGTCTTTTCAATTGGAAAAAAAATCAATTTAGTTTTATTTATTAACTTTTAAATATTAGTATTTGATATTATATATTATATATTAAATTTTAAATTTTAATGTTTAATATTTCATTAAATTTTTAATTATTATTAATTTTCAAACTATTATTATTATTTATTTTAATTTTTAAATATTGTAATTTTTATATTTTCAAATTATTATTAATTTTTATCTTTTAAAATTGAAAAAAAATTACATATCTTATTCTTAATTTTTTTATTTTCAAACTATTACTAATTTTTATTTTTATTTTTAAAGTAATATTTAAATAAAATTTCTAATTTTTATATTTACAAAATATTATTATATTTAATTTAATTTTTAAAGAAAATAATTGTGTACTTTTTACCTATTGAATTTAAATTAAAATTGAAGTAATACACTTAAAATAAAAGAATATTTGAAATGCCTAAATTAATTGTAGATAAATCTACAAAAATATATAAATATTAATATTTAAATAGAAACATAGATATATATTTTTTAGAAATCATCATATAAAAAACATGGATCACTCTATGGACAAATCTTGTTTTTTGTTCAACAACGTGGAAGAGGGGTTATTGAACAGAGTCTCTAAGTTCTCTCTCTTTTAAATTTGATCATATTTCCCAGGGTTTTAAATACCTAGGCTATTTTATCAAGCCCCTTGGTGACAAGGTGAAAGATTGGCACTGGCTTATAAAAAACTTTGAAAGAAGAATTCAGCACTGGACCCTCCATCTGCTATCCATTGGGGGTAGACTCATCTTAATTAAAGCAGTACTCTCAAGTTTACCGGTATATTGGATGGCTTTGATCCCTATCCCCATATCAATTCTGGACAAGCTCAGGTCACTGATTTTTTCTTTTTTATGGGGATCGTCAGTTGTCAAGAGAAATTATCACTTAGTGGATTGGAAGTCCCTTTCAAAACCGACCTCTATGGGTGGCTGGGGCATCAAACATCTAGGCTGGTTCAGCCTTTCTTTACGTTTGAAGAGCTTCTGGTTGGCACTTACTGGGAACGGGATTTGGCACAATCTTCTGTCTGTGAAATACCTCAAAAATCTCTCGGTGGTAACCTTGATACGTAGAAAAGCCTTCGCTGCGAACTGTGCCTCCCTGATTTGGAAAGGTTTTCTACAGACTCTATCCTGGCTCGGATGTGGTCTTACCTGGCAAGTTGGGAATGGAGAAGATATACATGTCGGTATTGATCCGATTATGGGCACTTAAGCAGTTATGATCCTTCCTCAGGAACTTCATGATTATCTAGAGGATTATGGCATTGTCACTCTGGCACAGGCACGTAACTTCACTTCTGGGGCTAAGTGTTATTGGTTTACAGCTGAAGATCTGGATATGGGGGGTGAATGGGGGCTCTTGTGGACAATTTTATTTCTGGTCTTGAATATGGTCAAATCAGGCTGACACACCAGAAAGACTCTCTAATCTGGTCATATGATAAGTATGCTAGTGACATCTCTGCAACTAAGGGGCCACATTATTCACCACTTCCATGAGCCCTCTTTGGATCATTATAAAGTGCTGGACTTTCTTTGGACCTTCAAAATTCCGTCAAAAATACGATGTTTTATTTGGTTAGTGATTATGAATGAGTTCTAACTTGGGATAATTTACAAAGAAGACGTTGGCAGGGTCCCGGTTTCTGTACTCTTTGTAGGGTGAATGAAGACACAGTCCAACATATCTTCTTAGACTGCACTGTTTCCATCAGAATTTTTCATGTTTTTTGCGAGTAGTCGGGCCTTCCTTACTTTAAAAATTGTTCGGTCAGAACTTTTCTTGAACTCTAGTTTAAGAACACATCGGCTCTCTCTGCCGGCAGATTTCTGCCCCTCTTCATCTTCTGGAGCTTGTGGAGATTCAGAAACCTTTGCTTATTCGAAAATAAGATGTTATCTTTCTTAGATATCATACACCAGGTGCAAGCTCTCAGTTTTCTCTATCCTGCTCCTAAACAAAAGCACAAGATCATAAATGTTGGACCCAGTCCTCAGCTCTCTTATCCTTGTGGTTTTTTTACGGGGCAGCTACTGATGACCTTGGAGGAGCAGGCTTTGTGTTGCACTTGAATGACTCTCATTTCCTTAGCTTCTCACTTGGCTGTGGAAAAAGCACAAATACAAGAGCTGAACTTCTTGCTCTTTGGGCTTTCCTCGCTGTGTCGAAGCTCTTGGGGATCCCTCTACAAACCATCTATGGTGACTCTCTAGTCATTATCAATTGGGCCAACAAGCTGTCTTCTTTGGATTCTCCCAGTCTGAAACATTGGTGCGAGGATATCAGATCTCTTACTCTTTTGTTCTCTCCTTTGACTCTCAGTCATATTTATTGTGAGCATAATCAATAGGCTGATTGTCTCTCAAAGAAGGCTCTTGTGTTGGATCCTAGTATTGGAATCTTCTCAGAATTTATGGAAGGTATGATCTGTGATCATGGAAATTTTAAGCCTTTTTAAGCTTTGTACCGGGACTCACTCCCTCTACTTTTTTGGCATGTATTCTATTTTTTAAAAGACGGATCTTGAGCCATCTGGGATGAGACTATCAACCTTCTGATCATGCTCAGTGATTTATAAGATTGTCTGTCAAATCTCTTTGTCTCAAAGATCAGATCTTTGCTTGTACTGTTTTTTGGTTTCTGCTTGGAGCTTGGATTCTTATGGGCTCATGAAATTCCTTTTGGTTATCTGCTAAGTATGCACTTGTTTCATTTCTGCATGATAGAAGTGGAGAATTCTTGGTGAGTAGAGGGCCCCCCTTTGGCTTATTCCCAGCCTAGAAGCCTGATCAGACTGGCTGTCATGTATAAGATGTCCTTTGATTCTCTTTGAATAACAAGGTCTGGCATTTTTTATGCTGAAAAAAAAAATCTAACTACCAACACACAACTAAATACATCAATACAATAAGTTCTTAATGACCCAAAGCATGAAAACTTATGATAATACTGGCAAGTTATCAATGACAAGTTTATGTGACAATTAATGATTAAATTAATGACTAAATACAAAAGTCAATTATTAATAGATGATAACTCAAGGAAAACAATTAATAACCAAGTCAAATGCCATCTTATTATAAGATTATTAGTCGTAATATAAGATACTAAAACTCAGCCAATAGCCTATTAAAAATTAATCATTTATATTAAAAAAAATTGGTTTTTTTATGACAATAATGTCATTTTATAGTAAGATTGATGCCTAAACTATATGCAAACCACCCTAATAATAGTACTCATGTAATCCTCCCAAACGTATAATACATAATTTGTTAGTATTATTGTGGAAATAGAGTATTAGTCTCCAACACATGAAAAACTTAGATTATAAGAGTTATGAAGGGAATGTGAAAAGATGAGTAGCAAATATTACAAGTCTCTTCAATATGATGCATGTTATAAACTTTGATTCTAGATTAATACTCCAAACTTTGTATTAAAATTTCATAGTAAAAGAGAAATTTTGTTATAACTATAAACATGGATTTATTAATGTATTTTTTTGTTGGGTAATTGTGTTTTGTAATGTAAGTATTAAAGGAGAAAGTTAGAGATAATGCTTCCATTAGTGCATCTAGATTTGGTTTGAGATTTGTTAGGGTTGTTGGAGATTGTTGAGATATTCTCTCAAGCTATCTCTCCAAGATAAAAATAAGTTAGATCTAATAACACTTATATAAATGTGTTGTATTTGAATTTGAATATATACAATGTATTAGCTTTGTGTGTATTATGGCTTCTATTCATTTATTTTTAGTGTCTCCATAGTGAATTGGGGTGAGTGTTGTGTTTTAAAACCACTCTGCAATTTTTCTTGTCAGTCGACAATGGATGGTTATTGTTCGCAAAAACCAAGCTGACAAACTTGGATTACTACTCAGTTATAGAATTTTCATGTGGACCTATTTCTTTTTACTTCTCGAGTGAAACTTGTCTAACTCCGACTAGACAAGTTTACCAATATGGTTGGACTTATGAACCCGATTCTTTTACCTTGACAAGTTCTTACTTGTCGGTTCTACCGATAGGTTTTACTTTGACCATTTATAGGCTTCGACAACTTGTCGGTTTTACAACTTCGACAGGACTTAACTGGCAACTTGTCGGTTTGACCAATTCGACAACTTGTCTATTTTACTCGACCATTTTACTTGGACTCACTTGCTCTGGTTTGGTTTTAGTCGGAATTTACAAATGATATTTCTTAGTCTAAAATACTTAAGAAATTACAAATGTGTTTTATGCACCAGTAATATGAAGTAAAAACCGACACAATAACAATTCTACAGAATTACAAAATTATATAACCAAACATTTAGGAAGACTTGTGTCAACCACTCTGTCGTAAAACCCAGAACTTTCCCTTGGTGAGAAATTTATGGATTCTTGATCTTTCACTCAACCGTAATTGTAAACAACAATTACACAAGTAACTCTNGCTAAATAAACATGCATTCAACCATAAACTATTATATAATATATATATATATATATATATATATATATATATATATCTTGTCGAGAAATAACAAAATGTAATACAAATTTGTCGGCTCTCGTACTGATCCAAACTTGTCGGCTCTCCGACTGATCACACACATAGAAGCTTGAGCTTCAACTTCACTCTCTACTAAGAGTTCTCTCTTTCTCTCTTTTCTCACCTAGAGTTCAAAATGATTTACAAAGTTCTTCTTCTATTTATAGGCAACCTGAAATTGCTTTTTCATGAATCTACAGACTTGCCATTAATGGTTGTAATAACTATCTACCTAAAACTTAAGCTCAGAAATTTAATTCGACTGGTTTGCATTGTTAAATCGTGGACTCTTCACTTTTGTCAGACTGTCTGAGAGAGACTGGACTGTTACAGACTCTGGTAGAGTCGGCTGAGATCTGGTATGACTTCTGTGAGTGATTACTTTTTCCAACACTCCCCCTTAATTATGAGTAGATGTGGATTTTTAAAAACAAAATTTTACAAAATGTTTCAGAGCTTAAACATGCTCTATGCATAAAAGAGTTCACTGTGCAGAACTTGTCATTCCAAGATAACTATGTAGATACTAAAATGTATCCTTTTCCAATGGTTTTGTAAAGATGTCTGCAAGCTTATCTTTAGACCTGCAAAATTCCATTCAAATTTCCTTGTTGTTCACCAACTCTCTTATGAAATGAAACCTTATGTCAATGTGCTTGGTTCTCTTGTGAAACACATGATTCTTTGATAATGCTATGGCTGAATTGTTGTCGCAAAAGATGGTTGTCGGTTCTTGATGGTTCTGTGACAAGCCTTTTAACACTCTCTGCATCCAGACAGCTTGACATGCAGCGCTTGTATCTGCAACATACTCTGCTTCTACTGAAGACAGAGTTACTATGGGTTGTTTCTTTGAAGCCCATGAAACAACACCTGTACCAAAATTAAATGTGTACTCAGATGTTCTCTTTCTATCATCTATGTTTCCTCCAGTGTCACTGTCAGTGTAGCCAATGAGTTAAAAAAATTCTAAGGTTGAATACACAATGCCAAGGTCATTTGTGCCACTTACATACCTCAGAATTCTTTTACCTTCTTGCCAATGAGAGTCTTTTGGTGACTCCATGAATCTTGAGATCAAAATTACACCATACATGATGTCTGGTCTTGTCGCTATTAAATACATAAGGATGCCTACAAGCCTTTTAAATAGCGTAGGATTCACAGTTGATCCATCATCATCCTTGCTTAATTTTAAACCTGTTATTACTGGTGTTGGAGCTATCTTGCAATTAGACATGTTAAATCTTTTTAAAACTTCACTTGCATACTTTGACTATGATATAAAAATACCACTTTCAGACTGTTGGACTTCAATGCCCAGAAAAAAATTCAGAAGTCCTAGATCAGTCATTTCAAATTCACTTTCCATGAGTGTTTTAAAGTCTTCTATGCCAAAGTCACTAGTAAATATTAAATCATCTACATACAAGCAGACAATTAACATATTACCTTGCTCATTCACTTTGGTGTATAATGTTGGCTCACTTTCACTTCTGTGAAATCGTGAGATAGGAATCAATCCGACTATACCAAGCTCTAGGAGTGTGCTTCAAATCATAGAGTGCCTTTTGCATCCTGTACACTTTATGCTCTTGACCTAGAACTTCATATCCTTGTGGTTGTTCCACGTATACTTCCTCTTCTAGATAGACATTCAAAAATGTTGACTTAGTGTCCATTTGATAAACAGGCCATTTGTTTTGTGTAGCAATGGCCAAGACTGTTCTGACTGTATCCATGCATGCAACGGGTGCAAAAGTTTCATTGAAGTCTATGCCGAGATGTTGTGTGAACCCTCTTTCTACCATTCTTTCTTTGTGCTTTTGCACATTCCCTTTAGAATCTTGCTTTGTTTTGTAAATCCATTTGACATTGATTACATCTTTATTTGTTGGTACATCAACCAGCTCCCATGTTGGATTCTTCTCAATGCATTCTATTTCTTCATCCATGGCTTGTGCCCACACATCTTCTTCAACAGCTTCTTCAATTTTTTGTCGATCATATATAGGAGAAAATAATGCAAAGAGAGAGAATGAATTCGGTGTACCAGCTTCATATATCTCCTACAGAGTTCTTGTCTTCATTGGTTCTGTCGATGTCAACCTAGATGAAATGCTTGATGGAGTCTATTGTCTGATTGGTGTAGCTTGAGCTCCCACTTGTGTCGATGGTCCTTGTGCTAAACCAAGTCGTGGTGTCATGGGAGTCGATGGTGCTACAACCGGTTGACTTACATGTGGTGTTTGAACCACTTCCTCCACCATGTCATCATTGTCAACATTCAACACAATCTTGACATTTGTGTCGACAATTCCATCCCATGATTCATTCTCGACAAATTGAACATCTTGACTGATTATCACTTTCCTTGCAACAGGATCATACAACTTGTATGCTTTTGTGTCTTCATAGTAGCCAACAAAAATACATTTATGTCCCTTCTTGTCTAACTTCTTTCTTAGCTCATCTAGAACATGAGCATATGCAACACAACCAAAAAATTTTAAATGAGAAACACTATGATTCATACTTGTCCATGCTTCTTGAGGAACTTTGTTCTTCACACTCTTTGTCAAACACCGGTTCATAATGTATACTACAGTTGTGACTGCTTCATCCCAATATTCATTTGGAAAATGCTTGGCTTCCAACATGATGCGCGCCATCTCCATGATGGTTATGTTATTTCTTTCGGCAACACCATTCTGCTGAGGTGTATACCATGCAGTGAATTGCTTTTGTATGCCATGGGTCTTGCAAAAATTTAGAAATTCATCCGAAACATATTCACCTCCTCTGTCGGTCCTTAAGATCTTAATGTTGTGTCCACTCTAGTTCTCCATGAGTGCCTTGAACTACTGAAAATAACTAAATGCATCAGATTTATGTTTCAGAAAATATACCCATGTTTTTCTTGAGTAGTCAGCAATAAAGGTTATAAAATAATTGCAGCCACCAATGGATGATGTCTGCATTAGACCACAAATATCAAAGTACACAATTTCAAGTGGTGTGCGTGCTCTATATGACTTTTCGACTGGAAAAGTCTCTCTATGCGACTTGCCAAAAATGCAGCCTTCACAAACCCTTTCTAGTCTGTCGAACAATGGAAATCCTTTAACCATATTCTTTGTGTGCAGTAGCTTTAGCCCACCAAAATTCAAATGTCCAAATTTGAAATGCCACAACCAGGATTCATCCTAAACTTATGTATGAAATGCAATTTGAAAGCAGTGCTGCCATTTTCTTTCTTGTTGAGGTGCTCGGTTGCTTCTTTACTTTCTTTCTTGAATGCAGCTCTTGTATTTTTCTTCCTTTTCATGTCAGGAACTATCCTCAATGGAAACAAGTGATTGCTTGTAATTGGCACTTTTTCTATCAGCTGGTTACTTGGGCGCTTGTCTTTAATCACACAGTCATTATCTTCTATGTAGACTCTGTAGCCTTTCTGCATCAATTGTCCAATGCTCAACAAATTATGTTTCAGACCTTTGACATGATAGACATCAGGGATATAGGGTGAGTGCAAGCTAATGAGGGTCACTTTTGGCACGCTAGATGCAATAGAAAACTGAAAAATCACACATCGCTCAGCTTAATTGTATTTTTTGAGATACTTACACAAAATATCTTGCTTTGAGTAAATAATATTAAATGTAGGAAATTGAATCACGTTTCCAAATATATAAGCTTATGTATTGAAAAATTTTATAACTATGTCAAGTTTCATTTTTTCTAACAGTCAATTTTTTTTTAGGCAAATGATAAGGTATACGTTTTTGTGGGTGCAGCCTTTGAGGGCCTAAATGATGCTTTCGGGATACAAAAATTTGTAGGCATGTAGAGAACATATAGCACTAGTGCAGCGCTATTTTTTTAAAATAAAATTAGTAATTTTTAAATTTTTTTATAATTATCTAAGTGATCATTCCTCGAAAATGGTACGTCTTTTGTGGGTGCAGCCTTTGAAGGTCTTAATGAAAAAATAATGAAATGGGTTTTTTATAGAACGTAGAGGTCGGTGTATTCCAATGCACCATGTATTTTCTTTTTAAAACAATTAGGAATTGAAAAAGTTATGGAAAAAACACTAACAACATGTTTTTTGAGTTAAGGAGTTAGGACACAATAGAAATTGAAAAAAATAGGAAATATAATATTTTTTAATAAAAATTACATATTTAGAATCTGCAGAAAAAAATGCTATTTATGTTTAATATTTCGTCAAAAATGATTGTGTGTAGCATACTATAACGAGTGCGTAAACAACGACTTCTTCAGAAAATGGAAGAAATGCCCAATGAGCTATGGTTTATCATATACCATAGGACAGGTTTGGTATTACCAAAGCAAACTCCAAACCATACACATAGGACTATTGGTGACATGCGAGCAAGTGAATTGACATGTTTAAATTCAAATTACATCTCGCGCCCTTGCAGAATTGGAAAACACGTGCACATTATAGAACTACAAAACACACGCGCGTTATAGAACTACAAAACACACACACGTTATGTAGTTCTATAACGTGCATGCGTTTTGTAAAGCTAAAAATATACCACTATATGTAATATAACAAATGTATAAATAATAGTTTAGAAGGGGTGTGGAAGGGTCAAGGGCCTAGGAGGATGTTGAAAGTTTAGGTGGGGATGGTTAAGAGTTGAGAGGGGGTGGGGAAGGGTCAAGGGATTAGGAAGATGTTGGAAGTTCAAGCGGGGATGGTTAATAGTTGAGAGGCAATGGGGAAGGGTCAAGGTCCTAGGTGGATGTTGTAAATTCAAGTGGAGAAAGATGAAAGGAATGGGAATATTATGAGTTACAAGGGTGAAGGGGAGTGGGGATTGAGTGAATTATTAGGAGGAGAAGAGGTGTTGAAGACGTATAGGGTTAGAAGCAGTACACAAGACTTGAGTGACGAAGGGGGATAAGGTGGAGGGTAGGAAGTGGGTTATGGTTTGATGAGAGAGAGTATTGGTGAATGCAAAGGTGGATATGGAGTATTAGAGGAGGAATAGGATGTGTTGGAGGAGAGAGGCGAAGGAGGGGGAAATTGAAGAGATGGGAATGAGATGCAATAAAACAAAGAATAAGGGTCATAATGAGGTAGGGGGTTGAGGAAAAGGGATAAGGTGAAAACATAAAAGAAGAGAGAGAGAGAGAGAGAGAGAGAGAGAGAGAGAATGATGTGGAGAGAGTGAGAGAGAGAATAAGATAGAGAGGGAGGAGGGGGATGAGGTAGGGATGGAGATAGAGTGAAGGAAAGAGATATTGAGGGAGCGATAGAAGGCGTTTGTGTGTGAGGGGAAACAAGGGATAGACACAAGGAGAGAAAGGGGAAAGTTCACACATGTAGATAGAGAGAGAGATGGTGTCAAAGACAAACGGTGGAGGGTTGAGAGATGGAGAGAGAGGGAGGTTGTAAAAGAGAGAAACATGGAGAGGGAGGGTGAAAAGAGATAGGGAGGGAGGGATACAATTTGATAGAGAGAGAGAGAGAGGGATAATGGCACAGAGGGCTAGTAATTAAGGGAGAAGGGAGGGAGATATTGATAGAGGGAGGTAAATAAAAAGGTGGAGAGAGAGGGGTAGACAGAGGGAGTTTCTGAGAGAAGGGGGGACACACACACACACACACATATTATGGGAGAGAGAGGGATGGGTGAGCAACAAATAGAGATGGGGAGGGGTGATAAATATAGAGAGTGATGGAGGGAAGGATAGTGAGGGAGGTATAGAGAAGGTGGAGAGAGATTATGAGATATGGAAAGCGAGCCTAGGGACACACACACACACAAACACACAGATTGTGTGGGAGAGAGGGAGGTAGGGGTGAATGACAAAGAGGGAGGGGGGATGAATGATATAGAGAGTGATATGGAGGGAGGGATAGTGAGGGAGGTATATAGATGGTGGAGAGAGACTATGAGTGAGGGGGGATGAGGGAGTGACACACGCAAATAGATATATAAAGAGTTAATACGGTACACACACACAAAGAGAGAGAGAGAGAGAGAGAGAGAGAGAGAGAGAGAGATTGTGTGGTAGAGAGAGGGGGGGAGGTGTGAGAAACAATGAGAGAGTGGGGACGGGGAGAAATAGAAAGAGAGTGATGTAGGGAAGGATAGTGAGAGAGGTATAAATAAGGTGGAGAGATGTTTTGAGAGATGGGGAGTGAGGGAGGGACACACACACACACATAGAGATACAGAGAGAGAGAGGGAGGTTGTGTGTGAGAGAGAAGAGGGGCAGACACACACACATACACATAGAGATAGTGAGAGATGGAAATACAAAGGCAAGGAGGGACATTGAGTAATGAATAGAAGGATAGCGAGTAAGGAACATGTGTATCCATATATGCCAAAAATATTGTTTAGGGACCGAGTCTTGGATTTCCTCCCTTGACCATGTTGAGTCCTTAATACCCATATCTAATGCTCAAAACCTCTTAAAAGCAGGTGCATATTTTTTTGGATACCAAGCATACCTTGAGTAGGTCATCTGTGGTGCTTCAAGGAATTGTTCATTAAGATGGGTGCCTCAAATATTCCATTATGGCCTAAGGAACAAGCGTATTCCCTCAATCATGTCTCACAGGTCCCATACCTACTGCTCAAAACCACCTAATTCTACTAACATCCATATTCATAGTCCAAATATATCTATGAGATCCATGTGTGATTTTTTAAGGCATCCTTCCTATCCTGAGATGCCTAGAATATTTAGTTAGGGCCTAAGGCCATATTTTCCTCCCCTTACCATGTCCATGGCCTTGAGATGCATACCTAGTGCTCAACAAATGATGATGGCATGCATATCCTGAGTAAGATTCAAATGATTGACTTTCAATGTCATGTGTGGTGGTTGGAGGCACCAATTTTGGCCCTAAATGGTTAACAACTTCCTTTAAGGCATAAGGACCAAGTCTTCCCCCCTACACATGTGAAGGGGCCTAATATCCATACTTAGTGCTAAAAAATTTCTAATGGAACTAGTATCCCCATTTCAAGGTAAATGAAACCATGGAAGGATCTATTGAGGTTGTTCAACACATCATTATTGGATCTAGATGGATAGAAGCATCTTCTAGGGGCTAAGGCCTAGGTTTCCTCCCTTATTATGTCTAAGGTCCCAATACACATACATAATACTTAGAAACCCCTAATGGTTCCCATATCCCCATTCAAAACAAAATTATCAACATGAGAGGTCATCTATGGTGATTCAAGGTGTTTTTCATGGACCTTGAGCCCTAAAAGCTGGTTTACAACCTAAAATTAAAGCTTTGTGTACAAACCATGATTAACACCTTATCCTCCATATCTAATACTAAGAAAATCCTAATCATGGCCATATCCGAACTTAAAGGTTAAGGATTCCCTTAAGAGATCATGTGTGTTTATTCGAGGTGTTGTTATTGGCCCTATATGTCTATAGGATTCCTTTAGGGCCTAAGGACTAGGTTTCCTCCCTCAACCATGTCTACGGATATGTTTCTAGTCCTAAGAGAATTCTAATGCACTATATATTCTCTCTTAGATGCACAATATCACATACAAAGGTCCTACGTGCACGTTTGATGCGTTGATCATGGACCTCAAGCCCTAAAATCTACCTTTAGGACATAAATCTTGAGTTTCCTCCCTCAAGCATGCTCAGGGGACTATGACCCATACTTAGTTCTTAAAACCTCCTAATGGTGTCCTTATTAAAACAAAAATAAAAATTATGCTCTTGGGAGGTTAGGCATGGTTGTTTGAGATGTTGTTCTTGATGCTGCTAAAATATTACTATAGGTCCTAAGTCTTGATGATCGAGACTATTGTTTTTATTCATTTCCCTAGGCATGCACTAAAACCACTTTTAATGCTTCTCCATAACGCGTGCGTGTTTTGCTTCTCCATAACGCGTCCGCGTTTTGCTTGTCCATAACGTGTACGCGTTTTGCTTCTCCATAACGCGTGCGTATTTTTCTTCTCCATAACACGTACGCGTTTTGTAACTATAAAACTCGTGCGTGTTTTTCCTAGCCTAACCTACATATCATATGACATGTCAGGCTCGATATCAACCAATCCAACCATTACATAACGTGAATGCATTGTGTTTTTATGTATCATGAACATGTTTCCAAAAAGTAGTATTGCATCTAAAAGGTCCCTCAATGATCCGTAGGACCTCAACTTGAGTGCATTAAAAGTTTGTTGTAAAAGAATGCGTGCAACAGGTTAATTAATGGAACAGCATTAACTGAAATGAAATGCTCAAAACAGGAATGAAAACCAAAACCACAACACTGATAGACAGATACAGGAAGAAAACACAGAAACAGAGTCATAAACAGAAGTTGATAACGGAGTTCACCCCCTCCACTGGGCTACGTCTCCAGGTCCCTCTCCAATGGGTACCAATCCAATTAATGGTTTTAAAAAGGTACAATTTAAATGGTTCTGGACTCTGCAAATCAATTTCAGCAGTATGGAAAAAAGTCTGCAAGACCTCTTCTCTAGAATAATACAAATTGGCTTTCAAAAGCAAAGAAAAGCCAAATAAAACAGAGAAGACAGTCGACTCTTTCCAATCACCAAAACTAGATATTAACAGTAAGTCTTCAAGACCTCCTCTCTGAAAGTTACAAAACTGGACTTCAACAGACAAAAGAAGCCAAGTTATAACTGAGAATAGTTGACTTCAAAAGGAACAGCAAAATGCTCTCTCCAAGCTTCTCATCACTGAGAAACGATGTACTGCATTCCCAACGAACTCCTCTAATCATTCCCCCCTGGAACCATCCCTGGTTCCTCTCCTTTATTACTCATATTTGTCGTTACAAATGAGCCAAAATGTTCAAAGAAATGCGACTGTTCACATCCCCCTGCCAAATTCCAACTCATTTATCATCACAGGCTGTTCATATGTCTTTCAATGTTATCCCAACTGTGGCGACGGATCGAATATTATAACTGCCAAGAAAGCTTTGCCAAACTGTTACAAATAAGCTGTACATGATGAAATCCTGCCACATCATGATGTTCCCGCCATGCCAAGGATCTGGCCTTTGTGATAATGTCATATGTATATAACAGTGTTGTGCCGCAGCGGAAACATATGTGAATTAAACTTTTGCCGTTGCGGAAGAGGGACGAGCAACTAGCTCCGATGAGCTCTGTCTCAATTGGCTGTCAATTGATTCTCCATTGGGATGTCTTATCTCTAAGTCTTTCGTAGTTGCGGACGGCAGATGGAAAAGTCTCCCAATTTGACTTTTCAAACCTCACGTCGCTATGTGCGCCGCTCCGTAAGTCTTGGGCTTCCGCCGTTGCGGCTCCCATTCCGCTCCGACTTCCTATCCTTTATATCTCTGCCGTTGTGGCTCCCATTCCGCTCTGACTTCCAATCCGTCCTTTAAGTTTCCACTGTTGCTGCTCCCGTTTCACTCCGACTTCCGATCCTTTATATCTCCACCATTTCGGCTCCCGTTCCGCTTTCGCCCCGACGTTGCGGAAGGGGATGTCCTTCCGACTTCCGATGTTGCGGAAGGATATCTCTTCCGACCTTCGATCTTTTCCCGCCACTTCTTTAAACCATATAAGATATATGTCGCGGCTTTGTCATAACCGTTATGAATGGACCCTTGAACCATGCAATGACTATGTCACATATGATATGTTACATCCCGCCAGCGAATATATATATGTTACCTGCGGACTTTGGTTATAATATGATATATTATATCATATGATATTTCCTATATGTTAGAACCGTTGAATGTGCACCGTTTAACATATACTTTGGATGGGGTTTGTAACATATGCGAAGTCTAGTCATTGTGACATGTGGCAAGCAACAACCTATGTGCATAGCATTCTCTATGCAAAACCATATGTAAGAACCATTGTAATAGCCATTGTACCATTTTCCTTTATCTTGGATCAGTGTAACTTTGATGACGAATGACCCCCTGGATCATTCCTCCCCATTGGAGAGCTTTTGGACCACCAAAATCCTGGATTATTCTGCAGGTAAGTGAGGGTACAACCTCCTCACCTTTCCAATCTCCATACATCCTGCCTTGCTTAGAATCTGCATATTAGTCTCCTTGTCCATGACCAAAGGAGGTTCATACCATTTAAAATTCTTCACATATACAACTACATTCGTTGGAGATAAGCTCAAACAGAAAGACTGTTTACACTTCTTTTTAAAGATCTCAAAATGATCATAAACAAAATTGAGCTTTTTACCTTTCAATCTTTCCTTGGTGAGCTACAACCAAACTTGCTTTTCAACTTCAAAAGGATGATGGTTTTCATGTCTGGCTTTGTAAATTGCCTGGCTCGTCTCCTGCTGTTCGTGCACTATCTGCTGCACTGCTTTCTTTGCATCATGATGTCCAACTCTAACATCTTTTGTGCCGAAAGAAAAGTCTACATGTGACTTCAACAGATAACAAAAACAAGTCTCAAAAGGAGATTTAATGCACTGCATGTGCTGCAACTGTTCATCCCAATCCTTAGAATGTTTATCCCAATAAGTCTGGAGAAATTGAATGAGTGTTCTACTGACTACCCATGTTTTCCCAATAATATATGAACAATACATTATGCTTCTCTCAAAATTAGTGTCCCTAAGACTCCATAAAACTGACCAAAATTGCCCCAACATTCAGAAGTGTCGAACATGTACAATAGTCATAGGAAGCCCAACATGATCCCCAATATACTGAAAGCACAAACTAATTGGTAGTCTCCCATCAAAGTCCTTTACAACATTTTTACAAGGATGAGATGAAGTATGAATAGGTGTGTACAATCCCACCAAATTCCTTACATAATCATAAACAGTCTTTTGAATAATCATTAGATTCATGCCAAAATTTGGGAAAGGCATGCTTTGCTGCAACTGCACTTCATGTTGTACATCTCTGGTAAGTGATAGTCTTTCAGGTTCCTATAACAAGGCACCATACTCAGGAACACTTTTAATTAATTTAATTCCATGTTCCAGATGACCACTTTCCAATGATTCACATTTAACAGCCATTAATGCAAACTTCCTACTAGCATTCACTATCATTTTCATTTGACTTGTAGTGACAAATGATAGATTTGTTTTCATACGATGTGCACGAACAATGTATTCCACACCACCTTTAAAGAGATGATATTTGTTCTGCTTTCCGCTCATACAAATATGGACTCCCAAGTACAATTCCACAAATGTCAAGTGGCACTACATCCAGTTCTACCTCATCCATAAACTTTTCAGTCATTGCAAATTTCAAAATACATTTCTTTGTAACTTGAAACTGTGTATCATTAGTAACCCAACCAAGAGGATAAGGTTTTTCATGAGGCATAGTAACTAAATGCAATTTCTTAACCACTTCTTCTAATATCATATTTACTTGTGAACCACTATCAAACAATGTATCAATCTTTGTGTGATTTGTAATGACACGAACATGAAACAGTTCACTTCTTCTTTTATCACCATGCATAGAAGTAGATAGCAGATTTGTACTTGTACTTGCACATGAATTAGAACTTGAACTTGCATCAGTGGAAAGAGATATACCTTCATCTTTATCTCGGATCCCTATTGCTATGATCTTAGTCTCATCACCTGAATCAGATCCCAAGTCTTGAATTATTGCTACAGTAGCTGCTTGATTATCCTTATCTTTGTTTTTATTTCTTCCCATCCACTTTGGCTTTAATTCCGGATGAAGTTTCCAACACTTTGAAACATCATTCCCTTTCTGACAATGTGAGCATGTGGGTCTCTCACCCTCTCTCGTGATGGTAGTTGTTTCCTTTCCCTTATCTTTGCTTTTATCTTTGTTGTCAAATTTAGATGACTTCTTCATAAATGAATCATCATCATGCTTACCCCTAGCTTCTAAATGTGTAGCTTGAACACATACATCATCCAAATTATTGGGGTTCAACATCAACAAAGTATGTCGCAAATAAGAATGCATGCCACCAATATATTTAAGAAGATTTTCTTGTGTATCCAATGCAACATTCAATGCAATAACCCTCTTTCTAAATTCATGAGTATCTTCCTGAATGCTTTGTCCTTTAGCTTGTCTAAAAGTTTTCCAGCTCATTATTAATTGCTGCATATGACCTAAAGGATAAAATTTCTTCCTTAATACTTCAATGAATTCATTCCAAACTGAAATAATTTTACCATTCTTTCGAAGATCTTGCTGAATCTTTCTCTCCCACCAAGTAAGAGCCATTCCACTCATGCTCAAAGTGGCCAATTGAATCCTGGAAGGGTCATCATTAATGCCCTGCACCCTGCAATATACTTCAAGCTGCTTGATCCAATTGTCTAATTTTTCAGCATCTAAATCTCCATTATAAATAGGTAATTCAAATTTTACATCCAATTTGAAATAAGGAATATTAGGACTTGCATTATTTGAATGAGAAGTATGAGAAGAAGAAAAATTCTCATTAGTGTCAGGAGGATCACCATCACCTCCTACTCCTTTACCCTTTTCTTCCTTCTTCGTTTCTGCATCTCTAGATGAAGATCCTTCTTCTTTCTTCTTCCTTTCTGCTCGCTCATCGAGTAGAATTTCCATCATGGCTTTCATGCTCATAAAAGCCTCCAGAAACTCAGTTTCAAAAATAACAGGTTTTTCCCGTTCGGTATGTCCTTCTTCTTCCCTTCGTGGAGAAGACATGGTTCTTGAGAATGTTCTCCTGGAGCCAATCTCAAGATCTCCTTCAACTAATTCTCCTTCACCAACCTTTAACCTGGACCTGGTAAGCATTCACAAACTTGCACAACAGTCAACCAGCTCTGATACCATAATATGATCCGTAGGACCTCAACTCAAGTGCATTAAAAGTTTGTTGTAAAAGAATGCGTGCAACAGGTTAATTAATGGAACAACATTAACTGAAATGAAATGCTCAGAACAGGAATGAAAACCAAAACCACAACACTGATAGACAGATACAGGAAGAAAACACAGAAACAAAGTCACAAACAGAAGTTGATAACGGAGTTCACCCCCTCCACTAGGCTACGTCTCCGGGTCCCTCTCCAATGGGTACCGATCCAATTAATGGTTTTAAAAAGGTACAAAAATGGTTCTGGACTCTGCAAATCAATTTCAGTAGTATGGACAAAAGTCTGCAAGACCTCTTCTTTGGAATAATACAAATTGGCTTTCAAAAGCAAAGAAAAGCCAAATAAAACAAAGAAGACAGTCGACTCTTTCCAATCACCGAAACTAGATATTAACAGTAAGTCTTCAAGACCTCCTCTCTGAAAGTTACAAAACTGGACTTCAACAGACAAAAGAAGCCAAGTTATAACTGAGAATAGTCGACTTCAAAAGGAACAGCAAAATTCTCTCTCCAAGCTTCTCATCACTAAGAAACGATGTATTGCGTTCCCAACGAACTCCTCTAATCGTTCCCCCCCGGAACCATCCCTGGTTCCTATCCTTTATTACTCATCTTTGTCGTTACAAATGAGCCAAAACGTTCAAAGAAATGCGATTCTTCACATCCCCCTGCCAAATGCCAACTCATTTATCATCACAGGCTGTTCATATGTCTTTCAACGTTATCCCAACTGTGGCGACGGATTGAATATTATAACTGCCAAGAAAGCTTTGCCAAACTGTTGCAAATAAGCTGTACATGATGAAATCCTGCCACATCATGATGTTCCCACCATGCCAAGGATCTGGCCTCTGTGATAATGTCATATGTATGTAACAGTGTTGTGCCGCAGTGGAAACATATGTGAATTAAACGTCCGTCGTTGCGGAAGAGGGACGAGCAACTAGCTCCGATGAGCTCTATCTCAATCGGCTGTCAATTGATTCTCCATCGGGACGTCTTGTCTCTAAGTCTTCCACAGTTGTGGACGGCAAATGGAAAAGTCTCCCGATTTGACTTTTCAAACCTCACGTCACTGTGTGCGCCGCTCCGTAAGTCTTGGGCTTCCACCGTTGCAGCTCCCGTTCCGCTCCGACTTTCGATCCTTTATATCTCCGCCATTGCGGCTCCCGTTCCGCTTTGACTTTCGATCCGTCCTTTAAGTTTCTGCCGTTGCAGCTCTCGTTCCGCTCCGACTTCCGATCCTTTATATCTCCGTCGTTTTGGCTCCCGTTTCGCTTTCGCCTCGACGTTGCGGAAGGGGATGTCCTTCCGACTTTCGATGTTGCGAAGGAGATCTCTTCCGACCTCCGATCTTTGCCCACCGCTTCTTTGAACCATATAAGATATATGTCGCGGCTTTGTCATAACCGTTATGAATGGACCCTTGAACCATGCAATGACTATGTCACATATGATATGTTACATCCCGCCAGCGAATATATATATGTTACCTGTGGACTTTGGTTATAATATGATATATTATATCATATGATATTTCCTATATGTTAGAACCGTCGAATGTGCACCGTTTAACATATACTTTGGATGGGGTTTGTAACATATGCGAAGTCTAGTCATTGTGACATATGGCAAGCAACAACCTATGCGCATAGCATTCTCTATGCAAAACCATATGTAAGAACCATTGTAATAGTCATTGTACCATTTTCCTTTATCTTGGATCAGTGTAAATTTGATGACAAATGACCCCCTGGATCACTCAACTTCTTTCACACACCCTATACTTACTCTCCCCCTATTTGGTTAGAATACAGATAGTACCATTTCCCAAAACAGTAACTTAGACATTGTTTCCAAGTGTAACATCAGTTTGAACTGAATTATCTAGACTGGAAAACAAATTTAAATTACTAGTAATATTATTGTTGCATTCTGAATCTAAGTACCATATGTCATGTGGACTTTCTTGAACAACATTGCATTCAATTGGAGATGTAGATGCCATTAAGCATTTCACTTGTCGGAGTGTTGGTGTTGGTCGACTGATTTGGGCTTTGCCTTCCTTGGTCACATTGTTTCTTCCTGCATTCATATGAATAATGACCAAATTTCTTACAGACATTGGATCTTTTATTTATCAAACCTCTAACCACTTGGCTGACTTGTATTTTGATTCTCTCCTCTACCAGTGACATTTTTAGGACTTCTTCATCATCCTCCTCTGGAAGAACTTATTCCTCTGCCTCTGGAGTTGTTTCTCCCCCTTCCTCTACCGCGGCTTGTGGATGACTATGCTACAAATGCACCTTCCAATGATGTTTGTGTTCTGATGAGCCTATGTTCATGATTGATGAGTGAAGCTTGCAGCTCATCAATGGTAAACACCAACATGTATGTGTGTTCTTCCAAGGTCACAACCAAGGATTCAAATCTTGGGGGAATACTTCTGAGAATTTTTTCAACCACCCT
The DNA here is from genome assembly GCA_001517045.1 of Pseudotsuga menziesii. NCBI lineage: Eukaryota > Viridiplantae > Streptophyta > Pinopsida > Pinales > Pinaceae > Pseudotsuga > Pseudotsuga menziesii. The sequence goes on along the minus strand of LPNX010267669.1, from coordinate 117,992 downwards.
TTGGTCTATGATGGTTTCTCCATGAGATTTAAGTTGATTTATCAAACCAACAACTCTAGTGTAAAATGAGTCTACTGACTCTGAATCTTTCATTGACAGAGATTCAAAATCTCTTCTCGGAATTTGTAGCTTGGATGTCCTTAACTTATCCAAACCTTGATATGCGGTCTCCAATGTATCTCATTCCTGCTTAGCGTTAATTGTTGTTGCTACTCTTGGGAGTATGCTTCCATGCATGGCTTGATGTATGTAGAGCAAAGCTTTTCCATCTTTCTTCCTTTGTTCCCTCGACAAGGCATCTTTCTCACCTTGTGTGAGATTGTTATATGCTTCCATATCTCCTAGTCCTGCATAACCATGCTGGACTATCTCCCATACATCTTAACCTCTAAACAAAGCCTTCATTCTTAGAGACCAATATTCATAATTATTTCCTGTAAAAATTAGAGTTTGCAATGAACCAGAAGTGGAAGCCATTTTTAATTTTTTAACTTTCCTTAGAAAATTACTTTTCCACCTTTAAAACAAGATTTCTTTCCTAACCAAGTCGACAAACTTCAGTTACTACTCAGTTATAATAATAAAAAATTAGGCCGACCTCTTTTTCTTTTCCGACTCTTTTACCCTGACAATTTCTTACTTGTCGGTTCTATCGAAAGTTACTTGTCGGTTCTACCTACAGGTCAACTTGTCGGTTTGACCATTAGACAGAACTTAACTGACAACTTGTCGGTTTTTCTCAATGGTTTCACTTGGACTCACTTGGTCTGGTTTGGTATTAGTCGAAATTTACAAATGATATTTCTTAGTCTAAAAGACTTAAGGAATTACAAATGTTTTTCACCTGCCAGTAAGATGAAGTAAAAACTGACACAATCAACAATTCAACAGAACTATAAAAACATATAACCAAACATTTAGGAAGACTTGTGTCGACCACTCTGCCGTAAAACGTGGAATTTTCACTCTGTGAGAAATTTATGGATTCTTTGATCTTTCACTCAAACGGTAATTGTAAACAACATTTACCCAAGTAACTCTACAAAAAATGTGTGGTTAAATAAACATGCATTCAACCATAAACTATTTGATTTATATAACTTGTCAGTACATAACAAAGAACTATATTGTCGTAAATGCAAACTTGAAATTTGCAGATATGTTTAACCTTTTACAGTGGCTCTTGACAACTTCAAACACACAGAAGCTTGAGCTTCTACACAATTCTTTCTTCACTCTTTGCTACCCTTTGAGCTCTGTCTCGCTCTCTCTGCTTGTCTATTGTGTCTTTGTGTCTAACTTGATTTACAATCTTCTTCTTCTATTTATAGAAAAACTAGAATTTGCTTCTCCGCGAATCTATAGACTTGCCATTAATGGGTGTAATAACTATCTACCTACAAACTTAGCTTCAGAAATTGATTCCACCAGTTTAGATTGCGGAATTGTGGACTCTTCACTCTTGTTAGACTAACCGACAAGATCTAAACTGATACGGACTCTGATAGAGTCGGCTGAGCTCCAATAAGGATCTGCAAGTAATTAATATTTCCAACAAATAAATACCAAAAATATCAAGAAAAAGTGCATATTTTGTTGATTTTTAATGGATATAGTGCCACTAAGAACTATGCTTCATCGGTTAACTCTATGGAATATGGTAAATCTTATGCTAATGGGTTAGATATTCCATGTCTTTTTTGAAAATTCTGGTTTTGATTTTTTAATGCTTATTTTGTGAATTATATGTCTTGGGCTGGAAATTAGCTGTTGAATTCTGAATTTTGAATAGGTTACACTGTAGAAACCCTAGAACAAACACTTACTATTCACTTTAAAACAATTATTACTAAATAATGAAGAAATACAAATAAGTAAAAATAGGATTTCACTCAAATAGAATAGCATTAATAACACTGACACATAGTCTAAAAATTCTAAGAATTATCAAATTTTCAAACATCTCCTCTAAAACTGAATCATCAAATTTTCAGATTTCCTGAAACTAAGTGATATAGAATCCTGCATTCTATAGTCAATATTAAGAATGGTATCCTCTTCCACCTTAAATTTAATTGGTGGAGTGATTATTCTTCCATTATCATCGAAATATCTTAAAAATAATGCTTAAAAAATAACTATCAACTTCCTATTGAAATCTGCAAGTCTATTGTTGTAGCTTAGAATTCATATTGAAGAATAAAGTCACCTGTTGTTGTAGCTTAGAATTCATATTGAAGAATCAACTCAATTACATTTTTAGTTTGGATCAAAAATATTTGTAATCTTATCAGTGTCTAGGTACTGTCGGAGACAAAAAGCCCCAAGAAGTCGTGAATGTGTGCTTACCCATAAAGAGTGAAGTCGTGAATGCTTCTTCTGCTTACCAATAAGGGAGGAGAAAACTTGATTGGATTTGGCATTCAACTTCTAAAACATTCTATCCTTATGTTGTGTGAAATGTCAACTTCCCATTAATCCCATAAACCTTGAACTCAAGAGAATTGAAATAGATAGTAGTGCATACAATTCTGGAACCTTAGCCATTGAGTTGATATCTAGTTCCTTACACCGGTCTATGATGGAGAATATGTATGCTAAAATGATGCAACAACTTCAAGGTTTAGTGCTATGCGATCTAACAAGCCTGGATTGCTCCAGAAAATCTAAAACTCATTAAATTGTTTACTATCACAGCAAGATACCAACCAAACGGTTCATTTGAGCCGCCTGAAATTGGATCAAAAGGATGCTTAAGTAATCATTTTAATCAATTTTAAATAGGAAATCCGGGCGAAGGTTTGGCTAAAGTTGTTTCGAAGGTTTGGATAAAGCTATTTCAGGCATGGTGTTTTATTTTGCACTGAAAACAACAGGATAATTGTCTCGCACTTCGTTAGCTCATGCGAGGGTCAAGTGGGAGTGGCCCTGCCGAAAACACAAACTTGAAAAGACCAGTATTTCTTGACATGTGAGATTCACAGTCATAATAAATTCTTCAAAGTTTGGATTTCCTAAATTTAGTCATCGGTCAAATCAGTGGTAGCAGGGTCTGGTCATTTGGTCAACAACCATTTAAGCGCGGAAAACATGTGGCTAGTTTATACTGGTTTGAATTGCTTCAAAGGGCCCAATAAAACGCCTACGAAAAAATTGAACATATACATAATTTGAATGGAACAAAAATTTCTCATCCAAGAATAGATGTGCAACTAATAAACATATGGGTCCAGGTACAAAGTATTTTAATCACTATGTTTCACAAGTGACTAATACTTGTATTTTGTATTTTGAGGGTTTTTAAAGCGACTTAAAGCATTAAATTTTTTTGAAACAATATAATAATTATGTCCTTATCTAGGTTAGAAAAAATCATATAATATTAAAAAAAATAAAAAATAAAAAGTTAGAATGTAATTAAGCATGCCATGTGTCAAAGCATAACAATTAACCAAATGTTTTGCAATATGTTGCACACTTATCTAAGACATCTTGCCACATGTATGTCATGGAATATGAAACAACCATTGTATTGGTGTTATAGCTCAAAATGACACATCTCTACATGTGACCACTTTCCCATGTCTCTGTCACATGTCGACACTTCATGAAAGTCACTAAAAAAACACCTAACATGTAGGACCCATATCTTTAGTTTTGTAACTATGTTTGACCTTATCTTTACACCGTTCGAAAGGCATCTGAGCTAGCTAAAACTTTCCAGAAGACACCAAAGTCTGAAAATTCCTAGAAGTACCCTAAATGAGCTTTTCTGATGTATACGTGAGTTGCCTTAAGGAAACCCACATATTGTACGCGACTTGTTATATATAATACTCATGTATGCCCTAAATACATGACTATTTACATTGAAACCAGCGTATACCTAGTGCATACGCGATTGTTATCTCCGCAACCCATGTATTCCTCCTAAAAATGTCAAAATAATACGTTTTTCAAAATTCGGGTAGTTTGGGTAGTTATGCAACTGACTCCTTCAGTTCTAACTATTTTATCTTCGACCCTATCTCTTCACAAACATATAAATAGAGGTAGGGAGGTCCATGAGAAGAAACTTGAACTTTTGCATTGTCATGCTAGAGGAATTGGGACTCTCTTTGCCCACACCTTTGCCCTAGAAGCTTTCTTCTTGTGTTGCAGAGCTTAGAGGTTGAGTTCCTTGGAGAAGAGAAGCAACAGAACCAGATCAAGGTTTCATGAGGTGCCCAACTTGAAGCGAAGGTATACTTGTACTTCATTTCATGATTAATAAAGATGTGATGTCCTTCTTCTTCCCAAATCATTGTTCAATGTATGATTGAATCTTTGTTTATGATCATATGATGATGTTTGTCAGATCATTATTTCATATTTCTTTGATTATCATTGTTTTATATGTGGTCATATTGGTTTGAGGAAGGTATAATTCGTTTTGCAGGTCTCTTGGAGCAGGAGGAGCAAGAGGATCAAGAAGAGGATTGAAGGGCTGCTTGGATTAACCTTCGTTTGGCTAAGGTATGAACCATTCTAATCTTTGAACTTTCTTACATATGCATCTCTCTTTCAACCCCAGTACGTTGATGGCCTCTTAATCCCTAGCCATAGGAAACTTTCCTTTACAACAGAACTGGTGACTCCGTTGGGGAGAGGCTTGTCTATTTGAGGTTTATCTAATTTTCTTTCAGTCTTTTGCAAGGTTTCAGATATTTTTTGCCACTTAGGAACACTTTCTCTGTCTGATAGAACACTTCCCCTGCCTTCCTAAGGCAATTTTTGACCTTTTTTGGGTTTTTTCCCACCCATACGCGAGTTACAGATTGAACAGTCGCGTATCTAGTATTTATACGTGACTTTATTTACTATCAACCCGCGTATGATACTGGCTTGTCAGTAGTGAAACTCGCGTATTCTCTTTTAAATAATGTTTTTTCCTCTTTTGTGGTTTTTTCTTTTGTTTGAAGGTTGTTTGGTAGGTCTTTTGGGGTCCTCTGCAGGTGCATGACTCCAGGGAGTTAGTGTCATCCTTTTTTGTTGTTCTTTATCTATGTGGTAAGCCTTTTTATAGAATTAGGGTTTTCTCTTTGCTCTTTTCCCCCACCCCCTTTGCTTGGCATGATTTTTGGCTTATGTTTCTGATCAGCCTCTGTTAGTGATATTTGTCTGAACTTAGAAGCTTATTGGTTTTTGTTTCCTTCTTCTTTTGTTGGTTAACTTCACCATGCCAAAATAGTTGACTTGTCTCTTATGCAAGCCTTCCTTCCAAGTAGGGTTTATACTGACTTTAGGTCATTCTAGAGTCTGTTTGGTTGTTGTATAGCAGAATTCCTTTTGCTTTGTTCTTGTTATCTGCATACTTTATTTTGTAGGTAGAATAAAAATAACATATAGTTGTTTAATATGCATGTATATTAGAGTTTTGTCTTTAATGTACTGCATATCATTATTTTTGAAAAAGAAAAAAAAAATTCTTTTGTGGATTTCAAGTTTCTATTTGAAAAAAGAAAGAGAATAGTTTTTCCTTTTTGCACTTCATTTCTCTTTGCTTAGTCAATTTGTTTCAACTTTGAGTCAAAACACCACGTAAGTTTCATGCCATTTTCCTCTGACTAAAAACAACCTATTAAAATGAACGATATAATTTAAAAATTATTAGTAAGTTTTATTTTATAGGATCCTACACCAACTAGCTTAGGCTAGACTTGTGGATTAGGGAGTTTCAACTCTCCACAAGTGTTTAAATTCAGACATAGTTGGCCAATCAATAGGTAAACCCTCTTCTATGTTGATTGTATCTGGGAAGATCCTCTCAAACAGGATTTAAGCACGAGGCTGTGTGGAGGATTGGACTAAGGAGATAACCCTTCGATTCCTTGTCAAAGCGTAGACCAAGTTTTTTGCGCATCTAGGGATTCTGTCTTAGACAAGGTTTCGGGCTTTGCTACCCTGCCCATGCGTATGAACCAGGCTTGCGACTGTTCCCCCAGACTGTCAGTATAGTTACGGTATCCTTTTAGTCTCTTTTGACATCTAGGGTTCATACACAGGTACACCGGAAGGCTATTTCCGGTTGACCTTGGACGGGCTTGGAAGGTGACCTTGGTAGAAGGTGTGGGAGGGCGGAGGGTGATTCCTCCGGTTGTGCCTAAGAACATCTACAAGGATGCCAAGTAACTATCTATCAGCTTTCTTTTGGAAAGCATATATTATACCTGTTTGTTTGTTTGGCTTTAGGAATTGTTTAGTAAGTGTTGTGTGGTTTGTCTGTACTTAGTTTGCCTTCAGGTGTGTGCTTTGTACTTTTGGTTGCTTGTTGACATAAGAATTTGTCTTATTGTTTGAAACTATGGCTAACACCCCTTTGAACACCAACCAAGAGATCCCCATGCTGGGAACTCCTTGTACTATTCCTCTCACAGGGAATGTTGGTGTTCCTTTGATGGCCACCTTGAATCTACCTGGATTCACCCTAGTGCTACCAGTGTGGTTGTTCTCCACTCCAACTGTCTTGAATGCTCCTGATGCTTCTCAAGTAATCTCCTTATATCAATGGCATCAAAACACTGCTTCCCCTTCACTTGTAGTTGATTCTCCTACTCCTTCTACCTCATGCGGTGAAATTACTGATACTAGTAACCGACCGTGTCTAAAAGGAGTAAAATAAGGAGAAATAGGAAGAAGGCACATAAGCAAGGGCGCAGCCGTTCAACCTCTACAAGTCAAGTTGAACCTCACCACCCAGCCTCTGCAGAGTCATGCTGGGGGCACCTATCCAACCTCTGCAGGTCATGTTGGATATAAGCACTCAACCTTTGCAAGTCAAGTTGATCTTCACCATCTAGCCTCTTCTGATCATGTTGGTGGGATCCTTCCAACCTTTCTAGGTCACGTTGGATCTAGTCACTCAACCTCTATAGTTCATGTTGAGGGCACTCGTTCAACCTATGATGTTCAAGTTGAACCTCCCCATCCAACCTCTGAAGTTCATGGTGGGGGCACACACTCAACTGCTGCAAAATATGTTGATCCTAACCATTCACCCTCTGTTGTTCATGCTGGTGGTGCCCATCCAACCTATGCAAGCCATGTTGGACCCAGTCTCTCAGCCTCTACAGGTCATGCTAGGGGTAGTCTCTCAGCCTTTGTGGTTCATCCTGAGGGAAATCTGTCAACCACTGCAAGTCATGTTGACACTATTGAAAAGACTAACCATTCAAAACACAAGCCTAACTTTCCTTGTAAGATTTGTGAGGGAGACCAACTTACTTATAAATGCCCTTCTATCGTGGAGGTGCAAAGAGTTTGGTTTCATGGTCATCCCATTTTTGAACATTCTGAAGTCTCTCAACAACCAGCCTCGCTTAGTCAGGTTGGACCCAGTCACCTAGCCTCTGGTGGTCATGCTGGGGGAAAAATCTTAGCCTCTATAGGTCATGTTGAGAGCAAACAGTCGTCCACTACTATTCATGTTGACACTGTTGAGAAAATTGGTCATTCGAAGTGCAAACTTAAGTTCCCTTGTAAGATATGCGAGGGATATCATCTTACTCACCAGTTCCCTACTATCGCAGAGGTGCGAAGAGTGTGGTCTGAGACTCAAGAATTTCCTTCTCCTGAACAACCTATAGTTTCTCAATAACCTATTCAACCTTTGGTTGATCAAGTGGTCGAACCAATCTCAACGTTGGTCAATCCCACTCTTTTTTCAAAGAGTGATCCTGATGTGATTGAACCAATGCCACATTTGGTCAATCCCACTCTCGGAGAGTGAATTTCTTGAAGCGGTTGAATCAATTTCATTGTCGATCAATCCCACTCTTCCTTTGGAGAGTGAAGTGTCTACTAGTCACATTTTCTTCACTTCCAGTTCAGAACTTACTGAATAAGGGGGCACTAAAATCGCTTCGGATCAACCCCCACCAAGCTCTCGGATTGCTTCCTTTGATTGGGATAGCCTAGTTGAGCCACGCCTTCCTTCTAATGCACCTTCCAGATAAAGGTCAAAGTTGAACAATACACGATTGCTCGTTGTATTGTTGATGAAGGGCCTCAGTTAGTATCTTGTCTGCTCGTGCTTGGCAAGGCATGGGATCTCCCAACCTTGTGTCAACAACTAGTCAGTTACTGGAATTTGATAGAAGAACTAGTATAGCCTTTGGAATTCTTGCTCAAACACCTGTTACTTTGGGTGGGAATACTGTCTTAGTTGACTTCATGGTGATAGAAGACCCCTTGGACTTCAATATGCTCCTTGGGCGTGATTATGTCTATGCCATGCAAGCTATGGTGTCAACATTATTTTGTGTAATGTATTTTAATCATGGCGAAGAAATTGTCACTATTGATCAGTTGGATTTTCTTGATCCCTCTCCTAACCCAACTAGAGACCAGGTCTTTCCTTTATTGATTCCCAGTGTTTCTATATACACTACCCCGCCACATGTGAGCTATGTGGCCTCATGTCCTTTGCTTTCAATTTCTATTGAGAAGCAGCCTCTATTTTCATGCTTACCTTCTCGGGACTTGGTCCCAGCTGACCAAGTGAGTCATCCTATACAAACTTTGGAGCCTGCTCTCCACTCTATTGATCCATTTGAAAGTTTAGACATGTTTCCTATCTCGGATGATCTCCTTCCTTCAGATGAAGTCTTCCTAGAGTCTTTGATACAATCTGACCTTCTTTTGGATGTCGATTCAGTTATGACTAAGTCTAACACTGATTTGCTTAGTAAGCTTGATCTTCCCACGGATCGGTCTTCTTATGTTGTTCATGTTGAGTCCTTTGACTCTTCCTTTGAACATCAATTCAGTGATCCTGATGAGTTTGATTTTTCTTATGAAATTTTCAACTCCTGTGATACTGAGTTTGTTCCTGCAGACTCTATCTCCCTTGTTGATTTTTTCTCTCCTTCTGAGTTTGATCTTATTGATTATAAACCCTTGGATCTTGGCACTATACAATCCTCTTTCATTGATTATGCCTTAACTACACCTTTTGTAGAAGATAGCAAAGTTGCATGTGTTTCTGCCAAATTGACCTACATCAGAAATTTTCTTTTGAATTTGATCCCGGTGTTGTTGTTTCTTGGAGATATGATTTTTAGTTGGATTCACAACTGTTTATTGGCCTTGCCTTGTTGTTCAAGTTGTTACTGTGTTTGCATGTACCTTGCTCACGCTTATGAGCCTAATGCCGACTTCCATGTTTTAGCTTGTTGTATAAGCCCTCATATTTGCTCTCATCATCGCTCAGCCTTTCATCTTTTTGCCTTTACAAATTGAAACCTTTTACCTTGAGGAGACATTCCTCGAGTGTCTTTATCCTACTCATGTTCCTTGCATTATGCATAGGTCTGTTCCTTGCACTTGGAACTAGTTTCGCCTGCCTATGACACTCATCTCCTCGCATTTATATCATTCTTTATGCTCTCCTTCGAGCTTGTTAAAAATAGTAAGGAGGTCGTGAGTTGAATTTTCCAGACTCATTAAAACTTCACAGGAAAGATATGGAGTTTCTTTAGGCCCAGGTCTGACTCCTCAAAATAGACTTGACTGTCGAGTAAACTTATCCGTTCAAGCTCGTTAAGAATATGTGAACAGGCATCGACATCAGTGGTAGGTTATCACTTTCTCGAACCATGTGGAATAATACGAGAAATGATCGCTCTCTTTTCTACGAAATTGAAAAGAGTATTCTCAGGCATAGGTTTATCACTTTTCCGGATCTAAGGGACTAAACTTACGAAAAAGGAAACCCCGGTATGAGCTTAGTTTTCTCTTTTTCATGCTCTGGACCTAAACATGAAAAAGATTCTGAGTGTACTTTATGTCTTTGTCATGCTCGTTAAACCCTAAAGAACAAAGCATCGAGTTTATTTTACGAGGTCGAATTAGTGAATGCTCGACGGTGTTTTTATAATTTAGAAAGTTTGAAAACTCCAAAGAAGACTCCAGGGGGGGAATTTTTTGTCCAATTTAGTCTCCTGATGCTGGGAAAGTATAAAACACACCACAGAAGAACTCTCTTAGCTTCTGAAGAAGTAAGGAGCACCTTTTTCGTATTTTGTTAGGAAGGTTCGAAAAAGGTTAAATTACCACCTACCTAACGCTTCTTCAAAAGCAGCATATAGCCTGAGTTTTACGAGTGTGAAGAAGCATTGGGTAGGTGGTAATTTAACCTTTTTTGGACCTTCCTAACAAAATACGAAAAAAGGTATGCCTTACTTCTTCAGAAGCTAAGAGAGTTCTTATGTGGTGTGTTTTATACTTTCCCAGCCTCAAGAGACTAATTTGGATGAAAACATTCCCCCCTGGAGTCTTCTTTGGAGTTTTCAGACTCTCTAAATTATGAAAACACCATCGAGCATTCACTAATTCGGCCTCGTAAACTCCACGAATCAGTGCTTTATCAAGCATTCTTCTGTCTCTTCTTCAAGCTTGCCAAAAATGAAGAAGGTCTCGAGTTTGCTTTCTTGGACTCGTTAAACCTTTACAAGAAAGAGGGGAAGGGAAGTTCATTCACATGTATTTTACATCATGGCGTCAAGTCTTATTTCCTTGAACAAAGAACCAGTTTTGAGTCTATCAACAGTTGGGTCCTAGTATTTTGACCTTATCCTGATTCAGAGTTTTTTACTCCTCCAGTTGGTCCCTTTTCCAATTATATGGGGAATCTGTCAATTTCTTCTATATTGCAGATTGGTGTTGTTGGTCCTTTTGTGTCAAAAGCTAACTAAGTCACTTTTGAGTCGTGCTCACTGATCAAGGATTAAACCTTTGTCGACCATTCCGAAGTTTCCTTGACCTTTTGTGTCGGCCATTCCCTAGTATCAGTTCATTACATCTTATCTTCGGCGGTCCTTGTCGTGAAATTTTGTACCAATTCCAGATCCAATTAGTCTTTGACTTACGTCATGTTGGATGATGAAGGATGCCTTAATGCCTTCTTTCCAATGGATCTCTTCCTATCGACCGCAACACATCTTGCTCTGGGAATGATATTTAGATTTTATGACAATACCTTGGGGATTGCAGTCATCAGTGGCAATTTCCTTCGCTATTGGATAGTGGGAATACCTTAATGTCTCCTACATGATGGATTCTTCAAGTGTTCGACTTCAAGTCCTTGTATTCACACTTGTTAGAATGTACTAGGTACCTTGGGGACCATTTTCATTAATGGTGGTTTCCCTCGCGTTTGTTAACAATTTTCATCATTGATCGGTAATCAAACGGTTCCTCCATGTTCGAATTCAACTCCTTTATTCGCATGGTTAGGATTCGTACCTTTTGGGCGGTTTGGATTGAATACCTTGGGTTGATAGTAGCATCGTTATTTTGCTAGTGCCCGAGCTGCGCAAGACCTTGTTACATTTTATATGACATTTTGCTGAGACATAGATCCGCCTTGTATTCTTGTGGCTATGATCGATTGTTGAGCATGGATCCACCTTGTTCATTTGTGGTCATGAATCCTTTAGATTTGATATGGCGCCTTTTTGCATATTGAGCGATCATGATAGTTTCATCACTTATGCATATGTTGGATCTGCCTGTATATTTATGGTGATGATTTGTATATGGACTTGTATGTCCTAGAGATCTGTTTTTTTTTACATTTATCTCTCTTTCAAGTACCTTTTTTTGAGCCTTTTGATCTTCGATTCTCTGCTCTCTCCATACTCAGTTGTTTCCTTTATAATGTATTTCAGCTATCATCTTCCCCTCTAACCTCATACATTAGGGGGAATCTATTATAGCTCAAAATGACACATCTCTGCCTGTGACCACTTTCCCATGTTTACGTCGCATGTCGACACTTCCATGACGACACTTCATGAAAGTCAATAAAACAACACCTAACTTGGAGGACCCATATCTTGAGTTATGTAACTCCATTTGGCCTCATCTCTACACCGTTGAAAAGGTATCTGAGTTAGCTAAAACTTTCCATAAGATACCAAAGTCTGAAAATGCATAGAAGTACCCTAAAAATGAGATTTTATGATGTATACGTGAGTTTCCTTAAGGAAACCTGCGTATTGTATGCGACTTGTTATATATAATACTCACGTATGCCCTAAATACGCGACTATTTACATTGCAACCTGCATATACCTCCTGCATATGCGACTGTTGTCTCCGCAACCCGCGTATTCCTCTTGAAAATGTCAAAAAAATACGTTTTTCGAAATTCGGGTAGTTTGGGTAGTCATGCAACTGACTCCTTCAGTTGTAACTACTTTGTCTTCAACCCTATCTCTTCACAAGCATATAAATAGAGGTAGGGAAGTCCATGAGAAGAGACTTGAACTTTTGCATTGTCATGCTAGAGGAATTGGGACTCTCTTTGCCCACACCTTTGCCCTAGAAGCTTTCTCCTTGTGTTGCAGAACTTGGAGGCTGAGTTCCTTGGAGAAGAGAAGCAGCAGAACTAGATCAAGGTTTCATGAGGTGCCCAACTTGAAGAGAAGGTATACTTGTACTTCATTTCATGATTAATAATAATTTGATGTCCTTCTTCTTCCCAAATCATTGTTTAATGTATGATTGAACCTTTGTTTATGATCATATGATGATGTTAGTCAGATCATTATTTCATATTTCTTTGATTATCATTGTTTTTCATATGTGGTCATATTGGTTTAAGGAAGGTACAATTCATTTTGCAGGTCTCTTGGAGTAGGAGGAGCAAGAGGAGCAAGAAGAGGATTGAAGGGCTTCTTGGATCAACCTTCGTTTGGCTAAGGTATGAACCATTCTAGTCTCTGAACTTGCTTACATATACTTGCAGAACTATATGCATCTCTCTTTCAACCCCAGTACATTGATGGCCTCTTAAACCCTAGCCATAGGAAACTTTCCTTTACAACAACTGGACATGGAAGGAAGGCCTTGAGTACCATTCTGTCATTCTCTTATTCCCCCATCTAGTTGAGTAGAAGGGAGTTATATAGTGACAACTTTGGCGGTTGCATATGCAGTGTCATTGAATGCCCTCATTGGTTGATGCATTCAACTAACACATATCGAACTAAGTTGTTATCTTTTCTTTTGGATAACAATAACTATCTACAACGGAATCACAATCTCAATTTGAAACTATTATATGTTGAGATTCTTATATACAATTTTATGGGAGCTAGAAGGAAATCTAATGAGAATAGATGCTGGGAAATATGCTTCTTTTGTGGATTTTGTTTTTATTATTAAATTACACATAAAAAAATACTCGTCTCACTAAACTACGGGTGAGAAGGGGACTGTAAACAATGTGAACTCATGTTAAAGGAATCTAACTCTACTTAACGCATGTCACTATCTCATCTTTACTACCTTATGCCTTTTTATATCTTATGAATGATGATCTCCTAGTATTATGAATTTGAGTTATTTCCTTACCTATTCCCCTAAATAATTGCCTCTAAACTGCTCTACCTCAATCGCAGAAATCTAGGTATTCTCAAGTTGGTCGAGTTACCATAGATATTGGAAAATTTGAGAGAGTTCTCTAGTGGTAGAAGGGATCTTTTGAAGGAATTATTTAAGCTCGATCCACCACTGTGGAGAATCTCCAAACATATAAGAAACATTTGTTTATTTACATACTAAAAATAGAGCAGTTGTGGAGAGGAGTATGGGTGGTATTCAACGGAAATATTAATTTAGTTGAAGTTGAAATTCTACTTAAAATATCTCTTTGAATGCATGCCAAGGATTCCAAGGATGATTATCCTAGGCATGAAGTAATGCATTCCAAAGATGACTATCTTAGGGATGAAGTAATACCACAACAATTCAAGCTCGTGCAAAACCTTTGATTCCTTTTTATAAGCATGTGTGAGGCTCAAAAGAATTTCTACATATATTTGGGAGACAAAGTACTACATCCAAGGTAGTATTTCCATACCTATTTTCATTATTTTATACATATTCCAATCTATGCTCAAAACCTTGAAACATTAGATTGCTTTATATGGAATCTTGGTTTCCTATTTGCAGTGAGATAGCCTTAGATGTAAACCCTGAAAGTTCATAGGGGTTGGGGAGAATTAGAAAAAAACACACTAATATTTTTATTTTTTTCTTGTTTTTTTTAATTTGTATAATACAAAAACTTTATTTTTCATTTTGTGCTCCTTTGCTAATGTCTTGATTGTATGATGAAAAAATATTATTTTTTATTTTGTGCTCCTTTGCTAATGTCTTGGACAGTTGTAATCCCAATAAAATGCACGTGTACTTGCATAGGCCATCATAGTAATACTTTTAAAATACTTTCATAAAACATTAAAGTACATATTTTGTAGCTTGTGGAGTTTTAATATGCTTTGATACAACATGAAAAATGACACATAGTGAGCAAGTGCATGCATCACATGCTTAGTTGGCTTCGTATTTAGGATATAAGATGGAAATTCCATAAGACTTTTAAAATGCTTTGATAAAACATGAACATTGATACATAGTGACCAAATGCTTGCATCACATCGTTTGTTGACTTCCTATTTAGGATATAAGATGGGCACTCGGTGATTTAACGTGAACGATGGAAAGAAGTAACATGTCATATACAATGAGATAGGGAAGGAAGGAGATTCCCAAATATGCTAATTTACATAGTAAAGTTTAAAACATTATATGTTATGGAAATATTATATATGTTGAAAAAGTCATAAGTGATGAAATTAGGGTCACTTATGACCTGCTTGAGGTTGAACCCAGTTTGCAAGTTGGTTCTGCAAAAATGGAATGAGTAACAATTTTAGTAAATGCATTGATCACGATAGGAACCTATTCACAAAAGAAAACAAATACAATTTGGATCCAATTTACATCTAAATTAGCAATAGTTCCAAATCCAACTAAGTACAAGAGACAAATTTAAATCGCTAATGCTCATAAATGTGGGGGAAGACAAGAGGGGGCAGGAAAAAACATTAATGCAACTTTAAAAAGGGGATTTCAACAATATGCTCTGGAATGTAGTGTTATTATTCCAAGAATCCCCATCATTTTTTGGTTTAAGAAAGATGATGTTAGTCATGCACAAAAAGTATGTTTCTAAAACTATGAGCTACAATTCCAAATGAGGGAGGTAGTTTCAAATATAATATAGAAAAAATTGCAAGTTGAAAACAATAAGCTAATATACAAAGTGATGAAAAAAAATATGAGTTCTTTCTGCACCAATTCCAGGGAAATATTAGGCTTTCCTTAGGCATCAAAGAGTTGAGTGTAGCCTACCCAATGTAATTTCAAATACAATATAGACAAAATTGTAATTGAAAATAATAAGCTAATATAAAAAGTGATGAAACAAAACGTCAGTTATTACTGCACCAATTCTAGGTAAATCTCAAGATTTATTTGGTCATCAAAATGTTGGTTGCAACCTACCCACCATGATGAAATGCATACCCTTGTATCTCGAACATCTAATATGACAAATTTTAGAAAAGTAATGAATTCAGCTAGATATCACCATGCAATCAACTTCCAATTGACACCATATAATCATTCTTTGTTAACATACCAAGTGTACGTTCTTAAGGAATCAAGTGTACATTCTCTAGTTTTAATCAACTTCCAATTGACACCAAATAAACATTCTTTGTTAATAGACCAAGTGTACATTCTCTAGTTTTGTACATTCTCAAAAACCCAAGTCTATTGTTCTAATTAAATATGCATACTCCAATGACATTGGTATGAGAGACTAGAACATATTCTCTAACAATGGGAAGAATTTTACGAAAAGAATCTTAAATATCCTTCAACCAAAGCTTGGACAAGTTGGAGAGACTAACATTTATTTCATGTACAAACTCCAATATTTATGCATGAAGATGGCTTCTTCCATCTCATCCATTTCTTCGAGTTAAAGTTCTATAAAAAATGGACAAAATTATAGCAAAGAGAAGAAATGCAAAGTTCAATTTTTTTGAAAATTAAAGAAATCGGATAGATATCACCATGCAATCAACTTCCAATTGACACCAAATAAACATTCTTTGTTAACAGACCAAGTTTACATTCTCAAGAACCCAAGTGTACATTCTCTAGTTTTGTACATTCTCAAGAACCGAAGTGTATTGTTCTAATTAAGTCTGCATACTCCAATGACATTGGTATGAGAACCTAGAACATCTTCTCTAGCAATGGGAGGAATTTTACAAAAAAATATCTTAAATATCCTTGCACTAAAGCTTGGACAAGTTGGAGAGACTAACATCAATCTCATGTCCAAACTCCAAGATTTATGCATGAAGATGGCTTCTTCCATCTCATCCATTTATCCAAGTTAAAGTTATATAAAAATTGGACAAATTATAGCCAAGAGGAGAAATGCAAAGTTCAAATGTTGAAGAAGATTTTAATCAACAACTTTGGTCTCTAAATAATGGTTAGTGTTCACTTTGTGTCCTAGTTAACACATACTCTAGAGGAGAAAATATATGTTTTTCAATAGAACATAGGTGCCTCCTTCACTTCTTCCTCTATAGAACCAATACTAGTACAAACAGAGGAAAATTTATTTTTCCTATAGTAATATCTTGCCCAACTTTGACAACATGACAACTATTAAATCCCAATCAAAATTAGTTAGAAGGAAAATATTGTCAAATATAAAATATAGACCAATCTTACTTTGTCTCTATAGCTATTAGAATTGATTCAAATATATTTTATTAATTTTAATAAATTTAAATTTCATTTTCATAAAAAAATATAAAATATATATTAATAAATACATTGTATATATTATTATTTCCATATCTTAAATGGCCTACCAAATACTAAGAAGCATTTCTTTAGCTTGACAATTCCAATGACATGAAGCTAACAAATTTCATAATCAATGAAAGGAAATTATAGTAGGGATATGTTTGTTGAAGAGGAACTATATGCCCTACTCTTAAAAAAGTATAATGTAATTTATTATGAAAGGAAATTATAGTAGGGATAAGTGTATACCCTACTCTTAAAAAAAACATAATGTACTTTATTATAAAAAATGGAAATGTGAAAAAAAACACAAAAATATTATAAATTTTTTATAAGTAATATTTTTAAAAATAACCGCAAACACAATGAGAAACACTTATGTTATGTATAATGATTAAAAAATGCAGAATTCAACAAATACTCATTACCCATTAACAATATAGTAGTACTATAACAATTATTCTATAATAGATAGTCATTGCAACAATTATTTTCTGATTCAAAAAAATATAATGGGGAAATCCTCAGACCTTTTATCATATAAAATTGATTTACTGTGTGAAAACCACCCCAAAGTATAAGAAAAAAAAGGAAAACAATATACGTACCTTAGTAAAGTAAGTGTACATCAAACAAGATTGTAAGTAGGTTGCTTTCCGGGCATGTCTGAAAAATAAAGTTTGTTGATCGAGAGGCTTTGAAATCACAAAAAAAAATAGAATGCTAAATATTGGCACAAACTGTGATAAAATATCCATGATTCTTGTGAAAGTTCGAACTCATAGATACATGTCAAGAACTCTTCATAAGTTTATAGTAATTTGATTTTAAAAATAGTGTAAGCTACCTATCGAGCAAATAAAACTTCACTTGTGTTTTTCATATCTGATGTCATCTTTGACAAGTCAAGTGACATCTCTGCAGGTTCCACCTAGTCAGAAAAACAAAAATTAAGCAATACAACTCCAGAGAACCACTTCACATTGTAACTACAAAAAGAAAAAATGGAGGAGAAATTTCCCCATATGCCCAAGATGTTTGTCCAGTTTTGACAATAAATAGTATGTTTGTGCAGTCTTGACAATGCATAGTAGCTTCTGAATTCTGCTTCTGTGGGAGAAACTATCCCACTCTATGTTGCACAAGATTTTCACCATGCCAGCGATGTAAAAGGAAGGGCCAGGTAAAAACTATCGCAAGCTACTCAACATAAGATGAATTTTGAATCATTTTTTTACCTTGATATTTATTACAAAATAGAGACAACTTTTAAAATATTAAAAAACCAAGATCAAAACTGTAAATGCACATCATGCACCTTATTCTTATCTATTTAAAACCCAAAATGCATATATAAATTAACTTGTGAATAGGGTGTGCATGCTTCTTTCAGGTTTTCAAAGCATCATAGTGACTGGATTTTCATGCGATGTACTTTATAGAAGATTAATTTTGGAACAAGAGTTTTCCTTCCAGGGAGGTAGTCGAATCCTCAATATGTTATAACATAAGGTTAAACTGTAAATACAAAATGAGTATTCTCAGAAACCATGAACCCACCATCTCAGGGCATTATGAACATAAATCAGAAATTCTCCAGAAAATAATTAAAAGCGGATATTTGATTTTTGGGAGATTGGATGAACTTGCCAAAAACTGTTCCGAAGAGCGGTATTTGGATCTAATCGAATGGCTGAATTTAAATTTTATCAATGCTCTGACACAGGCCATGAAGAACCTCAGCAAATCAATATATTATTACGTGAATGAGTGTTACATATAAAGGAGATCAAAAATGTTATCTACAGTTAGATAACGAGATTATTAACTAGATTTTACTAACTAATAACTGAAATATTATTTACAATGTAATCCCGAAGGATTATTCAACATTCCCCCCTTAATCCGAAGGGACATCTGACATGCCAAGCTGCATTCTAAATTTTTCAAACTTTTCACGGCCCAATGCTTTAGTAAAGATATCTGCAATTTGCTCTGAAGTAGGACAATGTGTCAGATGAATGGTTTTGGCCTCAACATGATGTCGAATCAAGTGATATTTAGTGTTGATATGTTTGGTTCGATCATGGAATTTTGGATTCTTGGCCAATTGAATTGCAGAAGTGTTGTCAACAAAGAGAGGCGTTGAAGTCATTTGTTTCTCCTGCAAGTCTTCAAGTATTTTATGAAGCCAAATGATTTCTTTTGTGGATTGAGCTGCTGCAACATATTCGGCTTCAGTTGTAGAATCATCAGGAACATATTGCTTTCGTGATCTCCATGTAATAGCTGTTGATCCAATGTTCATCAAATAACCTGAAGTAGAGACCCCGTGCTCTTTATCTCCATCAAAATCTGAATCTGAATAACCAGTGAGATGAAAGTTTGAAACTTTAGAATATTTGATGCCATAAGATTGAGTGCCTTTTAAATATTTGAGCACTCGCTTTGCTGCATTCCAATGACCTTCATAGGGATGATGCATAAACCTGGAAAGTATTCCTACAGCAAAAGTTATGTCAGGACGAGTAGTGGTAAGATAAATCAAACTTCCAACAAGCTGCCTGTACTTTGTTGGATTTTCAAATGTGCTACCTTCATTTGAAGTAAGCTTTAGATTCTGCTCCATTAGTGTTGAAACAGGATTACAATCCTGCATACCAAATTTGTTTAATAACTCTCCAACATACTTTTTCTGAGAAATGAAAATGTGCTTTGGTTTTTGATCTACTTCAATTCCTAAATAATAATGTAATAATCCCAAATCTATCATATCAAAAGCCTTTTTCAACTCTCTTTTGATAGATACTATATAATCGTCATTATTTCCAGTGACAAGCAAATCATCCACATAGACAACTAGATATACAACCAATATTCCAACTTTCTTAACAAATAAAGTTGCATCATCTAGATTGAAGTGCTTATAATTCAATTTGAGAAGATGCTCAATTAACTTTTCATACCAAGCTTGGGGTGCTTGCTTTAAACCATATAAAGATTTGACTAATTTGCATACCTTCTGTTCTTTGCCTTTGATAGCAAAGCCTTCAGGCTGATCCATATACATATCTTCTTTTAAGTCTCCATTCAAAAAATACGGTTTTAACATCCATGTGATGTATCTTCCATCCTTTTTTGCTGCTAATGAAAACAAAGTTCGAATGGTGCCCCATTTAGCTGTAGGAGCAAATGTTTATGTGTAATCAACACCTTCTTTCTGTGCATACCCTTTTGCTACAAGTCTTGCTTTGTGTTTATCAAGTGAACCATCTGCTTTATACTTATTTTTATATATCCACTTGCATCCAATCGCTTTGGTTCCAATTGGAGGGTTCACCAACCTCTAAGTTCCATTTTTTATGAGAGCATCATACTCTCTTTGCATGGCACTTTTCATTACATCACTATTTACTGCTTCTTGAAAAGATACAGGTTCATCAAATGCATGAAAGTTTAATTCACAATCTAATGTTACAAAATCATCATACCTTTTAGGAAATATCTTAGTCCGCATTGATCTACGAACTTCTTCTTGTTGTGGTGTTTTCTCTGTTTCTTCTTTAAGAGCAGGTTCTACATTATCCATGATACTTAGTTTATCCATTCCATTAACAATATCATCAACTGTCTCATCTTCTGTTTCATCAACTTGTGCATTAGAATCATCAACTTGTGCATTAGAAGGAAATTCCAAAACTTGACCTTGACTTAGAACAGGAATTCCCCCCTTCAAGATTTGGAAGTTCATTATCCATTTCATGATAGATTTTTTTAGAATGAAATCTATCAAGCTGAGCAAGTTGTTTATCAATAGTGAGTGCATCTTTCTCAAACTCAAGAAATATAACATCTCTAGAAACAATAAACTTCCTGTTATCTTCATCATACAACCTATAAGCTTTAGAAGTATTAGAATATCCCAAAAAAATACACTTTCGACTTCTTGCTCCCAATTTATGTCTTTGTTGCTCAGGAATCAAAGCATAACATGTGGAACCAAAAATTCTAAAATGCTTGACAGCTGGAAGATGATCATGCCACATTTCATAAGGTTTTTTTTTTGTAGTGCAGCAGAAGGACATCTATTCTTAATGTAGACAGCACAAAGAACTGCCTCTCCCCAAAACATTAA
Source organism: Pseudotsuga menziesii (assembly GCA_001517045.1). NCBI lineage: Eukaryota > Viridiplantae > Streptophyta > Pinopsida > Pinales > Pinaceae > Pseudotsuga > Pseudotsuga menziesii. The sequence goes on along the minus strand of LPNX010267669.1, from coordinate 97,132 downwards.
CTTGACATTTTTAAAAAACATCATTGATCTTACCATATTCAAGAGTGTCCTATTCATACATTCTGCCACACCATTTTGCTGTGGATTATAAGGAACAATTGTTTGATGTTTAATACCATCCTCCTGCAAATATTTTTCAAAGTCTTGAGATGTATATTCACCACCGTTATCAGTTCGAAGGGTTCCAATAGTAAGTTGAGCTTCATTTTTAATCCATAAGTGAAAATTTCTGAATGTATCAAAAGCTTGAGATTTTGCTTTTAATAAATAAACCCAAGACATCCTCGTAAAGTCATCAATGAAAGTCATGATATATTTGTTACCATTTGCTGATGGAACGGGCATAGGCCCACAAAAATCTAAGTGAACAAGACCAAGCTTTCTTGAAGCTCGAAACATAGAATCATTAAAAGGTTGTTTACTGTGCTTGCCTAAGATACAAGCATCACATGGGGAAAGTTGTCTTGGAATAGTAGGAAGCCCTTGAACTCCTTTCTGTTTCATAATCCTGAGACTGTCATAACTAATATGACCAAATCTTGCATGCCACAATAAGCTAGAAGATAAATTACTATTATGCTAAACCAAATTTGCAGAATTCTATGAATTGAATGATGTACCATTCAACTTTAAGAGTTTGTTATCTTCCACTCAATTCATTACAACTTTATTATCATAAGCTCTTCTAATTTCAATGATACATATGTATCGAATGATTTTGTTGTCTAATTTGCAAAAGAGATATTAGATTTCTCTTCAATTGTGGAACATAAAGCACGTCAGAAAGTATATAATCAGCAAGTCATGATAATTTCAATCTAACAGAACCAATTCCTGAAGGTTTTAACTGAGACTTATCTGCCAAATGTACTACCCCATCAATTTGATCACTAAAAGTTTCAAAGAAATCTTTTCTAAAGGTCATAAGACATGTGGCTCCAGTGTCCAATAACCAAGTATCATTCCATGAAAACGAAGTACTGAAAGCTTCTTCAATTCCTAGATTACAATGTGCAACAACATAATGTGCAAATTCAGAAGGGTTACCTTTATCATTTCCTTTATCTTGTACTTGCTCTTTCTTGTTAACAATTTTATTCCAAGAAGTTCTACAATAACTAGCAGTATGACCAGTTTTTCCACATCTATAACATTGTTTCTCTCCTTGATTAAATCCCCCCCCCCTTCCTCTGTACTGTCCTATTTGTCCTCTACCTCGACCTCTGCTTCTATTTTCATCATTTGCAAATTCTTCTTTTGATTTGTGTCCTTTCTGTGCAAGACACAAAGTTTCTTCATTGGATTTAGACTCCTTCCCAAATGCTTTCTCTCTTTCTACAATTTTCTCAACAAGTGTTTCAAAGGTCATAGCTTTCATTTGGCCACTAGCTTGAAGTGATTCTAAATAATGAGTATATGTAGGATAAAGATCTTTAATAAATGCAGTAAGTTGAATGTCAACTTTTACACCAATTGCATCAATATCATGGAAAATGGCTCTAATTTCAGAAGCAAGTTTCATTGGATCATTATCTTTTAACTCTAAGTTAAATAACTTCATTAACAATTGTATGATTTCAAGCTCAAAATGTGAATCATACAAATCTTGTAGTTTCTTTAATGCTTCCCAAGCACTTTTGCTAGAAACTAAATGTCTACTTACTTCTTCACTTACAGAGGCAATAATCAAGGCATAAGCCTTCTTGTCTTTGCTTTTCCATAATGCTAACTCTTTGGCATTAGTAGGTGGCACTGGTGCACTTTTATCCACTTCATTTATTGCTTCTCCATCTTCTTTATCTTCTAAATTCTCATTTTCACAAATTCCATCCCACATATCATCAAAAATAAGGGTATTTTTAACTTTATGAAACCATTCCTGATAATTTTCTTTTCCAAATAAAATAACTCCAACAATTGAAATTAAAGAATTCATTGAAATTTACTATGTACAAAATACAGTCTGACTTTCCCTTTTAGCCAATGTTCTTTAAAATCTTTTTATCTTCTAAAAAGGTTTCCCGAAAGGTTTAATATTTCAATTTAAAAAAACCTTGCACTCAAATATAAATGGCTGTTTAAAAACTTTTATTTTCTGAAAAGAACTCCCCTACAATTTGATAGTTAATTTAAAGAAACCATTGCAAGAAAATATAAATGGTGGCTCTCTTCCTTTTTCTTTTTCTTTTTTTTTAAAAAAAGAAAATAATTCTTCGAAAAAATTACCTGAACAATTTATGTACAGTCTCCTCTTAATGTGCACTCTTTGTCTTTCTTCCACAATCTTTACTAAGCAGCTCTCATTTCTTCCTTTCTTGGTGATAGCTTATTTGCTGGCTCCTCCTCCTTCTTTCTCACCAAGTCTTTCTCACCAATGCTTCGCTGCCTTTGCTTTGATACCACTGACACAGGCCGTGAAGAACCTCAGCAAATCAATATATTATTGCGTGAATGAGTGTTACATATAAAGGAGATCAAAACCGTTATCTACAGTTAGATAACGAGATTATTAACTAGATTTTACTAACTAATAACTGAAATATTATTTACAATGTAATCCCGAAGGATTATTCAACATGCTCAACGGCTAGATGGGGGATCATGATCGGATCGGATCCTCATGAAAATACTTGTTTGGTGATGCGGTCCATCTTCTTTGATTCTCTGAAGTGTTGAATTTCAATCAACCAAACCCATACCGTGCTTTCAAACCCAACCAAATTAAAGGAGAGGGCCATGATCTGATCGCTAACCACTTCTCCTCTTCGCAAGTAGCTGGACCCAGAATTTGGGTTTGGATTTGGAGGCGTTCAAAAATCTCAGAGGGAAGATGGCCCAGCCACGATTCTCGGTATCGGCACTGCCATTCCACCGAATGTAGTAGACCAGAGCAGTTATCCGAATTACTACAAAATCACCAACAACAAGCATATTATGTGATCTGTAATATTATGTGATTGTATGATGAGGATGCATTTCTTATGTGATTCAGGAGACAAGTCAGCAATGAACAAGAGATATGTGTACTTGTCTGAGGAGATTCTCAAGGAGAATCCCAATGTCTGTGAGTACATAGCGCCATCGTTGGACGCACGGCAGGACACGGTTCTGGTGGAGGTGCCCAAGCTTGGATCGTTAATCGATTTCGACTTATGTTTTTTTGAGACGAAGGGTGGATTCTGCTCCTCTATTCTTTCATCGACCTCCCTTCCTCCTTGGCCAGATCACGACATCACTCGTCGATGTAAAATGGAATGGAGGAAGGAAGCTTCGATCCAAAGCATAGAAACAAGTACGAATCGGGTCACTTACCACCCTAGAATGTGAATGAAGAATTGAATGGAGCAGGTAAGGATCCATTTACAGAGAATTAATTGGAGCATGGTAAAGTCAATCCTGCACCTGCCAATTGAGACTGCACCTGGCTTGAGATTACATGGGGCAGTAACTGCAGACAAAGAAAAAAAACATCGAACAGTAACCAGACAAACAAACAAACAAAAACTAGTGGACCAGGAGGACACGCGTAGAAAATTGGTTGGTTAAAGATACGACCAAAATCGTGCAATACTTTTAAAAAACCGGACTCTTGAGAAAAACGCTTACCAGTGTAAATATACTCACTACTATCGGATTGGCGGATAGCTCTATGATTGGACGATAGTTAATTAGCATTACCAAGTATGAATGGTTTAATGATTATAGATGATGGTGATGGGTTATGTTCATCCTTACACGTTATAGAGAAGCATCAACCGACCATGCTAACTCAACAATATCACTTTTTACTTTATTGAGGCTTAGGATTTTTCCCAATTTTACTTTTTATGCGAAACATTCAGCAGTACCATGTGCTTAACAATATGGTCTCGTGGAAACATCTTGTTTCAACCACAACTTGATCTAAGGAGGATAAGAATTTATATGATTGACGTGATAGTTCCCTCAAAACACATCTCACCGCGAGGACCTTCACAAAGTCTAAGGTAACAGTCATAGAAATTTCAATAATCCAATTGAAACCTTTCAAATTTCTATACTTTCACTCACTTTCAGGTTTGCTGAGCTCAACCACATATTATAAGAAAATAATTCAATGCTAATTTAATTTGTGTAGATTTTAATGATAATTCTTTATATCACAAAAATTCCATACACCAATTATCAATGTTTAGTTAAATCATAATTTTAAAATTAAATTATTATTATAGATATCATATCAAGAGCATCAAAAACTTAAAACACTAATATTATATAAATTTAGTTTGATTTCAATTCAATCCAATATATCATGGTGTAAATATCCAAAAATAAATATACTTGGGAAGATTAAGTGGCAAATTCGATAGCCAATTCGTTTTATACAACGGCAAAATCACATACACAATGAATAATGCAAATACAAAATAAAGGTCTACAACTATATATGCCTTAGCTCTTTGTCTTAATAGAGTTTTTTCACATCAAATGATATGAATAATAAGTGGATAAATAAAGATATTATTAAATCGTGAGGCCCTTAATTGTTATTAATTTCATTTGATCATAAGTCAACATTAAGTATTGTTCGCTACACATTAATCTTGAATTAAAGTTTAATTTTCTCGATCAAACTACATCAAATTATATGAATAATAATAAGTGGGTAAATAAAGAAATTACCAATTCATAATAATTTCCATAATATTGAAATTTTTTTAATAATTTTCATGATATTGTAATTTTTTAATAAATTTGTTAATTTTAGTATTTTTTTGTTTTAATAACTTTTTTAATCATTTTCATAATTTTTTTAAAATAATTTCCAAATTTTCATAATATTTTGGTGTGAATCCAGGAAGACATTCGTCTCATTATTTCTCATGTCAACGTTAATGCCCTTGCACTAGATATTGCATGAAGGAACATCCTAGAAGAATTTTAAAAGAAACAACTCAAAGACATTGTAATTGGACTCGACGTGGGCAACAAAGACTAGTGGATGGGGCCAACATTAATTTTTTTTCAAAACGGTTTCTGCAATCACCGAAATTTGACATGGACATACTATTTGCGTGCGTTGACAATATGGGAGGGTTTCCATACTCAAAGGCATCTACGACACCTACCAACACTCTGTATCTCTGATCTTGTGCTAGTTTAATCATTTGAACTTTATCGGTTTGTTATATTGCATGTAACTCCCATCATACCCCATCCACGTCGAGGTCGTGTTGATATTTATATTCATTTCTTGTGTCAATAAAAAACAACATGCCTCATGCCAATTAGGCCCATGAGATTGGTGGTGAAAAGAAAGCGCTAACACGATGACATTTTTCTTTAAGTTAAATAATGGTTTTGTACTTATATATATGGAGCAATAAACTTAGATGAGAGAAAAAGGCAAAGACAATAAATAATCAATGAAGCTTGTGAAATTTATCAGGTTCTTGTTGCTCGTCGGCGTTATTTCCCTTGCAGTAGATATTGCATGAACGAACATCTTGGAATAATTTTATAAGAAACAACTCAAAGACATTGTAATTGGACTAGACATGGGAAACAATGACCTGTGGATGGGGCCAACATTAAATTTTTTCAAACGATTTCTATAATACCTAAAATTTGACATGGACATACTATTCACATGCATTGATTATATGGGAGGGTTTCCAGACTCAAAGACGTCTCTGACACCGACCAACACTCTATGTCTTCGATCTTGTTCTAGTTTCATCATTTCAACTTTATCAGTTTGTCATATTGTATGTAGCTCCCATCATACCCCATATGCATCGAGGTCATGCTGATATTTATATGCATCGCCTGTGCCGGTCAAAACCAACATGCCTCATGCTAATTAGGCCCATGATATTGGTGGCGAGAAGAAGGCGCTAGTTAGACGAAATTTCCTTTAATTTAAATAATGGTTATGTATTTCTTTATATGGAGCAAAAAACTTAGATGAGAGAAAAAAACAAAGACAAGAAATCATCGATGAAGCTTGTGCAATTTATTAAGTTCCTGTTGATCATCGAAGTTATTTCCCCTGCACTAGATATTTCATGAACGAACATCCACGAAGAATTTTAAAAGAAACAAATCAACGACATTGTAGTTTCACTAGACATGGGCAACAAAGACATGTCGATGGGGCCAACATTAAAAAAACTTCAAACAGATTTTGTAAGCATCGTAATTTGACATGGACATAGTGTTTGCATGCCTTGATGATATGGGAGGGTTTCCAACCTCAAAGACGTCTCCGACACCGACCAACGCTCTATATCTCATATCTTCTCCTAGTTTAACCATTTGAACTTTATCAGTTTGTCATATTGCATGTAACTCCCATCATACCCCATCCACGTCGATGTCATGCTGATATTTATATTCATCTCTTATGTCGATCAAAACCAGCATGCCTCATGCCAATTAGGCCCATGATATTGGTGGTGAGAAGAAGGCGCTATCTAGACGGCATTTCCTTTAATTTAAATAATGGTTTTGTACTTCTCTAAATGGAGTAAAAAACTTAGATGAGAGGAAAAAACAACGACAAGAAATAATCGATGAAGCTTGTGCAATTTATCAAGTTCTCATTGATCGTTGACATTATTTCCCTTGCATTAGATATTGCACTAACGAACATCCCAGAAGAATTTTAAAAGAAACAACTTGAAGACATTGTAGTTGGACTAGGCATGGGAAACAATGACCTGTGGATGGCGCCAACGTTTAATTTTTAAAATGGTTTATGTAAGGACCATAATTTTACATGGACATATTGTTCTCATGCCTTAACAATATGGGAGGGTTTCTAGATGCAAAGACATCTCCGAAATCAGCCACCACTCTATATATCTGATCTTGTCCTAGTTTAATCATTTGAACTTTATCGGTTTTTCATATTGCATGTAACTCTCATCATACCCCATTCGCATTGAGGTCATTATTATCTTTATATTCATCGTCTGTGTCGATCAAAACCAGTATGCCTCGTGCCAATTAGGCCCATGAGATTGGTGGCAAGAAGAAGGCGCGAGCTAGATGATATTTCCTTTAATTTAAATAATGGCTTTTTACTTCACTATATGGAGAAAAAAACTTAGATGAGAGAAAAAAACAAAGACAAGAAATAATCAATGAAGCTTGTGCAATTTATCTAGTTGATCATGGACGTTATTTCCCTTGCACTAGATATTGCATGAATGAACATCCCAGAAGAATTTCAAAAGATTCGAAAACATTGTAGTTGGACTAAACATGGGCAACAAGACCTGTGGATGGGGCCAATGTTAAAAAAAATTCAAACAGTTTATGTAAGCACAGAAATTTTATATGGACAAATTGTTCGCATGCCTTGACAAAGTGGGAGGGTTTCTAGACTCAAAGACATCTCCGACACTGGCTAGCACTCTATATCTCCGATCTTGTCCTAGTTTAATCATTTGAACTTTATCAGTTTGTCATATTGCATGTAACTCTCATCATACCCCATCCACGCCTAGGTTGTGTTGATATTTATATTCATTGCTTGTGTCGATCATAACCAGCATGCATCATGCCAATTAGGCCCATGAGATTGGTGGTGAGAACAAGGCACTAGTTAAACGAGAAGAAGTGCCTTGCACTAGATATTGCATGAATGAACATCCTGGAAGAATTTTAAAGAAACAACTTGAGATAAACATGGTAAAGTGGGTGAACATAGGTGTCGAGGCCTTCTTATGAGATACAAGTGCCATGAGAACAAACCATATAAATACATATGAAAGAGAACAAAGGAACTGAAAACATATAATTAAATACATACCATGTACATTTCAACATTTTGATATCATTAATATTCTTCTTCATCCAACTCCTTGTCTGTATCATCTGGTTTGGATTTCATGTTGAAAGGATTGGCCATAGTAGAAACATCATCATCAACTATATGATCATCTGAACCATTCTCTCCCACATTTGGTTCAAGTTCTTCAAGTTCTTTGTTTAACACATCGTCAATGTAATCTTCATCCAGAACATTTCCTCCCACATATCCTTCATCATATTCAATATCTTTGTATGAAACATGAACCAACTACTTTTGTAACACCCCGGTTTTGACCCTGTTTGCATGATGTACATATTGTAAATTAATCGTGGTGAGGAGCTAAAGGCAAAAGCCCCGCCATCGATTTGGTTGTGTATGTTTCGGCAATGGGGGATAGTTGCCGATGGTTTATCATGCTATTCGGCACATTATAGTTTTGCATCATGTAAATACGCACGTCAAATAAAATAAACCACAACCAGCTACGGCAGTGCAACGTTGAATGAAAAGGGCATGATTCCAAAGGATAAGAGTGTGGGGGATGTCAAACCTTAGTCTATGGGGGAAAAACCCATGTGTTACCACCTTGTTGATTTGTCACCTTTCTTGTCTCATCCAACCTCTTTATTGTTTTGTTGAGTTAGTTGGGGGGCAGTTATTGCTGAAGTGGTGGTGGTTGTGGAGGGCTGTCAGTCCTTACCCACGTGCCCACTCCACTCGCAGGATTTCCTCTTCCTCGTGTGGCGGCAGAAGAACATTCTCACCATGAGTCCATTCACTCCACTCTCCCACGACTGCATTCTCCCCACCGCTTCTGTTTTCATCCTCACGTAGAGGTCGGTTCTGTCTTCCTGACACGCTGGTCGGGGGTTCCCTCTTTGGTTTTGCGCATGCAGTGGGAGAGCAGCCTCACGGGCATGAATTTCTGCTATGTATGCGGCTTGCTATTTATTTCACCCACGTTTTGGGTTGTTTTTATTCTTCCCATGATTTTCGGATGTGGTTGTGAGTCTGATTTCTTCTTCGATTGTGGACTGCGTGTGTGTCTCTTCCATGTTTGCATGGGCTATGTCATTCTCCAGTGTTTGTGTTGAGGAGTTGTGTGCTGTGGGTTCATGGACGTTAGTTGGCTATTGATTGCCACAATTGTCAGCTGAGTTTTCCCATGTCTATGCTGGGAGTGTTGCTTCTGTCCATGCTAGGAGTTTGGCTTCTCCTTTGTTTTGAGACTGTGGATTGTGGCCATCATTCATTGTGAGTTTGGGCTACTGATATACCCTGGTTTGGGTGTTGTTGCTGAGTTGTTTTGGCCACGTTAGGGCCAAGAACAACTCTGTGTTGTCTTGTGGGCTTGAGCTGTGCTCATCTTTTGTTTTGGATTATCCCTGGTTGTCTTTGCCTTCTTCACGGTGCTATGAAGGGATTGTGTTGTTGCAGGTATGCAGTGGTTGTCCCTTGGACTGTGCTGGCTTGGCCGATCGGTTGATGGCCTGATAAACCCAGTTGTGTTGGTTTGACTGATTTGGTTCCTTGGCTATGTGTAAGCTTGTATTGCCCCTTAGTCCTTGAGGAATCATGCCCAGCTCGGGGGTGGCAGTGTTGCTGAGAGATTGATGAGCACGCTAGCCTATGGTTGGGTGGAACGTTGCATCGATGTAGCTGGTTGCGGGGCGAGTTCTTCATTAAAAAGATAAGCAATCTTGTCTATTTGACTTCTGCAATTAATTGAATGTGATGAATATGAATGAATGCTTGTATGAATGCATGTTGATTCCGCTGTGCATGATAATTAATTACACCTATGTATTTACTATTTCATGAGGAATGATGAACATGCTAAATGCTGGAATGTGTGTGTTGCTTCCACTGAATGTTGAGTAATTGTGCATCTCTGTATGTTTTATGCATCTTTGTATGATGACTGTTTAAGACTTTGAGCACCTGGTTATGATCATGCATCTGGTTATTTATGTTTTGTGCATTGTAGTATGTATCATGTTTAAGCATTTAATTTCAGCATTGATGTTTGATCATGTTCATGGGGCTATTTGCCCGGTATTGTTGTTTGGGGTGTTCGTCGCGTCCTCTTCTCCGGTTGGATAAGGGATGGGGACGTGACAGCTTTTCTACATCATCTTCTTCTTCAATATCATCTTCCACTATAGTATATTTTACTGGCCTTCCTCTTGGATCATATCTAACAACACATGACCAACCCACTCGGTCTAGAACCTCTGAGTAGAAAACATGTTCGCATTGGCAGTGAAAGAGCATAGGGCTCTAGTCCTCACTCAACATTCCTTGTATTAACCGTGGTGAACCTATTAGCATGTTGAATAACAGTTTTATCAAGATCGCATTCACTCATTTGTAGCATGTACCATTTGACGTCGAACAGAACTAAATTGAAGGAATTAAAGTCACACTAAAATATATCATCTAAAATCCCATAGTATCAATTTCAGATTCTCATGGATGTATATCACTCCTAGAGGAACATTACTAACCTGATATACTGCAGTTATTCCACTATCAAAAGTTTCCATCTTTTCATCCAACTTTTAGATGTGAAAATTTGTGGCCATTGCACCACGTAGCCTTATGGTGTTTCAACTACAATATGGTAGTCATGTAAAAAAACATATTCTAAATTCACAAACATATTTGTACTTGGAAATTATGCAAATTAAGAAGAAAACAAATAGGACATATGCATCAATATAATATTTTTAAAAAAAAGTAGTTGTATGGGTGAAAGTTATTGCATGTTTATCTTTTAAACCATGTGCTAAATCAATTTCCCTCTGAGTAAGATTTGTATCTCATTTTAGTTCAGCTTCTTTGACCAATGTAGACACACCTTCTCATGTTAACCTACCATGATTAGATTATTTACATCATTCAGTCCATACCTTCATCCAATCAAGATCGTTTGCAAAGTATAAATGTATTGCATCCCACTCTGAACTAGTTGTATTATGATAATAAAAAAATCCACATATAATTACTTCACAGGAATGCATTCATATTAATAATCAGCTATACAGGAAGACTAAGAATTAAATAAGTACTACATACATAATAACATTAATTCATGTATTATAAATATACACCATCTGAATTTCCTCATTCTACCTTTCCCCAACATGTGATCCCCTTCAAATTTGTTGATGGAGTTGGCATCCCAAATGCAATCCACATTAATACTTGCAACTATTTGAGAACTATACTAAAGTAACATAAACCATGGTTTGATATACCATATATCCCTCTACCATAGAACCCTATGGATGTGCTCTTTGTCTGACCAAAGCCTTGAGTGATTTCAAGCGCCTCTCAACCATCCACATTGACCTTGCGTTACAGGTCCACACTTTTCAATCTCCTCAACTTGGTGTATGAGGTAGTGTTCTTATGCATTGAAAAATGACGGAGGTAGATACTTTTGCATTTCACACATTAGAAAAGGAATTTGTCACCTCCAATACTTTATACCTTCTTGATCTATTTCTTTATATGACAACCATCTACAAATGATGAAAGAAAATCACGGGTTTCAACAAAAATATATATTACATTAAACTTAAAACACATGCATGCAATAAAAAATAAATAGTACAACAAATTGATGAACATAATACACTTTGCATATAAATCGCCACTTAGCTCATGTATTTTCCCACATCATATATAACTTGGTTGACATTGTTGTCAAAGTTTTAAGGGAGAGATAGAGGTAGAACATACTATAACCGAACTAATTGATCAATCATTATTTAATCCAAAATTAATTAGTAGAGAAAAAAAATGCTAACAAGACGTTTCACCGGTGTACAAATATATACACCAAAATAATTACCTTAGTGAAGGTATGCCAGTCATGAATTTATACCCCACATAATTCACCTTTCTTTGTTAACATATTTTTCTTATTTGAAGAAAATCCAATGGGAAATTTTATTTTTCTCAATAACCTCCTTAACATCCTTGCTTTGTTTCTTTGTCAATAACCATGGAAGGACGCTTATATTTTGGATGTCTCCATCACTATTTGAATGAATCACACTTTGCATTGCATGATTGGCCTCCTTAATGTCATTACAAATCTTGGTTATTTTTTGTTTCTCTCCTTCCATTTAATATTTTCCATAAGGTATCTATTACATTCTTCCCAATGTGTATGAAGCATAATTAAAGATATTAGAACAACACTTTTCAATTAGTAAAGCAATCAAAGTGCATTAAAAATATAAAATATCCCAAACATGTCATGCATATGATACATAGCCAATTTAATCCATACCTTGACGATCTACATATATTTTATATTTCTTCTTCCATAGACGAGGTGCCATTATTCATGGTTTTAGTCTAGTCTCTTCTTTCCCATTGAAAATATATTTTTCAGTTGCTCGATACTTGTGGTTCTTTGAAAGGAAGTGCCTATACTCATCAAACACCTCCTTTCGTAAACTTCTTGAATGGCGAGATTTCATATGAGGACCACAAACTGGACATGCAAATTTACCCTTTGTTTGAAGACCTGCAAGAGATGTATTGATTTGTATATCAATAATTTTAAGTATGAATAATGAAGGGATTATTTAAAAAACATGGATGATATAATTTCATAAAATTAAGCACTATTGAAATGCAGGGGTAAACGTTATTATAACATACACCCGAAATGTGTTAGCCCTATGGCATCGTGAATTGTCCATACAAGCATCGCATGGAATTGAAATTATCTTTGTGCATTTGTTGGTCTAGAGATATCATACATAGTCACACCCATCCATAACTCTAGTAACTCATCGATAAGAGGCTCGATATGTACATTCATATCTTTGACCTAGTATTCACCTATTTGATTGAACATACAGTACATAATTACCATACACATGAGTAAATAAAAATATATGACATTATTTTAAAACATAATTGAACATATAATAATAAACAGAAAAAACATAATACGTAATTATGAAACAAACCTCAGAAATGAGATGTTATCGTGTTCAAAAAATATTCTAAAGAAGTTAATACCTGGAAGAATCATTGCCAACATTATTTGCTTATTTTTTATTGACATACATGGATGAATGTTATCGTTAATAACAAAAATATACCACACCGAACTACCAGAACTGAACTCTTCAAATGGATTAATACCATCAACTGCCAAAGAAAGCCTAAGATTACGCGGTTCTTCTTTAAAATTTGGCCAACATACCTTTATATTCATAAACATAGATCCACCTATAGCCATTCAAAGAACACCACGTTGAATTTTGTTCTTTGCATGGTAATCCATAAATTGTGCTATGTTTTTGCAACTGAACAAATGCCACGGACAAAGAATTATGGGAATATAACAATGAACCTTGTGACGCATCTTTTTTGTTTCTTTATCGAATTGATATCTACTCTATTCACATTTCTATCATTTGTGTTTAGACGCATGTTCTCTATAATATAGAATATCATATTAGGACTTGCATGGATAGCTTGATACTCCATTCCAACATCTTTCAATAAGGCACGTAAATATTGGTATGTGCAAGGTAAAACATTTGACTGTGATAACAGAAATTCACCTAACAAACTACAACATAAAAAAAATAGTACATGTTAATGTAAAGAATATAAGTCATATATATTGCATTGAAATGTTACGATCGATGATGATCAACTAACATTAAGAAAAAGGGAAAAAATAAAATCTTTGTCGTCATGTACTAAATGTGACAAAATATATTACATACCTTAGGAGTTATGTGACACATGTGTTTGACAAACCATTTACAACCTATATGTTCACCAACAATAATATAGCATAGAGAAGACTTTTTTTCGAGCCTTCATAAAGAGTTTCACTAGCCCTCTGAAGTACGAGTATATCATAAGCACCATCAAATCGGTTGCCATCATCATCCATTCGAACATTATTAAATGTATCATGGATACATCTATTTGTCCCATCTTCTTCATCTTCTTCAACTTTGTTATCGACATGATTCTATTCTTCCATAGGATAATTAGCTTGATCCTCAATATCGTGTCCATGTTCTTGAGCAAGCACTTCTACAAACTGCACCTATTCCTCCTCGAGCAATGCCCTAAAGGAACCAATCTTTACAGATACAAAAATTAAAAAAATATTAGTGTATATAACAAATATTTAAATGACACCAACGCTTACAAATATAATATAAGAAAACAAAGACAACTTAGATGAGAGCAAGAAAATAAGATAAATAATCAGCGATGAATATTGTGCAATTTATCAATATTTTTAAGAACATGTTGAAAAAAATCTAGGAAAATTTAACTTTTCTTAACATGTAGGAAGAGATACACTTTTTGAGATATATAACCACAATAACCATAAAAGAAACATATTGATATTATGTTTCCTTCACCATTATAATGTCATATTCTTTCCTAATATCACTTGGAGAGCACAAGTTTGAAGTGGATGGAAACTTTCCCTATCCCAAGTTGGAAAACACAGTTTAACTTACAAAGGGTTGGTAGTTGACAAGGGATTTGGGGGGTTAAAAATTTTGACAAGAAATATAAAGAACTCAAGGGTGCTAATATTAGATGGACCATTAAGGTTGTTTTGGTGTTTCCTAAGTTAATATCATATGAAGATAATGGGTACATGTATCAAGATATTTATAAGGAGGAACTTACCATTTTCTTTCGAAAAGGACAATATCCCAAGAACAAGTGGATAAACAATTTATCATGGAAAGACTTGCTTCATTTATCATGGAGATGAAGTCTAGTAATAAGATTGGTTATAATTTGAAGAAGTGGCATATTGTTTCTAATCCCAAGGGTGAATTACTTTGACTTTGGAGCTAGAGGACAAACTTGTCAATTACTAGAATGGCTATATGATTGAGTTGAGGATAAGTCATATAAAAATCAAGGAGCATCTGGATGTACTAAGGACTAGTCTAAGAAATATAAGACATTAGAGAAAGGCAAACAACCGGGTCGGGTTACTATTCTTTACAAATTGATGAGAATGAATATGTTAAATATTGGTGGTGGTTAAAAGTTTTGAAGGCCAAGACTTCAAAAAAGAATATTGTTATTTTCTTTCGAAAAGGACAATATCCCAAGAACAAGTGGATAAACAATTTATCATGGAAAGACTTGCTTCATTTATCATGGAGATGAAGTCTAGTAATAAGATTGGTTATAATTTGAAGAAGTGGCATATTGTTTCTAATCCCAAGGGTGAGTTACTTTGACTTTGGAGCTAGAGGACAAACTTGTCAATTACTAGAATGGCTATATGATTGAATTGAGGATAAGTCATATAAAAATCAGGGAGCATCTGGATGTACTAAGGACTAGTCTAAGAAATATAAGACATTAGAGAAAGGCAAACAACTAGGTCGGGTTACTATTCTTTACAAATTGATGAGAATGAATATGTTAAATATTGGTGGTGGTTAAAAGTTTTGAAGGCCAAGACTTCAAAAAAGAATATTGTTATTCATGCATGGCTTGCTTTGAAAAATAATGTTAACTTCAGAAATGATGCATAAGAGATAGACTTAGGGGCCTAGTTACTGTAAAAATTTCAATTGTGATGAGGAAAACATCAGCTAATGGTGTTTCTATTCCCTTTCATAGTTCAAGTTTAGAACTTAGTTCCAAAATTATGTTCAGTTAATGGAACTAAAAGTCTTACTAATGGTTTCTCTAGACAAGGGTGTTCACAGACTAAGTTTTGGTGACACGTTACTAATGATCAAATGGATGAAGAATTAGAAACTAATTCATTAAATGTTGCATTGCAACCTTTGGCATATTTTATCGAATTGAATTCACATGTGTTTGAAAGGATATCATTCACACGTTTTTCGAGAACTAAACAATGAAGTTGATATACTACTAAGTTGGGTCTTCAATCAAGTGCAAGGTCCTTATGCCTAGAGGGAACCGTTCATTAGATTTCAATAAAATCGAGACCTACATCTTGAATGAATTCCTTTAAGATCCAATTTTATGGATAGATTTGATTGTGGATGTATTATTGCCAAGAAGATTGGCTAAACATTATATTGGAATACTATAGTATATAAATTGATAAACTACATGGTGAATTCAAGTTTTATAACTTAGAGGATGTATATTATCATGATCACATTCTTGGGTATAACATTGTTATACTTCATGTTTTTGTAACAGTTCTTGAGGCACATAGAGAATGTATTTTTAATGCTTACTAGTCACCTAATGTGTTTTGTATAATTTTAGTGGAGGTAGCTTTAACGTGTCAGTGGTCTGAGCATTAGGGGTAAGGGTTTAAGATGGGGTAATTAGAGGTCAAGGATAGGGGTATTACTTAATGGTTTAGGGGTTTATAAGGGCTCAATGGCTAATGGATTAGGGTTTAACAGGCTATTGGTCATCCAAGAGTCATGTGTAATTAGGAGTTTGGAATTATGTATCGATCAACCAGCATGGCAGATATCAAGAAACAAGCACAACAACTCAATGACGAATTTGCATTTCCTTATAAAAATTTACAAAAACAATCTACAATACAAACACATATAATGAATAACTTACTATTGGATGATCTTCATGCACACCTTAAACGTGTCCATAAATACTACAATGTCTTTTAGTTGTTGTTATTAGAAGTCTCCTTATGTTCAAGCCCTTGCATTTTTTAGAAGGGCAGTAACATTTTCAATCATTCGAAACCCCGGATGCATATCCCAGGTCTCCTTGGCCTACTTGAGGAATGTTATGTGACATTTTCCTCACAAAATATGCCCTACAACCTTTAAAATTTGTTGCAAGCATAGCAACAATGTTGAAACTATTAGATATCCGGGTGTATGGATGAAAAAAATCAATAATTTAGGTAACCATCATTTTTTTGACACGATTATTTGGTCGACCATTTGGTATCCGACAGATCGTCGCAAATCCGATGAAAGTTGTCTTTTAAAAAAACAAAAAAAATGCAATGAACTTCTGACAATTTTTCCAATTTTCTTCTTAATGTCAAATTGCGTCGTCGAATTTTTCACCCATATGAGTTAGTGAACAAACAACAACTAGAACAAAAGGTGGCAAAGTTATGATGGAAGTAGACAAGGAAAAGGTCAATGAAAACATATGAGGTGTGGAAGTAAGAGCACAACAGTATAAATAAATGATGGTAAACAAGGTGAAAAGGAATGGGAATTGTAGATAGACTGTATCTATTTGAAGTTTATCCCAATGGATCAGCAAAGCTAGACAAAATTAGAGATTGAATTTCACTACTTCAATGAGTACTTTAGTGAAATAGACCAACTAATATGGTACACAATGGGATCCAATACCAAGGTAAGAAACATAATGATTATTTTATGAACTTTGAATCCATCTACAAAGGTATAAATAAAATGATTGAACAATAGAGAGAATGCTTACAATGATCCTAGTGACAATATATAAATACACAATGAAGGTCATGTTGTGAAGGAGTGTGACCCTTCGTGCATTATTATTATTATTATTATTATGTTAAAAATAATTATTTGTAAAGTGCATGATGAAAGATGGCGCTTGGCATTAACCTCAAATGTCATGTCCCTTCCTTAGAGGTTTCTTGACCAAGTCCTAGTTCATTAAATTCCTAGTGGTGAAAATGAAAAATTGTTAAAGTAGGATTAATTTGTCTGTAGTCCATAGTATGTGAATAAGCCCCAAGTTTATTTCATTTCCTTTTATTATTCGCCATAAATAAACTTGCTTGGATAATGTGAAGTTAAGTGTCTAAGTGGGCGCACCATGACAAATGGAAAGTTGGAAAGTTGCATAAAAAGAAAGAAAATCTAGAAAGAGGGCACACCTAGGAAAAATCAGACAAAGAAAGGAAAGTCTGACTTGTGGGCAGAAAAACAAGAAAATCCAGAAAAGCAGAAAGGAAAAAAAGGAAATCAATAAAAAATCAACAAGGTAGGAAAAGAAGGAAAGGCTAACACAAAGCAAAGGAAACAACAGTCTCTTTCCCCATTTCAACTCATGAGAGCGCATTAGTTGAGGATTGCACATGAAGAAACCTCCGCTATTAGATAATTCTATAGCACATTGTTCACATATTTTGTTAATTTCAACATTCAAGTTTGAGAGCTTAGATTCTCAATCTTAGGGAGATGTGCCCCTAGACACAAACATTGGGAGGTGTGCCCTAAGTGATTTCTCTTCCATAAACGAGTATTGATGGCCTCCAGCCATTAATGAGAGTTTTTTTCAAGTTAATCTATCATATCCAGAGTTGATCCAGTTATTGCAAAAGTTTGGATTCGAATCTCCAATTTCTATGTGAAGTTTAGCCTCCTTTTCTCATTATATTGTTATGTTCTGATGATGGAGGCTCCATTAAAACCTATGTGAGATTCATTTCGGCATATTTGAGCCTTCATTGATGTAATAATGTAGTTCTACAAGTTTTATGAATATTTTGAGTATGTTTGATTAAGTTTCAATTGAGTTATTTACAGCTTGCCTAGATTTTAATGTAAAATTGAATAGTTTTACTATTTTAAGCATAAATTAGCCATACTTTCATTAATTCACTTCATATATATTCTGATAGGTCCTTAACACGCTGATGTAGCGATTCCATACTTAAAAACAATAATTTGTTGCCATCTCCTGCTATTTGGAAAGCCCAGAGATTGATCTCTATGAGTAGTCCTCAAAGCTAGTTTGACTAGTGCGAACATCAGAGCTTCCCAATTCTTCTCTAGATCTACACAATCCTCTTAATACTGATTAATAACACCTTATCATAGTTATGCAAACCCTCTTAAGTTAAAACCCTGTTAAAATGTTACCTAGGAAAAGGTGTCTTTGCCATGTGTGATGTCTAGCATGGTGGGGACACATTAATATGTTGCCTAGCCTTAATGTCACTTTTTTAAGTGTCATTAGTGTTCTAATTTTAAAGTGAGTTTCACTTTATTATAAAGTGACAAAGTGGGTCACTTTAATAAAGTGACATTAATTAATTAGTTGAATTAATTAATGAGGGTTAAATGTGAACCATTGGATTAAAATCTATTTTGACCATTGGATTAAAAATTAAAACCCTAACCCTAAATGAAAGAACAAAAAGGTGAATGCAACGATAGACATCAATTTTTTTTTACTCTACGTTGGAGGAGAGGCGAGCTGAGAGAGAAAGGACGAGAGCTAGGGTTTCATCATTTGAAATATTAATTGCAGAGCAAGAAGAAAAGAGGCCGTACAGCAGAGATTGGAATACTGGAGTGGCATGTTTTCCAAAGAAGATTTCAGCCATTAATATTGCAGACCGTACAAAACAGCAAGAGATAATTATTGGCTCGATTTTCTAGAAAATGGACAGCAGACATTAATGATTGCAGGTCATACTCCTTCTGGCCGTACCATACAGCAGAGTTAAGGCGTTTCTCTGTGGCACGCATTCCAGAATCCGTACAGCAAATGATAGATCAGTCTGGCACGTGTGAAGGCAGTTCATCTCAGAGTTCTGTGGCACGTGTGAAAGGTGTTCTCCTTTGTATTTCTGTAGCAGCCATAGAGCCAAGCAAATGACACATATTTCCAAGTTGGAAATGCAGAGATAAGTTGTCTTGTGTCCATTGTAAATTCTGAAAGTGCCCTAAGAAATTAATAAAAGCTCTCTCTCTCTCACAGGTTTTCCCGTCTTGGGTTTTTCCTGGGTCATTGACCAAAATCCTTTGTGTCAAATTTATGGTTTGTATGTTGATTTTAAAAGTGAAAAGATGAAGTAGATTTAGTATTTCATTTACAGACAGAGAAATTTTTCATTTCCAGAATTCATTTCTTGTGAAAAATTATTTACATATGCTAAGTGGGCTGAGTTAAATGCATGCTTGACTGAGATCAAAGTTAAATCTGCTAGTTTAAATTTTATCAAACCCAACATCATTGGTCTTTGGGGATTGAACAATGAAGGTTTTAATTTGCATATGTTGGGAATCCTAGGAGCCTAGAAGTAGACTTCAGCCTCGCTGATGCTCGAAACCTCAATGGAACCAACACATTGTGCATAGGAACTTGAGCATTCATAAACCTCTCCCTACCTTGGTTGATTCACCTTATTTGATCTTGGATCATTTACTTAGTTAAAACTCCTTTCGCAGCAGCTTGTTTAGATTTTTCTTTTGATAAGTAGAAGTTAATGACCAATCAAATCTGATTGGATCATTACATCAAACCTCATCTTTCAATGTTAACGTATGTCCATAACTAGGGAAATGCAAGAAATAATTGTTGGCATTCAAACCAATGGGATACCATCAAACAAGCCCATTGCCAATGAGCCCATGGCATTTTTCAATAGTGCATTTGTCAACAAGGCCTTCAATGTTGACAATATGTTTGTCGACTCATATTCATGAAAAAAATTGTTCACCAAGTCTCTATCGACAAGTCGTTTATCAATGATACTTTGTCGATGGGATCCTTGTTGACAAGGGTCTTTGTTGTCCAGTCCTAGTGATGATGCCTCATTTGTTGATCTTTCATTTATTAATGATTTTTTTCCATCCACTGCCATGTCAATGACTCTACCATCTATGCATTTTATTTTTTATTTTTTCCTTAATGATGACATCACCTTCAACATCCAAAAACTCAAGCTCAACTCTTTTGTATAGATACCATTAACATCTACAATTCATCCCTCGATGACCTTTCTTTATCGAATTCCACTTTATCGATAACATATGTTGGTGACTCTCTCTCTCTCTCCCTCTCTCCCTCTCTCTCTCTCTCACACACATAATGGCTTAATTTATGGATGATATTTCTACTTCCTTTTGCCAATTTAAATTACTTTTCTATAGAAATTTTTTGATTTGGTGATTCAATGTGAAACAAAAATAATCACCTCTTTGACTAGAGGTTTCTTGGATCTTAACCCTGTGGATTTTAGTCTTAGGGTTGTTATGAAATATAGTATAAAAAACAATGGGAAGAGAACAATATTTCGCTTCCTAATAGCCCAATTTTCTAGGCAATCTAAGGACAAAAGATACCAAACTATCTAGATAAGTTTCAGCCATCAAGGGCAGCTTATCACACAAACCAGATTTGAAATATGCTTCTACAATAGTTATAATTGTAGTAGAAAAATAGATATAGCAGTAGCAAAATAATCCTTACATTTTTCAATAATGATGTCAAATCACTAAAAAATTGTCATTTTAATTATGCCTAATCGTCAAGACATATATAGTTGTAAATAATCATACATAAAAAAAAACGTATATGGATGAAAAACATATATAAAGCTTACAAGTTTCGAACAACTCAAATTTTCATTAATATGCTCAAGAAAAAGTTCATATACATGCCATAACCTTCTCTTACTGCTAGTAAAAACCACTAGCTCTCCAAAACCCTAGCTAGAAACAACATTGAAAAATTCTAGCTCACCTAAGGATCTCCAACATGCAAGAATCATTTCAACAAGTCCTCCAAGGCAAGATGTCATCTCCTCTTCTTCTTAACAAAATATACCCTAGGGTTTTAACAAAAAACTATAATATCAAATCCCCAAGGGATATATTATAACCCTAAACTACCAAGATGTTCCATGACACTCCAAGAAGATAAAGAAACAGTAGCAACTCGAGAGAGAGAGAGAGAGAGAGAACAAATACAAATTAAGACTAAGAGATGAGAGAAGATTAGTACACACTCTTCCTCATGATTGTATCTCTTCATGAGTGAAATATATGAGTAATTGATATCATATCCAACATTGCCTCTATGAGAGTAAACCCTAGTCACGGGAGAAACCTT
Organism: Pseudotsuga menziesii; assembly: GCA_001517045.1. NCBI lineage: Eukaryota > Viridiplantae > Streptophyta > Pinopsida > Pinales > Pinaceae > Pseudotsuga > Pseudotsuga menziesii. Next base: position 75,486 of record LPNX010267669.1, on the reverse strand, counting down.
CCATATCTTCGCATAGGTTTCCTTGTGAACCTTAGAAAATCACTCCATGAAGATAAGTACAAAGATAAGACCATATTGATTATATGAATGAGAAGGATTGTCTTTTTCCTCTATGTATATGAGAGTTAATGGAGGCCCACAATACAATGTCAACGTAACCCCTTACAAGCAACCCAACAAACACTAGTAGGCCAACACAAATAAAGCATTCTACTCCAAAGTACACATGTGATGCTCCAAGATGATGCCATCCACAATAAGGAATCTCATGAAGCAACCCCAAATAAGGTGTAAAAACTTACAGAGTGACCCCCAGAGCTAACATTGTATTTTCTTCTTCGCTACATTATTTCTTTGAGTTATGCACATCTTCCAATATCCTCTTGGGGTATCCTTGGACTTGGTTGGATGTTCAATTATTCAAATGGACATTAATAATGGCTCCTTTTCTTTCATTTAGACAAGAACCCTTAGGAACAACCAATGTTAAATGTAATCAACAAAAACAACAAATCCCTAGAAAGTATAGGTGTATTTTCAAGGGAGAACATGCTAAGAAACACCAAAAATCACTATCACTCTTTCTCAATTGAGAGCAAAAAATAACACCATTTTTATACTTGTAGATTTTATAATGATGTTAAAAATATTTGGACCACTCAATCCCATTAATAACAATAACGAGCCCTTGATGTAGTTAGATTTCAATGTGAGATCTATACCCTTTGTCAAGTGAGTGAATCATCAATCAATATCGAGTGTTCAATGAGGTGCTATTGAGGTTTCATATACAATTTTAAGAACACAAAATTTACGAGTAGCAACCTTATTGAGGTTTGCTTGAGGTTTCGTAGAGGTATATCCATAAAGGTGTAGAACACACGGGTAAGCATCTTTTTTAATTGAGGTTAAAATGTGTTCACCATTGAGGGTAATAACTTGCATAAAGATAATTTAAAAAATGCATATAGAGATTTCAACAATGTGTTTATGCAAGTAGTCCAAATAAGCTTGGACATATA
>LPNX010267669.1:22341-74384 GCA_001517045.1 Pseudotsuga menziesii | reverse complement strand
TATATATATATATATATATATATATATATATATATATATCCTTTGCATGTCATGGGGAATTCCCTTGTCAACATTGACAAGAAGCTAAGAGGTTGTGTGCATCAATCAATGTCATGTTTCGAGACAAATCTGCATTATAGTATAGCAATGCCTCTATCTCATAAAGATATATACCTTTAATCAACCATTTATAAAAACATCCAATGCAATGATATGCCATGTCTTTTAGGTACATATTTACCTTATGGTATTCTAATGCCTCATAAATGTTTATTTTGATCTAGTCATCAATGGCTTGTCAAATTCGTGAAACAAAGGCAATATTATAGCCCCTGCCAAGGTTCCATCTTGACTAGCGATAAGCTCGTTTTTGTTCTCATGCTCGTGGATGTGATGGCACACAAACCATTGTTGGGGCTAGGTGCAATTCTTAGGCTTCTTTGGAAAAATAGATACCCCCACTTGTAAGGATTTTGAATTGAATCGTGTTANGGTTTATAGTATAAAAATGCCTCTATAATATAAAGATATATACTTTTAGTAAACAATTTATAAAATCATCCAATGGACTGATGTCATGTCTTTTACGTACATATTTGCCTTCAGGTATTCCAATGACTCTTAAATGTTTATTTTGATCTAATTAGTCGTTGCTTGTTAGTCTAGTGTAACCACGGCACTAATATAGCCCCCACCAAGGTTCTATCTTGACCAGAGACAAGCTCGTTTTTGTGCCCATGCTCGTGGATATGATGACGCACACAACCACAATTGGGACTAGGTGCAATTCTTAGGCTTCTTTGGCAAAATAGATACTGTGACTCATAAGGATTCTTAATTGAATGGTGTTAGTTGCATTTTCTCCAAAGTAGGTGTAGAACACACTAGCCCCATTGTAATACGGCAAATCCAGTTCAATTAAATATGTTGTGGTGTTTAGTGGCATATGTTCCCTCCGCAAAGTTCTTCTAGAAGTCATCCGATCGCATATGTAGTGTATGGAATAAGTACTAGTAAACCAATGTTGACCATATAGTTAATTGCAAAATGAAACTTCTCGAGGACTAGAGTAATTTATGTATTTGTAGTAGCTCAATCAACCTTAGTAACCCATTCCTTCAAACCAACTAATTCATTTCCACCGGAAGTAGGGGACAACGGATTACTTGTAGATGGCCCATTGGCTGCTAGCCTGCATTTTCGCAGAGGTCCCTACTGATGGGGTGGTTGGGGGTATGAGGATTGTTCCAAGGCCTCCAATACCTATTGCTGGAATTGGGCCATGATCTTAGTGTGGTTGGAAAAGATGGGGTTCAGATTTTGTGCTATTATGTGGGATAATACTACATGAAGAGTAATGCATCATATATTGAGTTATTAATATTATCCGACGGGAAAATGAAATCCATAAAGATAGCTTCTACGTTTTTAGAGTGTGTTACCATAAAATCAGTTGGCAGAATTTCTACTAATGAGGCTTCTGCTCTCAACAGACCACAAAAATGCACAAAAATGCAAAATGAAAGCACTAGCTACAGATTTTCGCTCTAACATTTATTCTTTGTCTTGCACTTTGTTTATGATCTGCCTTCTACAATATTTATAGCATTGTAGAGTTTTTCAAGACTTTTTAATTTTCCAAATGAATGATGTACTTTCCTTCTCTCAACTAACTTTAGTGAAATAATATACCCAAGATTTTGCAAGATATGTTTTCAACACATTACTTGAAATCGGGCCTTTAAAACCACATATTGGGATTCGGCCGTCCCAGCTCTCACTGCATGCATCGGCAAACTGGAACCGACTTCCAATGTGAACAATTGACAAAATAAAGATTGAGCATGCCTTTCACATGCACTTATGACTCATGAGTGGCATATTTCTCATCATACTTTTAAATTAAAATAATATAAATCAATGCTCATTTTATAAATCAGACAGGAACTTCAAAACCATCCACAAAGTCCTACAGTTGAGCCTTTTACACCCATTCCACAGAAAATCTCAAATTTATGAAACTGAAGCAAGTTGCAACATTTACAATGAACTTTCTTTCAACTGAAGGTGGTCTACAGAAGCTGATAATTGTTTAGGAAAACCTTATTACGCAACTGCAGACACTAAATTTGCGCAAGATTAACACCAATCATGACACTGGGCATGCCAGAATGTATTTGATACTAGAGAAAAGCCTATCATTTTTTTACTTAACTGAGAATTCATTGATGAATTTATTAAATTAGAGATTGTATAGCACAACCAGAAAGCTGAAAACCACAAGACGGATGTAAGACAGCGCTCAGTGTCAACAACAAGGCAGAAGCAATCCATGCAATTGTGTAAATGGTGATGACAGAGACTGGCATTATGCTCATAGCATTCATATAAGCAGCTTGCAGATGATCTCCAAGGACAAACAAAATTGAACATTTCAGGTAGGGGCTTGCCCATGAGTTAGACACATTATCCAATAATGAAAGACAAGCATGCAGCTCTAAGCCATATTTTACAGTCTTTATACATAATCTTAAAGAAAAGAAAGTCATGTGGTTGTGCAGGCCCGTATTGTTGGCTGCAGAAGAATAAGACGAGAGAATGCAACATGCAATTATGTACAGTTCAAGACTTTCAAATAAAGTAATCATAAGAAGTCCCACTGCCAATATACTTTCTCTACAATTCCACCACCAGTTCGAACAGCAAAGCGAAGCCTATCTGCAGCAGGTGGAATGCCCCAGAGAAGTGGCACAGCAACTGTCATTGTTAGCTTCTCATGCAAACCTCCTTTGCTCTCCTTTTCAGAAGCTACAACCTGCTCAGAGTTCATTATTTATTGCATAAGTTGAATGAAAAACGTTTATTTGTGATACCATGTTCATCCCAGTAAGAATCAAACAGCTCTCTCAAGTCTCTCTATGCTGTACAGTCTAAAGTTGCATCCATGTTTTTTTCCTTTCCTTTTCAATTTCCTCCTGCCTTTTATAGAGGACTCAGCAAGTAAGGAAATCTGTTGGAATGCATTTTTTAGGTTGTCAATTACTTATCTTTGTGCAAAAGAAGTTATCTGGTAAAGTTAACATGGCAAGGAAAAGCAAATTTACAAGGAACATAGGTTTTGTTTACTCTGATTGAACACTAAATTAAAGTTGTGTCCATTGGACCATCTCCAATAGTCCAACCCATGAAGAAACAAAGGTGCACCATCACAAGGCCAATCATAAAGCCTTAAACTTACCAAAGCTCCTGCAGAAGTTGTGCAAGAATGCCAAGCATAAGATATTTTAAAAACATTCTTCCAACGATAATTGGTTGATTATAGCAATATGCATCAAGATCGATTATTCATGCCTACATTAAATCTAGGAATATGAAGCATAAAAATACTTTTCATTACCTCCTAACAACCAAATGAAGAAAGATCTACCTTTCAAACAGTCAAGACAGAATATGGACTGCACTGTGGCAAAAAGGTACTTGACCAAGTCAGGCTTAACTGATTATTGGTTACAGCAGAATGTTGCACAAATGTTCATATACTCTCCGTGTCACTTAGTTCAACCATCTTCCACTACAGCCAAACTAAGTCATGCTCAGATCCCTTTCTCTCATGAGACAAATGCCCTAAAATATCCCCAAAGAAACCTTGTTTTAAATTTGCACCAATAAAATAAACAGCATTGTTTATACAAAAAAAGGTGGAATAATATGCACAATGTAGAAAGAGCACCTCAAATAATTTAAGGGATTTAAATTTCATCTATGAAATATCCATCAATGTTAATCATATAGAGCATATGCCTGCACAAAGAGTCCATGGCTAATAAAACTTCCCTACTGTAACAGCTTTGCCACCTGGCATGTACAATCACCTCTATACCTGCAAATGGACATCTTAACTTGCACTTATCGTCAGTATGCTTAATGATAATAGATCCTTAACCCCCATATGGTATTTTCAGTTCTCCTTTATTGACCTTTCTAAATCAAAGTTAAGAAGTTCTTCATCGCACTCAGTGGAGACGGAAAATTCACCAATTATATCCCCAATAGCCCTTATTGTTCATCCACTAACTCAATCTCAAAGGCATATCAAGAATTTTTGAGATGTATTGTATGAAAAATCTTTCAAGAAAAACGAGCTGAGAATATCCAAAATGCACCAAAATTTGTTATTAACTTATTGCTCATCTCAACTCACTGATTTTTTTCCTTTAAAAAATCTTGATATTGATGAATCATAAATATGCACCCTGTCAAGTTGATATTGATGACCTTTTCCCATCTAGTAACAGGAACTCACATTCTACTTCATTTATGACGTGATCCTTCCTCACTACAATTGAAGCATATGGATACAAGATTCGAGCCTTTGAATTTCTTGATGAAAACTAAAAACTAAAGTATTAGTAATATTGTTATCCAAAATCCATAAAACAATCCAGAAGATAATCCTTAGAATGCAGAACTTCTTGAGAAAATACAAAATTGACACGAAAGTTGTAAAGACAAAAACAAGTGTGAAGATTGAGAGTCTAAACTTCAGATATGAATGTCAAGCTGCAATTTTAACCTCCCCTGAACCACTAGCAATGTCCTAAAACGAATCAGTGAAATCTAAGATGAAGTGAAAGAATGATCACCATTGAGTCATTCCAATAAGAGCATTCAATTTTGCGTTTGAAAATTTTACCACTATTAAAATTTAGGGCTGTTATATCTAGTCATAGGGCATTGATTAAGAGAGCAAGAATTAGTTTTTTTCACATCTTTGTTTGCCCCTTTTGAAACAATAGTGTCTCTGGATGTTTGTGATTGCAACCTTGTGAAAGTTGTACAAATGTTCAGTTCACAATTTTAATTGACACATCCATTTGTCGAAGAAATGCCGTAATTCTATTCAACTTGGTGTTCATTAGTGACCATAAAGTAGTCCAGAAACTACTTTAAAATCTGTTTTCCCTGTCGTCGATGATAGAAATAGGAAAACTAAAATGTACGCATACGAGTGAATAAAATCTTTGTATTTTTGTTGCTAGGTCATAGTCATTTGACAAGGAATGTAGGCCCACCATCTTGTCAAACAGGTCAATAAGGAGCAACAAATAATCATATCCATAGCGTGTGATCAGCAACCCTCTTAAAAGTTCCATAAATATAGTCTTTCATGATCTTAAGGAGAATACCAAATGGACTGTACACTACGAAGTGGGGTGTACACTCCCAACTTTCTATTTGCTAGATTTGATTCTTACACAATGCACAACCATGGACAAGTCTCTTCACATGCACTTGCATTATTGGCTATGAGATATATTTCTGGAGACTCACCAACATTTTGTTCACTCCAAGTGTCCAGTAACTCTGGAGCTGTGTTAGATTTTCTGTTGCTCTGAACCTATTCTCCAAATGATCTCTGCAACCTCCTAAAAATTAAGGTTCATAGTTTCTAGGAGCAACTATTTTTAAACTATTGGTGGATTAGTGATTAATCATCATTTCTATCATTCTTACCTTTTATGGAATTTCTATTTTTAGCAGGTTCTATTTATAGACTAGAGTTGAGCAATTGACTAGTGATTAGTCATCAGTAAGGTAATTTCATTTAATAGTGAGTTGAGCGCTTTAATTACTGAAGATACTATCTCCACTAGAGTGCATCACTCATGCACGAGGGAACCTTATCTCATATATAAAGTCATATCTACCCAAGTTTGCTTGATGCATGTCAACGAAACTTCAGTCAGACCTCCTCTCATATGAGGCAACCTACATAGTATAGCTAATGAGTCATTTTAGGTGTTAAGTTAGTCTTTTCTCGTCTTCCTTATCTGCTGGTTACTCTTCTTCCAACATTTGTCTGCTTGAGATAAACATGGGTGAATTTGAGATCACTCACCCAAGTGGAGTGCCTTCCTTTTATGGGTGGTTCTCCTTGGTCTTGTATCACTGTAATCATTATTCTGAGGTGAATGAGAAGAAACTAGCTTGCTGTTACAGAATTCATGGTGGTTGTTTTGTTTTCTGATTGCACAATTTTTATTTTTCATATCTATAGTTTGTCACTTGCTGGGTTGAACCCGGATTCAGATATGAAGTGTCTACGCCCCTAATCTATACTCCCATGCTTTTAGTTTTTGACAAAAGTTTTCCTTTTTGTTTTTTGATGTTTCAAATTTCTAATGTAGAGTATAATCTTTTGAATGCAGATCCACTATCATGAATTAAAAATTAACATGGTATTATTATTGTATTATTGAAATTCTTCCATCAGTGAATAAAGAAGGCAGCAACCTGTAAGAGGGAGTTAAAACCTAAGGATTTCAGTGGGTGTGATTCCCAACAAAGTCCAGTCAGTGGAGTGATGCATCCTCGAGAAAGGCTCAAGGACATGTGAGAGTTTGAATTGATTTTTTATACCTATGAAAGATTGATGATTTATTTTGGTTAAACTGCTTTGTTTAAGCTGTGATCCAAGGCACTATAGGAATTGTGAACTTCCAAATGTTGGGTCTCAAGGAATGTGACCAATTAAAAGCGGTCGGGCCTTTAATTTCACCCCTTGGGAGTGCAAGTTGTATACATTTATGGAAGAGATTGATCATTAGGGCATAGTCCAGGACAAAGCAGCAACTCCTATCAATTCTCAACAGTTGTCTCAGCATGAGAAGAAGGTTGCTAGGGTAAAGAGGATGCTTTTAGATTCTATAAAGAACCACCTTACACCTCACATAAATTGGCAAAGGAGTTGTTCAATGCATTGACAACTCTATGTCAATGTATCAATATTTCCAAGAATATTTTCTTGAAGAACAAACTCACCCAAAGATGCATGAGTGATTCAAAAGCCAAGGCAAGTTATTTCATGAAGATCAATGAGCTCAATAGGAGATTATCAATGAAGATCATCTCTTTGCTATTGGTATGAAGATCCAAGAGAAATTAGTGCCCATTGCACTAAATGGTGTATCTCCTATTTGGAAAGCTTTTCTTCAAGGTGTTTGTTTGCTCTAGAAATCCTCCCAACTTATGAGAAGCTTTGAAACGTCTTTGTCGAAGAAAAAACAAGGCAGGAAACAATTTCAGCCGAAGAAAAGAGGCCCTAGACCTTGCTCTCATCAGGAAGGTGAAGACAAAAGGTGTGATGTCCCCTTCCGCTTGATGTTGCCTACAAGGATGACTGAGGCTATAGTCATCATATATGGAAGTTACCTTGATGCCACTTAGCCTGGAGAAGGAATTTTCTGGTTGAGTGGTATTAGATGACCCATGGTATTGTCCATGGTATTGGGCTCAATAGGAGATTAAAGAGGAGGAATTCATCCATCTTGGGAATCTTGATTTGGATATTGATTTTGGAACCGTCTGGGGGTTTTTCGAGAGATTTCGTTAGTGAGACATCTACCCTAGCTAAACTACGCATTGAACTGTTGAGAGGCTGAATCCATATGTTACAGCTGTATCTTTGGAGGCCAATTTCTCTAGATCAAAATGCCATCAATTTTTGGAGGGTCGATTTCCAGTTTTGGGTATGAATTACATTGGCCACGGCGGCCACATCCATGAGGGCCAATTGCATCATTTAAAAGGGTAAACGAGTTAGTGGAGGTCAAGTTTATATGTTGCAAGGAGACTGAGTTCACTGTATTAGAGGCCGTATTTACTGCTGTAGAGGTTGATCCACTAGAGATGATCGAGCTGATGAGCTAGGGCCAAGCCCAATTCATCCACAATTTACTTCAGTTCAGCTCTAGAGGCAGTCAAGCTCAGTAGAAGAGGGGCCCGAAACTACTATTGAAAGCAGCCATAAAGTCATGGAGGGGAATCGAATTGACCAGTAGGCCATCTAGTTTGTGGAAGAAGGACTGAATCTCTGGGGGACAAATTTCATCTTCAGCTGAAATCAATTAAGCATTGCCATCATCACATTTCCAAGTTTCTTTTATTGTATTTGATAGCTTCCATGACAGCCTTTAGTTACTATTATCACCTATAATAAAGCCAATGTTCTCTTTCATTTTGGTCCATTATTTGCAAAGTGTTTGACGAAATGATAATGGAATTACACGTTGCTTAAGGAAGTCATAAACACTAAAACAAACTGTTTGTCTAAACACTAAAGCAACATCAAACCAGCAGTAGCATTTTGGTGTCAATTTCACTTGGGTACATCAAAGATGGGAAGAAAAGAGCATCCATGAAGGGTAAGGAGGAGACATTTCTTCCAACTCTGATAATAAGGAACGCAGTCACATGACTTGTTACAAATTGAAAAAGAAAGGGCACCTCACTAATCAATGTTCAGAGAAAAGAAAGGGAAGGGTAAGAAACATCAGAAGCATTTCGCAAGGAGTGCAAATACTTCAATCAAGTGGATGAGTTGGCATCCAATCTTGAAACCATTTTTTATGGTTTGAACTTTGATGCCCTTCTACCAATTCCAATTTTGGTATTGGTTTCTATGTGCACAGTTGAGCATCCCGACATTTGTCATTGAAGAAGAAATTTTCAGCAAGCTTCAAGAAAAAAAATTGGGCATGCCGGTGGAGGAGGGCAATGATTCTACTTATCCAATGATTGGAATCGACACTACATTCTCCAAAATGCCTTCTGATGATCTTCATGAATATCATGTTCTTCAACTATGGGATCCTTTGTGCAGAGTGTCTATGGTTGTTAACACATGCCTACCTAACTATGGGATACTTTCATCCAAGAGGAAACAAGGAGAGCAACAATCTAAGCCACAAATAATGAGATCCTAAACCAAGCCCTCGTCAATAAGGTGAGGAAAGGAGGAAAGAAGGGTCACAATGAAGATTTGCGTTCATCAAAGTATGGAAAGAAATACTCAAGATATGTGAAATGTTGCAAGAGCCACAAGATGGGATACTATGCATCTCAGTGTCTTGAGAAGAAGGTAAAGAGAAAGGAACAAAAGAAGTTTGCAAGGAGTGCAGAAGCTTCAGCTGGAGCAGATGAGTAAGAATCCAAGCTTGAGAGCGCCTCCTCCATGGTATCATGTCTTTTCCACTAACACCATCTCCAATGTAGAATGGTATGTGGACAATGGAGCATCCAAAGACATGACATTCAACAGGAACACTTTCAACAAACTTCAAGAGCAAGAGGTCCACGTACAAGTGAAGTTGGGTGATGATGCCACATATCCAATTACCAAAATAGGTGGTGTCTCTTTCTGCATGCCATTAGGTGATGTTGCCAAGTTGAATGATGTTTTGTACGTTTTTTATTTAACTAAGAAGCTTCCTCTAATTTCAGTCATGATAGATCTCAAGTGTGTGATTGAGTTTGATGATAAGAAAGTTGTCGTATTAGATTGTAGCTAGAAGGATTGTTGAGTGTTAGCTAATGGTGTGTGAGAGGGTAGTCTATATAGGTTGCTTGCAGATCTAATGAAACATAGTGCTTTAGTGCATGATTGTGACAAGATGGGAGACTTTTTACATGAGATTTGGTCACCTAGACTATGGAGCATTGCCACTCTTAAACGACATGTTGCAAGGATTGTCAAACTTCAAGAACAAAATCTAGGAGTGTGCAAGGGTCGTGCACTCAGCAAGCATACGAAGATTACTTTTCCAATAAATGAGAATAGACAAAGAGAGATTCTTGATCTGATCCATCCAAATCTATGTGGCCCTATGCCATAAACTTCTTTAACTCGTAGAATTTATGATATGATTCTTCCAAAACATTAGAGGAAATTTCAACTCAAAATGGGCCTTTTAACTTTAACTCAAATTCCATGTCATCATGTGTTAGCCAATGAAATTGCTTTAAATTTGAAATACCATATAGGTCTTAAACACTTTTTTAATAATTTGGAGATAGGTATCATAAAAAAAACTACTTTTTTTGTTTGTATTTTCGACATATATCCCCGTGTTTTTACTCAAATTTCGATCGGGAGAGCTCGTTGGATGTGGAATTAAATTCCGCATCCAACAAGTACCCACTCGGCATACTTTTGACGGAACCCGCTACCCCAAAAACGAGAAATACCTGAAAAAACGTTTTTTCAGGGATTTCTCGTTTTTGGGGTAGCGGGGTCCGTCAAAAGTATGCCGAGTGGGTACTCGTTGGATGCGGAATTTAATTCCACATCCAACGAGCTTTCCCGATCGAAATTTGAGTAAAAACACGGGGATATATGTCGAAAATACAAACAAAAAATTAGTTTTTTTCTTTTCTTCCTCCAAAATTAATAAATATTATTTTATTATTTTATTAATTTATTAATTTTTTTTAGGAGGCCCATTTTGAGTTGAAATTTCCTCTAATGAGACTTGGATTTACTTTATGAAGACCAAGTATGATGTTTTCAATAAGTCTTAAGAGTTTAAACCTCTTGTGAAGAAGCAAAGAGGTAAAAGATGAAAGTTTTGAGGCCTGACAATGTAGGAGAGTACACCCACAAAGACTTTGATTTGGATGGAATCATGAATCAAAAGAGAGCTAACAATGCCTTACAACCCTAAACAAAATGCAGTTGCAAAGTGAAAGAATTGATCCATCATAGAGATGGCCAAGGTTATGATCCATGACTTGGATTTTCCCATGTGTTTTTGGAGAAAGGCATGAAATACAACTAGGTACATTCTAAATCAATCTCATAGAGAATTAAAGGACAAGACATTAGAGGAAGCCTTTACTAGTGAGAAACCACATATATCTCACTTTCATTTATTTGTTTTCCTATTTATAGTCATGTGCTTGACAAGAAAAGAAGCAAGTTTGAACCCTAAAGTATCAAGGGTATTTTTCATGGATACAGTGAAACATCCAAGGTTTATTAGCCCTACATTCTAGTTGAATGGAACACAAAGGTATGTACATATTTAAAGTTTGATGATGATGGATGGTCCTCAATTTCTCAAGAGCCTCCCACAAAGATTGTGGACGGTGAGAAGGTGCTTGATCCAAAGGATAAATCAGACTCATTCACATCAGCAAGATCCCAATTTAAAGGGAGAGGGTTTATTACCCTCAAGATCAACCAAGAATTTGAGATATCCTTAGGTGATTCATCCACCGAGAAGATATTTTTCTTATGTTCGACTCATGTCTTTAATCACTAATGTAGAGGCTTCAAAATTTAAGTAGGTTAATGCAAAGGAGGTATGGTGTGATGGCATGGTTGAGGAGAATAACTCCATCCTTAAGGATGATGAATGGGAGATTGCGACAAAACTAATGGAGACATCTATGACAGATTCTAGATGGTTGTACAAAATTAAGCATGCAATAGATAGGAGCATAAAGAAATACAAAGCCAAATTTGTAGCCAAAGGATTCTCTCAAAAAGAGGGAGCTGACAATGAGGAGACTTTTGCTTCACTTGCAAGGTATACTTTCATCAAATTAATCATGTTTATTGCATTATTTTTAGTTGGCCTTATACCAAATGGATGTAAAGAATGCTTTTTTGAATGATCTGACTAAAGAGTAAGTATACATTAATCAATCGAGAGGCTCTCGAGTGCATGGCAAGACATCGACAGGTTGAAGAAGGCCCCTTATGAGCTGCACCAAGCACCATATGCATAATACACAAGGATTGATGAATATATAGTAATGTTGGACTTCACCAAGACTGCAGCAGATCCAAATCTTTATTATTATGATAAATCTTATTTCTTTGTTCAGTCTGATATGTAGACAATATGACTCTTATATGTAATCTTGAGAAGTTCATTGTATGGTACAAGAATGAGTTGGCAAGGGACTATGACATGAAGGGCATTGGCCTTATGCATTAATTTTTGGGTCTAGAGGTTTGGCAGGTGTAAGTAAAATCTTCCTTGGACAAGGGAAGTACACAATGGAAATACTAAAGATATTTTAGATGCTAGACTGCAAACTCTAGGCCACTCCTACCGTGCTAAAATTAAAATTACTACTATGGACTGTGTTACCCCTCAACTGCACAAGGACTAATTCAAGGATTGAAGATGAGGTGAGCCATGGGAAAAAAAATTATTGATAGAAAATAAAATAAAAACTAGGGGAGACTTAGTGCATGTTCATATGACTCAAAAAAGTTGACTAACACAGTAATATACATAGACACTAATATTTTAATAACCTCCTAAGGCATAACCACCAAAACAATTACTCCAGCTTTGGAGGTTTGAGTGAAAAACTTGGAAATTATAAATCGTTGAAAAGCAACATCTAATTACCAAGGAAAAACACTCTAGAGTAACATATCGATGGCCAAGTCTAAGTTGGCCAAGCCTGTTACAAAAGGTCATCATGTTACACCAACTTATAATAATTCCCTGTGAGGTATGAACATGCAAAAAATTGAAAAAGGACCTAAAGTGACCTACAGGACTTCTAAACACTGATGATGAACAAGTGACTTGTTCAAATCTCTAGCAACGCATTGGAAATCCAACTAAGAGCAACTTAGTGGATAACAAGTTGAAGGGTATATTAATGCTTAGGTTATTGGGCAATGGGGTTTCTCTTAGGAAAATTTTAACTCAAGAGATCTTGAACAAAAAGAGGGCAATTTGGCTCTTCTAGATCAATTCACCGATTCCTTTTAGCTAAAGCCACAAATGGATATGCAAGTGCTATAAATTAAATTTACTTACAACAAGATCAATGAGACAATGAATTCTTCTTTCTTCTTTGCAGATGACAAGCTAGAAAATGGATATCTACAGGCTTATGATGTTGAAAAAACTAAAAAAATCGCATTCACCACTCAACAATTTCAACATGGAAATGAATTACCAATTTAATTGAGCTTCCAATAAACTGATCTTCCACAATGCATCAATCCACAGAAACACCAATCAAGATCCACAACTGAAACTTGCTCCAAAAGCAGTATTCAATAGCACCAATATAATCTAGAGTTTCCTTAAACCATCAACAAACATTACAAATGGAGAAGTCTTGCTTAAATATAGTTCCAGGAATGCATAAAATAATATTATCATTCTAGCTTCCTAGAGAAACTTGCTCAACAATAAAGAAAATAGCAAAATTGGTTGAGCAAGAGGAATGATCTACCCTCCCAAGCCATGCTCCCCTCTCCTAGATGGCCTAAAATATCCAACATTCTCCTCAAGTCAAGATGATAAATAATACATAAATAACTCAACTACCTTGAGTGCTCCTCCAGTCAAACAAGGAAAATATAGCAATTTTATGTGGTGTGCCCTCCTAGAAAATGAAAAAAATGTCCAAGCTCCAACACCCTCTTGAAATCAACATGGAAAAGTGTTCCAAGAGGGTTTTTATTCATAGATGTTCTCAATATACACAAGCGTTCCTCCCGGAAATGCAATTTAATAGTTTTTATTCACAATGGTGTGCACCCTAGGAAGAGAGAGATAGCATGTGGTTTTAGTCAAACACTTCCATGTTCCCCTTTTTCACATGTGGGTATCAATGAACAAAGGTGATCAAAGATCATGTAGTTAAGATGGAGGGCCCAAGGAAAACCCCCATTGTATGAACTATGAACTTGTGTGCCACACATTAGAAACCTTAATTGAACCTTAGCGCGCTCTCTCTCAATCAAGACATAGAGGTGATAAGACCATAATAAAGTGTCATAAAAGGGAGTGCTTTCTCCTTTAGCCATGTGTAAGCCTCATGCATACATCAAAAGGGGGGAAAACATAATCTTTCCCTAGAGCATTAGAGATATGCCCAGTATAATGTGCCAAGACGGTTATTACACCTGAATAAGCCATCAACAAACCATCATAGGGAGTGTTACCGAATGAAATGGCAATCCAAGCCACTGGCAAGATGTGGAGAAAGTGACCACTGTCACCTTAGTCACTTCTCCAAACTTCTTCGGAAGTCAAAACCTCTTAGGGGAGATCCCTATGTAACCCTGCAAAAGACACTTAGACACAAATATATCTTGCAAACATGTGAATTTAGTGACCAGTGCCTAATGGAGTCAAGAAGATGATATGAATATTGCGAGTACATTCATCCAAGGATAAGCCAATTACGTAGCTAATCAGTACCAACGTACAAATAGTAATAGTGATATGCAAATATGAGCTAAGTACGAGTAATTTAAATTTTATACATCACCAAGCAATTAGAAGTGCACATATACAAATGAATCAGCGATTAGTACAAGTACTTATGATAGCAGTGGTTATTTAGGCATTTATTAAAGACTTGGTATAAGTGACAACAATGTGTATATAACCATGCATTTACCATGTTATTGCAGCCGTATAAGTCTGGGACAAAATTGCAGCAGTATTGTATTTCAGGGTATAAACAATGACAGTTTGTGCTAGCATTCCACTATTTAATTACAATTTACACAATCAAGTACCCTACTAACCAGTGTATGTCTCCTTGTGTATAGGATTAAAGAAATGATAAAGAGGAAAGGAGCAACAGACCTTAGAAAAGGAGGGATGCCATTGTAAGGGCAGCCCTTGAAGGGTGGCTAGGGCTTGGACAAGGCCTTGAAAGGGAAAACAAAAGTCTGCTACAGACCTAGAGACAGGGCCGCAGCCTGAAAAGGAAAAGAGAGGAGTGAACCGTGAGGTGTAGGGAAGAGAAGGAAGTAGGCCGTGGTTGAAAGGGAAGCTTGGGCTTTTAGGGAAGAATTAGGACTGTTTTCAGGCCTTTTAGGGCAGATTTCGAGATTTTTGCATTTTTTTGTATTTTTAGGTTTCCCTATAATTCCGCCTTAGGGTTTTTAGGGCTTTAGAGGCCATGGCGAATTTGTAGGGAAGGTGGCCGAAATTTTAGGGAGGCCCGAAATGGCAAAAAAAATTAAATCTTTTATTTTTAGGTTTTTAACATAAAATTGCAGACCTAAAATTACCATAATCTACCATGTAAATTGCAATCTATCTAACCCTATTGACTAGAATTGGGAAAAGGGGGAGGTTTGAGACCTATGGAACAAAACCTTAGCCCAAACCCTACCTAACCTAGGGCTACTAGGCAGTAACTAACCTACTCTAGAAAGACAAACCTAGGTTTACAACTAGCCTTGAAGCACTAAGGATCAAACCCTAGAAGGACCCCTAACGAACGTACTTCTACACCAAGGTGACTAAGGAGTGACGAAGATTTTTTCCAAGACAAATACAACCCTAATGGCTACCATTTAGTCCATCAACATAATCATTCATCAATCAATAACAAAGAGACATCAAGAAGAAGCATGGATACCTCCTTGTGCATGTGCTTCACCAACAAATCAAAGCATCACCTTCAGAAAAAGAGCCAAAAGCAAGATACTTCAAGAATTCGTCATCAAACCCAGAAAAAACCTTCCTCAAGAGGGGCGCATCACTCCAAAGAGCCCTAGGTAGGGTAAAATAAGTGCATAATGTTTTATCCCGTGAGTCTTATGTTAAAATGAAGTGAGGAGATCTAATTATATGATCTCACACTCACTTTTACAAAAATTATCCAGGCCGACATGCCTTTAAAATGTCAACTTAAAATTAAAACAAAATAATAATAAAAAATGGCCTAATGTAGGCTCAAGGTAGGCTAGATGGGGTATTTTTCCCCTAAGTGCCAAAAAATGCTAAAATGAGTGAATCACTTTGAACGAAAGGATGGAATGAGCTAGACGGAGGGTGTTATGCCCCATCTAACCTCGAGAATGATGTAAAATCCCTCAACGCCCTCCTCCAAGCAGCAAGAATGCCTGGCATGGAAGATAGCCTCCTCTGAGGAAAGAGACCAAGAAGAGAAGGCGTCAGTGTGCAGAAGGGTCAGGAGGGTGTCCTATGTGGTTGTGAAGGGAGATGAATGTCTCGCAATTGAAGCAAAGGCCACTAGAGCAAGCAAACAAGGTGTGAAGTCCTGTGACCCAGTGATCAACCCTTAGGAGCCTCGGACACCAACGTCGGGGTTAAAACCCCAACAAAGGGCAGTCAGCAGTGCCATTAAGCCATAGTAATCCTAAAAGAAGGACCAAAGGGTCCAACCATGACCACCATTGCTCATTAACACCCCTCCTAGTTGAAAAAATGGCTCTCTCTTCTTGGGGCACATCTAAAGGTTCGTTGGGTACAGATGCAGCTTAACAAGGAGCTCCCATAAAAATATGATATCTCATGCTAGAATAAAATAATTATGATGAAAAAAATATCCAACATCAAGTACTGAAGCTCTCGCCATCCAACATCACCATCTCACCCAATCCACAACATGATCTGGGGAAAATACAATGAGGAACCATAGTATTGCACTACGTTGTGGGGAATCACTAAGGCCCCAAGAGAATTGCTCCCAATTCGCGATCCTGGAGGAAGCAATGAGGAATCGATCCCGGGATAGTGATTCCTTCTCACTTTCTCCTAGGATCGATTTTCCAATCCGCGATTCCTATTGAAAAAAAATTCTCCCTGCCCTTACACGAGATCGTCGAGGGAGCAATGAGGGATCGATGCTCCCAGAGTGATCCCTCATCGCTCCCTAAGCGATATCGGACCAAAAAACACTCCTAAAAGCACTTCCTGGACAATTCCACGGGCTAGGCGCACTTGCTTCCAATTTTCTCAAATTTGCAACAACAACAAAAAAAACTTGTTTTTAAGTGATTAGCTAGAGTTCATTTAGGCTTTATAAACACTATTGGACTCCATTTGGACTCATTCTATTCCTCATTCGATTGATTTCACTACTCTTGCTAGGGATTTGAGTGGGTTTGCTAGTTGTTTGAGAGTGAATTTGTGGGAGCTTGGAAGAGAGATTGAAGGCTTCTATTTGTGATTGGAAGGGAGACTAAAGGCTTCCATAGAGACATTCAACCACCATTGAAGAGCTAAATAGGTAGACTCTAAAAACCCAATCTTTGTTTGTTTTTGAAAAAAATATTTCGCTATGTTAAAATTTTAACTCTTGTATGTTTTATTTTCCTATTGTTTTCCATTTCTTCTTCTCCATCATTCTATTGTAGGCAAGAAGTGATCCTCATATTGAGTTAAGAAGCATGATGGGTATGTGGTTTTTGTTTTTGGTTGCATTTCTTCTCATGATGGTGGTGGTGGGAAGTATATTTGGTGGTGGCAATGATGAGGAGGAAGAGATAAGGGGTGTCACATACCATGGAGAGGAGGAGGAAGAGATAAGGGGTGTCACATACCATGGAGAGGAGGAGGAAGAGAAAGAGGATGATGATGATGAGATTGAGAGTGATGAGGGAAAAAAACAAAAAGACACAATGCCTTTGTGGAAGTATGTGACAAGGCTTGGGGGAGGGAGAGGGGGTCGAACCACGAAGTTTACATGCCCCCATTGTACAAAAACTTACACAGGTTCATATACCCGTGTGAGAAAGCATTTGTGTTGGATTATGCCATGTGATCAAGGTAAGGCTACTGGAGTCAAAACCTGTGACAACGTCAGCTAAAAAAAGAAACAAATACAGTATGGAAGAAGAGGCCGCTCAAAACAATTCCAAGAGATCAAGGGTTTAATCTGAATCCCCACAGAGAATGTTTGGTAGTGGATTTGGATCATCATCCACCCATGGTAGTGGATTCTCTCCTATGAGAAAAACATTCTCAAAATTCCTTGACCTTGGTTGTAGAGATGATGTGGATTCAAAATTTTACAAGTTTGTCTATGCATGTGGTGTTCCATTCAATGTTCTTCACCCTATTGGCATGAAATGGTAGAAGCCATCAATGGTGCCCCTAAAGGATACAGGAGCCCTAAGTATGACAAAGCTAGAACCGTGGGACTTGACAGGGAAAGAGCCAAAATCAATAGTGCTCTTGAAAAGTTTACAAATGATTGTTCCAACTATGGGGTATCCATTTTATCTGATGGGTGGACAAATGTTAAAGGCAAGCCATTGATAAATATTCTTGGTGTATCTGCTAGTGGTGCGGTCTTCCTTTCAGCTCATGACTACTCAGATCACTACAAGACTGAAATTAATATTGCACAACCTTTACTTGAAACCATTCAAAAGATTGGGCCATACAATGTCATTCAAGTCATCACTGATAATGTTGTTAATTGTAAGGAAACAGGAGCAATCATTGAGGATAAGTATCCCAACATATTTTGGTCAGGGTGTTTGGTTCACACATTGAACCTTTTGATGCATGATATTGTTAAGATGAAAGACCCTAGTTACCGATGGATTGGTGCCTTGTACAAGAGAGGTAAGAAAATAATAAAATTTATTACCAATCATAACATGGCCCACCACATTTTTAGCAATCACTCTAGGCTGGAGCTATTGAAGATTGTGAAGACTAGATTTGCTAGCTACTACCACACCTTTAGTAGGCTTTTGAAGGTAAGAGAGGCATTGGCTAGTATGGTCTCAAGTGATTCATGGCAGGGATTGAAAGACAAAGCTACAAGCGCATTTGATAGACATGACTTTCAGGAGGTGGAGGACACCATTCTTGATGATCAGTTCTAGGCACAAATTAAATATGTCCTACAGTTCACCAAGGCCATTTATAGTATGATTAGTTTTTCAGATACAAATCAACCAGTGATTGGGGAGGTGTATGAGCAAATAGATAGCATGCTTGGTCAAATCAAAGACATTGTTGAGCAAACAAATGCAATCTTGTATGACCATATTCATAAACATGTGATCAAAAGGTGGGATAATTTGAATGTTCCACTCCATGCACTTGCATATGTCCTTAGCCCTACCTGCACCTGGTGGTGGAGTTAGCAAAAGACCACACACAGATCCAAAGGTGCAAAATGGGTATATGCTTGCATTAGACAAGTTGGTCCTTGATGAGGAGGAGTGTGCTCAAGTACGGAGTGAATTGACCCAATACATCAATGAACATGGAGTCTTTGGTACCTTGCATGAACCAAAGATCGAGAGAGGTTGAATCCTATCCGTTGGTGGAACATGTATGGTAGTGGTTTCACATATTTGCATAAATTGGCGATGAGGGTGCTTTCACGGGTTGTCAATAGTTCTTTTGCAGAGAGGTGTTGGAGCACCTACAACTTCATCCAAACATCAAGAGGAATTGTCACGTCCCCTCCCCTCATACCGACGATGGAGAGGGCGCGACCAACACTGTTGTTGCTATCAAACGGGCAATCCAACCCCATGTACATAGTATAAAATGCATTGAACATAAAATACATACACAGATGCATAACAATGCAATTACACAGCGGAAGCAAAGATCATTCATTCAAGCATTCAACATGTTCATAATTCATAAAACAAGTACATATAGTTGCAGAGATTGATTCATAAATCACAAGAATACTTATCTTGAGAAGAAGCTTTCCCGCAACTAGCTACGTCGCTGCAAAGTTCCACCCAACCATAGGCCAGTGTGCTCATTAATCTCTCAGCATTACTGCCACCCCCGAGCTAGGCATGATTTCCACAAGGAACTAAGGAACACAGACTTACACACAGCAAGACCCTACACCCATAGTCAAGCCAATAATCACCTCCAAACACAGTCATCCCACTAACAGATGGGCTCCTTGGACTTACTCAGCCAAGCCAACACAAGGATGCACTTCACAGCAAAATACAAGTTCTAGGTATGGACAAAAGCATCTTGGGAACCATAATCGAAAATGGAAAATGGGGAAAAACGACCCAAGTGATCAAATCGTTTTAGGAAACGTTCAATGTATGGACAAAAGCATCCTGGGAACCATAATCGAAAATGGCAAATGGGGAAAAATGACCGAAGTGATCAAATCGTTTCAGGAAACGTTCAATGGCTTCACAGAGGCAAAAACAACCTCTATTCACACCCAAAATGTGGGTCTATCTTCCCAACCACTGAGCATAACCAAAAACGGGTTTGCAACCAAAACAGATTGGTAAAATGGGGAAAAACACCTTGTGAGAGAAATACGATTTCACAAAACGCTTATGGGCATTGTAGGGGCTAAAACGACCTCCTTACACACCCAAATTGTGGGTCTCCTTTGCCCATTCACTGCACAATACCAGAAACGAAATCCTGGTATGGGAAAATGAGGAAATGACAGAAAAAACGTGGAGGTAAATGCACAGCAAGCTCCAGTTGCGTGAGGAAGACAAAAACGCTTCTAAAAAAAAAACCCAAATCGTGAATCCTTGCTACACATTCACTCGGTAAGACCAAAACAAATTTCCATCCATGGAGAAATGGAGGAAACTGCCAAGACGTGAAGCAAAATGCACAGGAGCTCCAAAACGCGTGAGAGAGCAAAACAGATGGATGAACAATAGGATGGGCATGCATTTCCAAGCATTTACTTGCCCAAGAATTCAAAAACACGTTTTCCAAAAAATGGGTGGTTTCCCAATTCGAATTTCACTCCCATACTCTTCCCATCCCCATGCATTAACTAACTCAACCACTTTTGGATGACTGGGCACAAAAAACAAAATGGGTAGTTGACAGTTTTATGGGTTTTCCCTTTGACATTTGGCTTTTCTCCATTGGCTCAAGGGTTTGAATATTTCCCCTCCCTATTCCTTGTGGAATCATGCCCTTTGCAGTCCCATAGTTAGTTGTGGTTTTATATTAATTTGTACATTTACATGATATATCAAAATATATCTACCATGCTTGACTTAGCACTATCACCATAGGTATCAGCCTCGATCACCTATCCACAAAACATTCATCAATGACAAGGCCTTGGCCTTGAGCTCCATGCCATGATCTCAATACAATATTTACATTATGTACAATTAAATACTAAGGGGTCAAGACCGAGGTATTACAGGAACAATTTGAATGTAGAACAAGCTGCAAGTTTGGTTTATGTGCACTGCAAGTTGAGGTTGTTGTCTCGTTGTTGTGAAGCAGCCAAGAATGATAGAACATTTTTTACTTGGGACAACATTCCAAAGGAGGATGATGTGGAGGATGGAGCCATAGCATTAGAGCACTTGGAGTCTGAACTATTGGGTGATCATGATAGTGATCCAATTCATACATCAGAGATGCCACCCCCAACCACCAACAGGTTTCCAGATGCAAGAGTTTTGCCTTTAGCTTCACAACGTCCGGCAATCCGTGGGGGCCATTCATCTTCTTCTCATGTTCCACGATCACTTCCAACAACTCTTATTCCACCCAGAACACGAGAAAAAAAATTGGAAGTTTCTCGTGGCAAGAGGAAAGCTTACTAGAAAGTATCAAAGTACTTTGTATTTCATGTTTATTATGGCCTATTTCGTAAACACTATGGCCTGCTTTGAACTTTGAAAGTTTGACCTTTGAATCTTGAAAGTTGAACCTACCTTTGAAGTTTGAACTTTAAATTGTTGATTGCATCTTATAATCTTACAACTCTTTGGTATTGAATATGATATTATGATGCTTTGTTTCATTTCATGGTTGATGTTATCTGTTAGAGTTTGTTGATGGAAAATATTATATGTTGAAATTTGAAGGTTGATGTTGTTGATAATTGATCATTGATCATTTGATGACAATGTTATAAGTTATAGCTCCTAGATTATTGATGTTATATAGGTATTAAAAGGTTATATCTATGTTTTTTATAGCTAATTTGGCATAATACATTTTTTTTAATATGTATGCATCAAAATATATTAAAATATGTATTATACAAAAAAAGGCTCCCAAAACAGAAGCTTTTGAAAATTTCGCTTTTCACTCCCGCTCCCGCTCCCTACTCCATGATCACCAATACACATGAATCCATGACGCATACACCAATAGTGTCTATTAGTTTTCTTATGACCAAATCTCCTTTCTATTTATTTTTGTACCTTGGAGGTGTTAGTGACTTTGTGCCTAAGTCATGTAACGGGGAAAAGTGACATGACATTTAACATTAATTTCATGTGTTTTGAAGTTAAGTTCACTTCATAAGTTTTAAAGTGACTTTTGATTATTTAATGAGAAAGTGAGTGACATTAATTTTAATGGTGAGAAAAAAGTGATTTTCTCTCATCCATTGATTTGATGTCCCAAGATGCAATGTGGGCCCTTGGATCTTGTGACCTTTCACTTACCCTCATTAAGCAAACAAAAAGGTTGGGACAAGAAAAAAGGGACATTCATTCCATTCCATGAGCATTTGGAGGAGGTAGAGTCGAGGAGACTCGAAGAGAGAGAAGGTGACCGACACAATATCCAAGGCGAGTCAAACGACACAAGTAACAGCAGCTGTAACCGCAACACAAAAATCGAGGAGAACCACGCAGTTCAAAGAGGTGAACTGCAACATGAATCCCAAGTGGCACAATTTTCGAGATGTAGGTACAACATTTAATGCTCTATCTGTATAGCATTTTCCTGTAGCAAAGGACACGAATTTTGAGGCTGAGATAGCACGAAATTTGAGGCAGTTTTATTGTTGTAACAGTGGGCACAAAAACCGAGATAGAAGACTGAACTAGGCACGGAATTCGAGGAGGTATTCAGACTGTGAGAAGCAGTTTGAACTGTACTGAGAAGAGCACGAATTTCAGGGTAGTGTATGCATAGAAATTGAGGCAATCCTGGCACTATTTTCAAGGCATCCTTTTAGTCTTCAATGGTTGAGATAAGGAGGACTTTAATTGTTGATTTAAATGTTGTTTTACATTTTCAAGAAGAAAATAAAAATCACTCTCTCATAGGTTTTCCCCATTGGGGTTTTTCCTAGAGCATTTACACAAAAATTTCAGTATCTGGTTTTTTATATGTGTGCATTTATTTCTACTCAGAACTTGGTAAATTTCTTGATGTGTTTTAAGTATAGAATTTGTTTATGAGATTAACCTTCATTTTCAACGGTCAAAAGTTGAATGGGCTTGGGCATTAAACAATGATGTTTTGAGATAACTTGAAACCGGGTTGGGGAAGTGCATAATTTTTACATGGTATTAAAGCCAGGTTAAAGAGAAGTGAGTAGAATACACAGGCTGAAAATTTCAGACTTAAGAGGGAGCATTACTTTGCGTTCTCTAGGCAGATTTGGACTTGCATTTTCAGTGAGATAGCTACTAGGTCAAGGATAGAAGACAGGTTGGGTGGGGCTGCAAATTTCAGTTCTTGAAAGGAGAGGATTGTACTACTACTACAGGGGAATGAGTTGTGGGACATTATGAACAGTACTACTGCCAATCCAATGGTGGTACCTACAGCTACATATGCAGTAGCTAAGGCAGCCTACGACAAGAAGAACATCAAGGCTAAGAGAATTATTCTTGATGCAATCAAGGACCATGTGGTCCTGTGCGTGACTGGTAAGGACAATGCTTATCAAATGTGGGATGCCCTAACCAGATTTTACCAGATTTCTAATGAAAACGGGAAGATGGTTTTGAAAGAGAAACTTAAAAGCATCAGAATGGCCAAATCTCAAAATGTTGCATCTTATCTTACTAGGATCACTCAGGTGAGGGATGAACTAGGTGAAGCGGGGAAGGTTGTTACTGGAAGCGAGCTAGTACGGACAGCTTTGAATGGCATGACCAAGCCATGGGTTGTTTTGTGGAGGTTGTTGTAGCTAAAGAGAATATACCTTTCTGGGATCGTCTTTGGGATGACTTCATTCAGGAGGAGACTCGGAGAGGATATGTGCAGGGAAGTTCATCTCACGGTAAGGAAGATGAGGAGAATATGGCTTTGATAGCTAAAGGCAAGACGAAGAAGTCCAAGAAGGATCCCAAGGGTGGGGCTAAGCAATAGGGTGAGCAGAAGAAAGACTTGAGCAAAGTGAAATGTTTTGCTTGCCAGAAGTTTGGACACTATGCTGGACAATGTCTGAATAAGAAGAAGAAGAAGAAGAAGCAGACAACAGCTTTAGTGGAGGTTGATAAGTATACAGCGAGGTTCAAGAAAGAGTTTTCCCTATTTGTTGGTCATTCCAAGAGAGCATCCATTACCAGCATAGAGGGAGAGTATGAAAGGGAGTATTCCCTATTTGTTGGCTAGTCATTGAGTGCATCCACCACCACATGCACCCGGTACATTGATAGTGGGGCTTCTAGCCATATGACAGGTGTGCGATGTATGTTTTTAGAGTTCACTGAGACAAGTTTGGATATAGAGGTGGTGTTGGGAGATGACACTATTGTCAAGGAAGTTTGGCGAAGCACTGTCACCTTTTAGAGTGAGTCCATGGAGCCCATGATAGTGAGGCATGTCTTGTATGTCCCTAGGTTGAAGAAGAACTTGGCATCAGTTTCCACTATCGAGGATAGGATATTTAGAGTATACTTCCTAGATGGGTATGTACACGTTCATCCCAAGGGATCAAGCCAATCTACATCTATTGTGATTGGTGTTAGATGTGGGAAATTCTAGAAGCTCTTCTTTTAGCCCCTTCATGCTTTAGCGCACCACAACAGCAACAGTTGTGATCTATGCAAGTTATGGCATAGGAGGATGGCCCACTTGCATCATCTAGCTCTAAGGATGTTGAGAGATATGGTGATTGGGTTGCCTGATTTTAGCACGAAGCAGAGTGATGTGTGCAAGGGGTGTGCTCTTGGAAACTACACCAACACTGCTTTTCAAAGCAGTGACAGTGGATCGACATGGGTACTTGATTCGATTCACTCTGCTTTATGTGGTCCGATGTCGTCTGTTTCATTGATTGGTTTTGAGTATTATGTCACATTCATTGAGGAATTTTCTAGGAAGATCTAGACTTACTTTTTGAAGATCAAGAAGTCGGAAGAAGTATTGCAAAGGTTCCAATAGTTCAAATCTCTTGTGGAGAACCAAACAAGGAGGAGGATTTGGGTGTTGCGTACAGTTAATGGGGGTGAGTATACCCCACAGTAGCATGGGGTTGTTGAAAGGAAGAATAAGGCCATTGTGGGTGCAGCGAGAGCAATGCTTCATTATCAGAGTTTACCTTTCTTTTTTGGGTTGAGGCTTGCAGTACAGTTGTATACATTTAGAACAAAAGTCCCCATAGAGCCTTAGGGTGTATGACTCTTGAGGAGGCGTTTACGAGGAAGATCCCTGAAGTGGCCCATTTTCGAATATTTGGTTGTCTGACTTACTCTCATGTCTCTTCAGAGAAGAGTACAAAGTTGGAGTCCACAACAAAAAAGGGCATTTTTGTGGGGTATGATGAGACTTCGAAGGTCGTCCACATATATATTCCTTCACAGAGTTGTTGTGAGGAGGGAGGTGAGTTTTGAGGAGGAGTGAGCCATCTGGAAGTCTCATGAGTCAGAGCAGGGGGAGTAGCAAGCTTCCACACCTCAGGTGAGTTGTTCACAGAGTCCATCTTCATAGAGTGTAAGGTCACAAGTATTGGGGTGACTGGTCCACAAGTTTAAGCTACTTCAGGTTTAGGGAAACAGTCTACAGGTTCACCAGGTATAGGTACAGGTTCTCGGGTTACAAGTTCACCAGTTCCTATTTCACATGGTTCACCAATCACAAGGTCACAGACCATTGGGTCTACTTCTTCAAGACAATCAACAAGATGTGGATGAGCAGGAGCAGTTCCCCCCGCCAGAGACTACTTCAAGGATGAGGAAGCCAAAATGCATTCAAGACACCTTGAAGGAAGCTCAAGAGTCAGTGGGGAATCCCAAGAGATAGGTCTGAGAGAGTAGTGTTCCAAAGAGAATTTGCATTTACATGGCTATGGTGACTAGTCTTCGTGAGTCAGAGCCTTCCACTTATGAGGAGGCAGGAAAGCATCAAGTATGGAGAGATGCTATGATGGAAGAGTACAATTCCATAATGAAGAATGATGTGTGGGAGGTGGTTCTAAGACCAAAGGGGAAGTCAATTGTGACTTTTTGGTGGCTCTACAAGATCAAGCATGTTGCGCATGGTAGCATCCAGAAGACAAAGCTCGATTTTTGGCGCAGGGATTCTCATAAATAAAGGGTGTTAACTATGATGAGACATTTGCATAGGTTGCTTGATACTCTTCGATCATAGCAGTGATCTCCATTGCAACGAATATGGGTTGAAAGATCCGCCATACGGATGGGAAGACCGCATTTATGAATGGGCTTATTCAGAAGGTGTATGTTGAGAAGCTACATGGCTTTGAGATTCATGGGAGAGATTCTCATGTTTGCATGTTGAAGAAAACTTTGTATGGACTGAAACAAGCTCCTAGAGCATGGAACTCGAGGATTGATTCTTACTTGCAGCAAATGGGATTTCAAAAGAGTGAAGCAGATTCGAACCTATACTACATTATGGTGGGTGATTATCTGCTTATTCTTCTACTCTATGTTGATGATTTGTTCATTATGTTGAATTTTAGCATTAGCATGAATACTTCAAAAAAATTGCAAACTAACTGATAACAAATGACAAGTGCAGTAAAACAACATCAACACACAATACACGAGTTTTTCACAGGGGAAACTTTTAAAGGACAAAAACCCCAAAAGCATTAGTAATTCATCTCGTAAATGAGATCACTGAAATTCTTCAAAAACTTCCACAAACCCCAACAGGGTTAGACCACAATTTCAGAAGATCAATTTTCCAAATTACACAAAAAATGTCAATTTTGGTTTTTCACAAATTAGGGCTTTGTTGCCCCAATTTTTCACTCTCTTGCTCATTAGCAGGTTGCCCGAAAAGCTGCCTGGATCTGTACTTGTGTTGCCCGTCCATAACCCTTTGTTTCCCGGTCGTACCTTCTCTGTTCTTACAGCTGCCCGATCTGCCCAGCTGTTGTGTTATGCTGCCCAACAACTCCTCTGCTGGCTGTTGTGCAGCCAAACTGCTGCCCGAAGAGAAGACAGCCCAAGGCCAAAGCCTCTAGGGCTAGCCCGTAGGCTGCCCGAGGGTTTGTACAGACTCGGCAGCATTGTGGGCTACTACAAAACCCTCATGGGTTTTTCCACAGGCTGCCCGGAGGGCCTGTGTGGCCACGACAGCCCTTGCGGGTCTGCCTAATGGCTACCCGAGGGTTGGTCGTAGGCCAAAACCCTCCCGGGTGTGCCTGCCGAGGGGTGCTCGAGGGTGTCGAAGGGGCAGGGCCTTAATGTGGCCTGCTCGAAGGAGAGGAGAGGGCAGCTCGTGAAGGAAAGGGCTGCCTGTGAACAGAGATCCCTTGCCCAACGTTAAACTCAGCTGCACAGATCTGTGGAGAAGCTGCCCAAGAGAAGATGGCTTCTTGGAAAAGTAGAAAAGAAGGGTTAGGGTAAAAACCCTAACTCAAAAACCAGCTGCTGCAATTTTGATGATGAAACCCTAGCTTAGGGTCTTTCTTCAATAGATGATGATGCCCTAGCTAGACTCATCCATGCTAGGGCACAATCATAAAATCCTTCTTCTTCAAACCTATGAGATCTTCTAATGAGCAGTTGTACCTGTGAGAGCAAGTGTGTGTGTAATAATGAAATGGATTGATCTTCTTTTATATCCTTTGAGTCACCTATAAGCGGACCAAAATTAGAAATCTCAAAATAATAATATTTTATTCTTTTCTAATTTTGACTTTTGCCTTTAGTGGTACTAAAGGTCTTTTTGCACTTTCACTTTTACACCTTAGTGGTACTAACGGTCTTCATGTATTTTTGACTTTTGCTTTAGCCTTCTTAAGTGCCCCTATGGTCATCAAATGTGGTCAACGTGGTCTTTCATCACCACTCAAAGTACATCATCATAAATTGTGAGAATTACTAATGCTTTTATCTCACACTTTGTGTGACACCAAGATCAGGTACTAAGGTGTCTTAACCAAGGGTAGCTAAGCCTTGGAGAAGATCGCAAAGCCCATTGATCAAGGGTCAGAGTGTCACACATGTCTAGACCCACTCTAGGGATTATAGTGCCTTCTTGGTAACAGGCCAGGTGCCTCAACCATAGGCTGCATATTTGACACTAGGTCAAATACTTGGTAACAGACCAAGTGCCTCCATTCTCCAAGAGAATTGCCCTTAGCTCCAGGCTGAGTCATGGTAACTGACCAAGTGCCTCCATTCAAAAGAATGGCTACTCAAAACAAAGTTCAGTCTACCAGTACTAGACTGGTCCACATCATGGTCCCGGACCAGATGTCTACCATTCAACAGAATGGTCACTCAACACAAGGTTGAGTCCCCCCAGGGCAGAGTTGGGTCCATATCATGGTCAAGGACCAAATATCATCATTCAACAGAACGATCACTCAACTCTAGGTTGAGTCCACACCGTGGTCTTGGACCAGGTGTCCCCATTGTCCTAAGAGAATGGTTCTCGATGCTGCTCAAAAAAATCAACACATTACAGGTTCAAAGAGACTCAATGCAAAGTGCAAACGAGATCTTGCTTTAGAATATGAGCTTAAAGATATTAGGTCGATGCATTGTTTTCTGGGATTGGAGGTTTGGCAGGAGCTTGGTCATATTTTCCTGGGGCAAGGAAAGTATGTAGTAGACATCTTGAGGAGATTACAGATGGGGATTGCAGGCCTATGTCTACACCTATGATTACCAACTGAAAGAAGTTGAATGCTTATGAGAGTGAGTTGGTGGATCCGACATTGTATCATCATATCATTGGCTTGTTGATGTATCTAGTCAACACCAGGCCAAATTTGTGTTTTGCAATGAACACTCTTAGTCAGTACATGGTTGAGCCAAGAAGAGTGCACTGGGTAGCTGCAAAACACATGCTCAAGTACTTGTGTGGTATGGTGGATTATGGTTTGGAGTCTGGACTACAGAAGAGGGGATAGAGTCAGTTTGGTTGGCTACACACTCAGATTGGGAAGGATGTGTGATAGATCGAAAGAACACTTCTGAGTGTTGTTTCAGTTTGGGCTTGACAGTAGTGTAGTGGTTCAGACGGAAGCAAAAGTCAGTTGCACTAAGTTCTGTTGAGGCAGAGTACATGGAAGCCAATCAAGCTAGTTGTGTGAAGAACCTTAACAATCCTTCACTGAAATTTTAACTCAACTACCTTCCCTAACACTTCCCCTTATGATCTTTGTGGGTTCCTTCTAAATCAAAGTCTGATATTTAGCCTTACTGTGTGTGGTGAACTCATAACTTCTGTCAAACACTTCATTTATCTACTGTTGTAGCTTACGGTGAGACAGTTCTGGCTTGGTATTTTATCAAACACTTAGTGTCTTACTACTGTAGGTAGCTTTCGAAGTAGGAAATCTGATTGCATTAGGTTTCTTGGAGTGTATAGCATCAATTATGTAGAGTACTGCTAGTCTTACTGCTGTAAGTTAAAGTCTAGTCCAAGTTGACTATTAAGCATCAAGTGAAATTTGGATGTATACACTTTAATCAAACTTCATAAAGCCTGCTGTAACATTGCTATCTAGCCAAATCTAACTTGCCTTCCCCAACAAGCAAATAAAAAGGCTGGGTCAAGCAAAGAGGCACATTCATTCCATTCCATGAGTATTTGGAAAGGAGGTCAAGCTAAGGAGAGAGAGCAGGTGACTGGCACGATTTACAAGGCAAGTTGAACAACACAAGTAACAGAAGTTGTAACAGTAGCATGAAAACCAAGGAGAGGCACACAATTCGGGGAGGTTAACAACACAAACCCAAGGAAGTGGCACAATTTTCGAGGAGCATGTACAAAATTTAATGCTCTGTCCATACAACGTTTTCCTATAGCAAAGGGCACGAGTTTCAAGGCTAAGATATCACAGAATTCGAGACAGTTTTATTGTTGTAATAGTAGGAACAAAAACCGAGATAGAAGACTGAACTAGGCACAAAATTCAAGGAGGTATTCAGACCAGTGTTTTAAAAACCAGCCGAGTCCGAGTCCGAGTTGGCCGAGTTGGCCAAGTTGACCCCCGGCCGAGCTGACTCAGCCTACAACTCGGCTCGGGTGGCCGATTTTATACTTAGTCGGCCGAGTTGGGTCCAAGTCGGCCGAGTTAGGGTCCGAGTTGGCCAAGTCGGCCGAGTTGACCGAGTTGCAACCCGAGTCAGCCGAGTCAGCTGTGGCAAACACCCACAAGAATGCAAACTCCAAAATAACATGTTTATTTTTTATTTTTAAGATTTTTCTTATTCTAACCGTAACCTGAGGCCATAAGATGACCCCTTGCCCCTCTATTTGCCTCACACTTCTGTTGTAAGATGTTTGTGAGCATTTGGCATTATTGTTGTTTGGATTCATGGAGGATTGGAGGAGCGTCCAATGGTGAAGAACAATAAACATGATTGGAGGAGTTGGAATGTTGGAGACTGGTTTTCTCTTACCTAAATGTATGTTAGCTTCCAGCTAGCCATTGTTTCTTTTTTTCTCATTAAATTGACAAATATCAGTCCTGTTTTCTATTGTTTGGTGCCAAAATAATAAGATTTTTTTCTTTTTTCTTTGCATGTTTAGATTTGCTTTGCATTTAGATTCTAGATTGGCCCCAAAAGGAAAAGATCTTGCATGGATCCATGCTGATGTCATTGAAGAGAAAATGTATTGCAAGTGTTGCAAGACATGGATTAAAGGAGGGGGAATTAATAGATTTAAACAACAATCGGCTGCTGTTAGAGGAAATATTGCCCCATGGGAAGTTGATTTAGAGTTTATTGGTGAGATTAGGTTGGAGTTGCAACAACCGTTTGATGAATTTGAAGAGGAGAAGGCTAAACAAAAAGAGATGTATGATCTTTGACATATGATGTAGTGGCATCATAGCATGTTGTTTTTTGGACTATACAAGCCATTTAGGCCTCATTGATTATGTTTTTTGTTCTAGATATGTTGCACAGTACACTCGATGCCATTTTGATATATTCAAACTTATATGGTATATGCATGAGTAGACGTTAGATATTTTGTCTCTAATGCTTTGCAAGCATGGATTAAAATCTTTAAAATATTGTTTTTCTCTAAAATTTAATATATTATGTATTTTTTTAGTAATCCGAGTCATTAAATTCAAATCGGCTGAGTCATTACCGATTCATTATCGATTCCGAGTCTGAGTCCGAGTTGACCCTTGACCGATTCCGAGTCCGAGTTTTAAAACATTGATTCAAACTGTGAGAAGCAGCCCATACGGTGCTGAGACATGCATGAATTTCAAGGAAGCATATGTATAGAAATTGAGGCAGTCCTGGCACTATTTTCAAGGTAGCCTTTTGGTCTTCAATGATTGAGATAAGTAGTGCTTTTATTGTTGATTTAAATATTGTTGTACATTTTCAAGAAAAAAACAAAAGTCGTTCTCTCACAGTTTTTCCCCATTGGGGTTTTTCCTTGGGCATTTGCCCAAAAATATCAATGTCTGATTTTTTATGTGTGCATTTATTTATGCTCAGAACTCGGTAAATTCTTCATGTCTTTCAAGTACATAATTTGTTTATGAGATTAACCTTTTCAGCAGTCAAAAGCTGACTGCGTTTGGGCATTAAACAATGATGTTCTGAGATAACTTGAAACCGGGGTGGGAAAGTGCATAATGTTTACAGTTTCTACTGCCAATAAAAATTATTTATTCTCTAATGAATGCAGGAAAAACAATAAACTCCAGATCTTATTTTTATGAGCAGAAATACACTAGACTTCTAACAATTAAATGCATAGTAAAAAATAGAAAACCAATCACAGATTTTGGCACAAGATATACCCTAGAAACCCCAAGGGAAAAAACCAACAAACAGGTGATTTTATTTACTCAACCCATAGAGAAGAAATCTAGAAAATTTATTATAGCAATTAATGGACCTGTACTGGCTCAAAAATCTGGAAAATCTCAGCACAGAAATCTGCCTCGAAAAGCATGCACAAACAACACTACGCCCTACCATGATTTGCATGTAGATAAAGCTTGCAACTGCGCCCAAATTGTCTCAGTTTGTATATAGATCCATATGATGTTTTACTGCCTGAATATTTACACCCAGCTTGCCTTGGAATGTGCGGTAGCTGCCTGCGGTATTTTTTGTGACACCTGCCTTGGGAAGTGCACCGTCCTTCTAGCTATCCCTATGATCCTCTCTCTGCTGTGATCTCTTTCTTCCTCTTCTCTTCAGCTCTCAACACTCTCATTTGCTCAAGTGTGTCTAATCCCCTCCTTAGATCTCCTTTTGTAACTTTATGATGACTAAAATCCCTAAACCTAGATCTCCAAAGTGATTGACGGTCAAGATTAGATCTTGAGCACTCAAGATCTACGATCACGACTTAATCTTTCGTTGACACAACTTAAGTCACATTTTTTGTCATTGTAACATAAAAGTCATTTTAACTTTATAAAATAAAGTTAATGTCTAGAGAGTCCCAGCCTAGACACAGCCTATGTAGAAGTACTTTCCGAGCTACAATAAAATCAACACTCGCTATTAGCGAGGAAGGTACTTCTAGATGAACCTCCACCTGGATTTGTCTCCAATCCCACCACATCATTCGCTGATATAGTTGCTCCCTCTAAATTGGAAGACTTCCCTACCACCTGCTTTGGAATATGCTCTAAAGATTTGTTCTTCCTCACTATGCTCCTAGGAAGCTCCACCTGCTGCTAAGCATACATCAATGTCAGCTCATACTAACTTGGTCTTCTGACAATATTGGAAGCCCATCTTCCTATTTCGAAGATTGAGTACCCGATATCACCTCACTGACATCAATCCCCGATCTAAGATCCCCTTGGACCCACCTACAGGCTTGCCCAACAACCTGTACAACTTACCCTCTCTAACACCAAGCCTCACGTTGTGTCATGGGTAGCTCCCTTTGAATGTATGAGTGCATGTCCACTCTGGAACCTGACCCCATACCCCTTGTCCTTCAGAGCTGAGACTGAGAGTAAGTTCATCTTTAGTTCTATGACATTCATCACTCCTACACCTCCTAAGTTTCTCCTAAATTTAGTTGGAACAACACTCTTCCAACCCCCTTTACCGTATGATGGTGTCAACCCCAGTGTCCATATAGCAATTTGAATCTACCTTTGAAATACTATGGAACAACTCCCTCATTCCCGTCATATGGCTTGATGCACCATCGTCTACGAACCATGCATCACTATCCACAAGCTTTGCACTTATACCATTTGTGCAGGAAATGTGTGCAGCTAAAGAAAACTCCTTCTAAAAGTTAGTGACAAGCTCTTCAACCTATGCTAAGTCTACAACTTGAGTCTCACCTTTTCCATTCTTTTTGTTTGGACACTAACTAGCATAGTGCTATATTTTGCGACATGCAAAGAACTTGATTTCGTTCATGTCTTTATTCACACCCTTTGAGGTAGCCCCAAGACTGGAGCTTTTCTTGGCTTTGCACTTTACTGTAAGAACAACATTCTCCTCATCATCACCATGTTGTTGTCCTTCATGGTTGAATCCCATTCTCATCTCTTTCAATGTGAAATCATCCCATAATCTTTCCCAACTAGGAAGATTCTCTCTAGCAACAATTCCACAAACGAAAACATCCCATGGTTTTGAAAAACCTTTCAAACTTGTTCAACCTTCTCCCGACAGCAGCCAACTCATCAAAGACTTGTGTGATTTTAGTGAGAACTCAATGGAGTAGCCAACAATCTATCCAAAGTTTCTTTCCTTTTACCTCAAATGCTAAAAGTATTCCTCTCTTCTACATCCCTCCTAGGGTCATACAATCGAACAATCCAATGGCTCCAGAGAGCCCCGACAGTGAGAAGGTGCCCCATTCGCCCCCCTCACCCTCAACCATCAAACCCAAGAGATCTTGACATCACTGGGTTCACCTTCAACTCTCTCATGCGATCTTCTTCTCTTAACAGGATCTTGAGTTGTTTGAGTTGTCTAGTCTTGGACAAATTCACTTTGTATTTTGCATTCCATACCTTTGACACAGATATATACATGTTTTTGAGGTTGTACTATTGCTTGTATCTTTCTTTATTTTACTTTATCTTAGTCTCAACATTTTCTAGGAGTTGCGTTTGTGCTCCCACATTGTACTCATATTGGACGTATCATTTAATCCCATTGACCTACTTTTGTGGTCATTCGTTGGACATTAATAAAAATTATCTTATCTTATCTTACAGAAATATGTAAGATCCCTTGTCAAATATAAGCTAAATTTTTTGTTCAATGGCTTAACAATGTCGTTAAGGTCTTCTTCAACACTAGTGAATACTAACAACAACTGCTTGGGTTGTAAGTTTGACACACTAATCACTTCAAGAGGATATTGTTGTAGCTTGTTATTATTATGCAAATTTGATCACTGTAGGTGGAAGCTTAGGATGGGTGTTTTGTCAAAAACCTAATTTCCTGAGTCTTTTGATTTGTCACTCCTGGTTTAATTTAATGAAATTTCAACACGTAGAAAGAAGAATGCAAACCGATATAATGATGAAAAATAACAAGCATGTCACAGGAAGAGTTATTTGCATTGATATCACTGTTGATTTTTCCTGTGCAGCATCGAGAGCCATTCTCTGAGGAGAATGGTGACATCTGGTCAAGGACCAAGATGTGGAACCAATCTTGTACTAGGGGAACTCAGCCTTGTGCTAAGTAGCCATTTTTCTGAATGGAACACCTGGTCAAGGACCAAGATGTGGAACCAGTCTTGCACTGGGGGAACTCAGCCTTGTGCTGAGTAGTCATTCTTCTGAATGGGGACATCTGGCTAAGGACCACGATGTGGAACTAGTCTTGCACTGGGGGAACTTAGCCTTGTGCTGAGTAGCCATTCTTCTAAATGGGGACATCTGGTCAAGGACCATGATGTAGAACCAGTCTTGCACTAGGGGAACTTAGCATTGTGCTGAGTAGCCATTTTTCTGAATGGAACATTTGGTCAAGGACCAAGATGTGGAACCAGTCTGAACACTAAGGGAACTCAATCTAGAACTGGGTGGCCATTCTTTGAATGGATCAGAACCAGTCCAGGACTAGGGGACTCAGCCTAGGGCTGAGGGCCATTCTCCGAGAGAATGGAGGCACTTAGTTAGTTACCAAGTATTTGACATTGAGTCAAATGATGCATCCTAGAGTTGAGGCACCTGGTCAGTTACCGGGATATCACTATAAGTCCTAGACCGGGTCTGGGCATGTGGCACTCCTTCCCTCGATCTGTGGGCTTTGTGATCTTCTCCAAGGATTAGCTGCCCTTGGTTAAGACACCTAGTACCCGATCTTGGTGGTATAAGGAGTGTGAGATAAAAGCATTAGTAATTCTCTCTATTTGTGATGATGTACTTTGAGTGGGGATGAAGGACCCCTTTGACCACTTGCATTGACCACAGGGCACTTGAAGAAGGCTAAACGTAAAATACATATGGACTTTGGACCACAGGGCACTTGAAAAAGGCTAAAGGTAAAATACATAAGGACCTTTCGACCACAGGGCACTTGAAGAAGGGTAAAGGAAAAATTCAAAAATACATAAGGACCTTTGGACCACATGGCACTTCAAGAAGGCTAAAGGTAAAATACATAAGGACCTTTAGACCACAGGGCACTTGAAGGAGGCTAAAGGTAAAAGTAAAAAGTACATAAGGTACTTGAAGAAGGCTAAAAGGTAAAAGTCAAAAATACATAAGGACCCTTAGACCACTAAAGAGTCAAAGTGAAAGTACAAAAAGACCTTTAGTACCACTAAAGGTAAAAGTCAAAAAGATAAAAGAATAAAATATTATTATTTTGTTCTTTTAAGTTTTGGTCCACTTACAGGTGATTCAAAGGCTATAAAAGAAGATCAATCCATTTCATTAATATACACACTTGCTCATTATCTTATAGCTGCTGAAGGGAAGATTTTTGCTGATGTTGAGGAGAAGTTCAATTTTTGTGGTTATGCCCTAGCATGGAGGATTCTAGCTAGGGCACCCACTCTTGTAAAAATCAAACCCTACGATAGGGTTGCTCTTACAGTGATCTTTTGCAACAGCATCTTCTTCACGGGTTAGGGCTCCACCCTAACCCTCACGGCTTCCATCACCGACAGCATTTCCAGATCAGCGCAGCCTTATCATACTGCTAGAATATCTTCACGGGCTATCCCTTCATCTTCGGGCAACCTCTATTATGCTGCCAGTACTCTTGGGCATCCCTCCCATTCCCGGGCACCCTTTTCTCCAGTGTTGTCTCTCCTTTACAACCTCAGGCAGCACCAGCAGAAGCCCGGGCAGCTCCAGAGCTCGGGCAGATAGCAGAAGTGTCCAACAGGCTCCGAGCAGTCTTTATCTGCCCACAGAACAGACGGGAAGTCTGTCAACAGTCTCGGGCAGATCTCTTACACTCTCGGGCAGCCCTCTCATAAGCTTGGGCAGCCTGTTAAATATTCTGGGCAGGTATTTACAGACTCCAGGCAGCAGTAACAGGATCGGGCAACCAGTTAAACGTTTGGGCAGGCAGCAGCAATTTTCGGGCAGCCCATTGCAGATTTTGGGCAGGCCATTTCCAGTCTGGGCAGGCAGGTAGTAGCATCCGAGCAATCTAGTGAAAATCCAGGCAGCAGAGAAAGTGATATGAGCAGCTTGGGCAGTGTACGAAATTTTGGGCAACTTTATGCCAATTTCGGGCAGCTGAAAGAAATTAGGGCAGGACGCCCTAATTTTGATTTTTTCTATAAAATTCATCTTTGTTAAATTTTGGTCAAGTGGTTCAAACCAATTAGGGCTTGAGAATTATTGAAGAACATTCATCTCATAATTCTGAGATTCAAGGAACTCAAGTCATCTCATTTAAAGAAATGAATTACTAATGCTTTTGGGGTTTTTGTCCTTTAAAGGTTTCCCAGTAAACAATGAAGACATCATCGTCGGTATACCAACAATACATGGGAAACAAGTTCTGACTTATATTAAATCCCAAACTTGACTTTTAGCAAATATACAAGGCAACCTTCAGCAGTAGAATGGGGTGGCTTGAGATCTGAATATGATGGCAATTTTGCTGGTCTTGGCAGTCCTGTAGATGGTGAAGGGTATTGGAACCCTGTTTATAAGAATTTCCCCCTGTAGATTGCTTCAACAATCAACTTACACTTCAATATTAAACAGCTTTTCCAATGGCACAACTGGGTTGAGATAAATATTTATGCTGCAAAGTCCAGACCCAAGCACCCAGCTCTCTTTTCCTTGTCTTTGTGCAAGTGCAAACAATGTAGCAGCAGCAATTTAGATGACTATCTTGTCACAGTGCAATATATATCCTTGGGCTAAAACGCCTTCCAAGAATGAATACGCCCTTCTCAAGAGGTGAATCCCCCTTCTCATAGTCAAAATGATATCTGGTTAACAGCGCCTCTCTACTAAATTGAGATCTGAAATGTAGCATTGTAGATAATAAACAGAAGAGGAATGCTAAGATTGGACCCTTCCTTAACTCCTGCAACCACCCTTTTTTAACTGTTAGTGTACCCTCCTACAAACTTGTGTCTACCCATGAAACTGGGACCACGGTATCCTTCCAATGACTATGTGCTCCACTGAACTGAACGTTAACTCATCCTTCAAGAGAGACTGGCAACTTTACTCAAGTGCACCCCTCCATAAAATAGCTATAATTTCTATTAAACCCAACAAAGATGAGAGTGGCCTCTCCACAAGTGCGCCCTCTCGAGAATGGCCACTGGAACCTCTGTAAACCTAACACAAACTCAGATCCAAAAATGAATAAGCAGTCCAAATCCGCGGCAATGAAGAACGTATGAGAAATATGACTTATCTCTCCTCCAATATAGCTAGGGTTGATAGTTTCATAACCAAGACTATTTCCTCTCTCTTAGGGTTTTGTCCAAGAAAAGCAAGATCAAAAGCTCTCCAAGTTTTGAAAATGCAAACACATGAATGAATGAGAAGGGTTGATTTGCCCTTTTAAACTCATTTTACCTTTTTGAGCCACTTTTACCTTTTTACTGCTCAATTAATTATTTAAAGTGACTTTATCAAGTCATTGTTACTTTATTAATTTAGTAAGCCTTTTTTACCCAAAAAAGCAATTTATTTCGTCTTAAAATGTTTTCGGGCATTGGAAGTCATTTTTCATCCTCCCAACATTTAAAACTCTTCATCCCAGTTCCAATGAATTATTACACCAAGGTATTCAGATAAAATGAATGAGATGACACCCTTAGAGAATTTAATTAAATTATGCCCAATAATCCTCCCAATTTGCGGGAATCGTCGGAATGCAACGGAACCAAGAACGAACTGTGCAGAAGTGATTCTTCTGATGAATAATGGTAAATGGACTAGGTTAGGCCCCATAAAACTCCTCCAAACCCTCTAAACTCACTAATAACATAGTCTCAACCCTTTGACATGGCTGACACAAGCCCTGTAAATCATCTCCAACCGCAAAACAAGGGAATCCAAAAAAAATGGGGCCATTACACAATCCAAGACTGCCATACTACAAACTCAAATGGACCAATACAGATACCTTTGCACTATCCATTTTCCTCAATGCCAATACACACCCACTCGCCAAAGATGAGGACGACCAGTAGCTACCTAGCCATCAATGTGACCAGTGAGTCTCCCATAAAGGCCATGCCCGAGAAAATGTGTGCGTCCATAGATGGTCCTTTTATCACATATATAGTAGCCGGGCTACCATATTTTATTTTTCAGATTCCCATACACTTTTTCAGCCAGTTCCCTTAAATATGAGATGCTGAGATGAGCATCTATGATGGATCACTATTTGATGATGGACTATAGTACTTTCCCATGCCATGACTGAGTCTCAGGACACTCATATTTGAGGACTGATGTAGCCATTTAGCCATTTACAGAGCAGTCATTATTGCCCAGAGTTGCAGCAGCAGTTTCTCAGTGGACAGATGTTGGTTCAGATTGGTTATTTACATGTATATGACTCAGCAGATATTATCTTGTGTTATGGTTATTATTGCTTTTATACTCATTCCTGTGACATGTCTTAGCATTTAGAGTCATGATCTGGAAATCATATAGATATGTGGACCTGGTTGTATTGATATTATATATGTGTGTCCCTACTTAGACTTAGAAGTACTTGACCCATACTCGTTGGTTCTTTCCCTCCTTAGGAAGAATAGAGGTGATCATTCCCACGATACTTTGGCTTGCTAGTGTTGGTCTCATTTTTCACTATCTCCACCCATCCATTACCTTCCAGTTATGTTTATATCCCGACCTATTGCTTGACTTATGGCATGGAGGACCTTTCCCCACTATAGCCTCTTTGTTGGATAAGCTTCCCTGTTTATTTGTGCCTTGGCTCTGAGTTGCCTAGGTTGTGTTGGCTAAACCTGAAACACATAGCGCTGCCATCAATACAATGTATATGGAAATGAAATGAATATCTTGTGAAAAGACCATTCATGAAAAGAAGTGTTTCTGAACATACATGAATGCAAGGCAAGCCTAATGAAATTGGCTTTGAAGTGTAAATCAGTGTTTTAAAAACCAGCCAAGTCCGAGTCCGAGTTGACCCCCGACCGAGCCGACTCGGCTCGGGTGGCCGATTTTATACTTAGTCGGCCAAGTTGGGTCCGAGTCGGCCGAGTTAGGGTCTGATTTGGCCGAGTCGACCGAGTTGACCGAGTTGCAACCCGAGTCAACCGAGTCAGCTGTTGCAGACACCCACAAGAATGCAGACCCCAAAATAACATGTTTATTTTTTATTTTTAAGATTTTTCTTATTCTAACCATAACCTCAGGCCATAAGATGACCCCCTGCCCCTCTATTTTCCTCACACTTCTGCTATAAGATGTTTGTGAGCATTTGGCATTATTGTTGTTTAGATTCATGGAGGCTTGGAGGAGCGTCCAATAGTGAAAAACAATCAATATGATTGGAGGAGTTGGACTGTTGGAGACCGGTTTTCTGTTACCTAGATGTATGTTAACTTCCAACTAGCCATTGTTTCTTTTTTCTCATTAAATTGACAAATATCAGTCCTGGTTTCTATTTTTTGCTGCCAAAATAAAAGATTTTTTTTCTTTTTTCTTTGCATGTTTAGATTTGCTTTGCATTTAGATTCTTGATTGGCCCCAAAAGGAAAAGATCAGGCATGGATCCATGCTGATTTCATTGAAGGGAAAATGTATTGCAAGTGTTGCAAGACATGGATTATTGGTGAAATTAGGTTGGAGTTGCAACAACAGTTTGATGAATTTGAAGAGGAGAAGGCTAAACAAAAAGAGATGTATGATCATTGACATATGATGTAGTGGCATCATAGCATGTTGTTTTTTGGACTCTACAAGCCATTTATGTCTCATTGATTATGTTTTTGTTCTAGATATGTATTGCACTGTACACTCGATGCCATTTTGATATATTCACACTTATATGGTATATGCATGAGTAGACGTTGAATATTTTGTCTCTAATGCTTTGTAAGCATGGATTAAAATATTTAAAATATTTTTTTCTTTAAAATTTAATATTTTATGTACTTTTGAGTAATTCGAGTCATTAAATTCAAACCGGCCGAATCATTACCGATTCATTACCGATTCCGAGTCCGAGTCCGAGTTGACCCTTGACCGATTCCGAGTCCGAGTCCGAGTTTTAAAACATTGGTGTAAATGTGAAATGTGAAATGTAAAACCCATGTAACAAGTGTTTTTAAACACACATGGAGCATGAAGCCTTAATAAATAAAAATCCGTGTAAGAAATGTATGGATCAAGGCTATAGAAACTCGAAGGCCAAAAAGCAATGGTTCTTAAAAGTTATATCTAAAGATTGTTGGCCTCACTTGTATTTGGTTTGGATTGTGAGCATTTGTCAAGGTGAATAAGCACCTCTGAACGTAACTTACCCATTTGTAAGACATTGCCATCCCCCATGTTATTGCTTGTCCGGCATATGCTAGAGTGAGTATCCCCTTTCCATATCCAAAGTGTGACGGTATCAAGTTGGTAGTCACCCTTTAGCCTAGCCTTTTGATGTTTAAACTTTAGCTTTCATCCTTCACTAGCAAATTGATTACAACTATGAAGTGAGTATGGTCTTGAAAGTCTAGTCTGAGTCATAATTAATAATTAACAAAACTCTATATATTTGATTGGTAGATCACCAGTGAAATGATTACTACTTGTTATAATTGTTACTTGAATGATTTGTAGAGCATGTCTTAACCTCTAAACACTTGCAGCAGATTGATATTAGCCGGGGTCATATTATTAATTATTTGATCATTTATAGATTATTATTATTTTATCTGTCTGAGCATATTAGATATTGTACATGATCATGCAGAGATCTGTAGGGTGTATGAGTATACACCTTAGATGGATTTGGGCTCCCTGAGTCCAATGAGACAATTTGTTTTTAGTTCCAAGAAGTTACAGTGGTGATTTGACTCATTATACCATTTTGGTGCAGTTTTGCCATGTCAAATGGCCTATCAGAGCAGAAGGATGATTTGATTAGTTCACCTAGGGTGTTGTATGAGGAGGGGGTGGTCCAGCCACTTGTTTTTACTATTATACCCCCCTCCCAGAGAGCTTGGTGGGCTCAGTTTGGCAATGCAAGGCACTCCAGGTGGCAGTTTGGGCAGGTTCACAGTTCCCGAGGTAGATTAAAAATGGTGAAAATACTTACTGAGGAATTCGATTTGGGCTACTGATGCAAGGAAATGGCATGAAATAAATTTTGATGATGAGTGTGATGTCTTTTGCCCTTTCTCCAGCAGTTGCAGCAATTAGGAGGACCTACATCCATCTCTCCGGCATATTTT
The DNA here is from genome assembly GCA_001517045.1 of Pseudotsuga menziesii. Lineage (NCBI taxonomy): Eukaryota > Viridiplantae > Streptophyta > Pinopsida > Pinales > Pinaceae > Pseudotsuga > Pseudotsuga menziesii. The sequence continues at coordinate 32,850 of LPNX010267669.1, read as the reverse complement.
ATGATTTTTTGGAGCTTTTAGAGGCTCATGATTTTCCCAGAGAGGCACTATTTTGCACTTAAAGTTATATTTTATTTATATTCTGCCATGGGGACACACTAGGGGTGTTAGTCACTACCCCTAGACGCACCATGAGCTTTATTCATGTTTATTTTGTCATATTGAGTGGGATCCCCTCTGCTAGGGCGTTTTTGTCTATTGATGTGTTATATTATTATATTGATCCATGTACTTTATGTTGAGCTCATCTCAACCGTTGATTAGAACATTTTGATCTTTTAATCTTAGCCATCCATTCAAAAGGTGGTTAGGATTTTGGTATCTCTCCATCCTATTTTAAGGGGGGAGCTTCTCATTGTAAAGGGGGTCTTTGGCTCTTGGAATCTTGATAATAGAAAAACTCTTTTGTGGAAATTCTTGGGTCTCCTTTGCATCTGGTGTTCTTCGATGGTGATTGGAAAGTCTATTGCATCCTATCGTTTGAGTATTTGTGGTGAGATCTATATTTTCGTGGAAACTTTGTCTTTGTCTACAGGGGGGCTACTTCACTTGGGCGTTTTTGTAGGGCTTCCTCAACTCGCTTGTTTGGCATCGCTTGTATCAGGGGGTTATCATTAGTATCATTGTAATCTATGGTTTCATCTTGTTATTTCTTCTGTAGCATTTGTCCGTTTCTCTTGATGAATCAAATCTGATATTGTTGACGTTTGTTGTGCAAGAGGGAGGATGCATTGGCTTCCTTGGGCAAATCGATTTGCATTGAATACTCGTCCAAATCTTCTCAAATTGATCGAGAAGGCATAGATCATCATCATCAAGGCATCTACAAGGTTATCCAAGTAAGATCCACAGGTTAGTTCTTCTTTTCTTGATTCCAATCTATTGGCATCCTTATTTTACTGTCAAAACCCTAACTTAAAATAATCGGAAAATTCTATGAATCAAACCGCTTGATCAATTGGCAAACCATTTCTAGGTATTGTAGATCGGGTCAAACCCAAAGTGGGTTCTCCTAGGCATCATGCTTGGATGACTCCACAAGGCCCAAATTCTAAGACACTAATCCCTCAAACCCTAGCGCATTCCTCACTTAGCCAATTTTTCCTGTGTTTTGATCCTATCTCTGAGGCTTGGGTATTTTGATACTGTCATACCTTTCACCAAGTCTATCCATTGGTACTAGATAGCCCCAATCTTGTCCTTAACCTCCCTGCATTGGACACAGTTCCCAAGGCAGTGGATATTTTCATTATTTGTTGGTACCTTGATCCTGGATCTAGTAGTAAAACTCATAAGTCACTTGTATTTCAACCTTGGATCAATTTCACACTTAGTAAGCTTCTTGATCCAAGCCATAATTCATCTTGTGACTTCATCCATAGATCTATGGTTTACTTCACCTTACACCTTACATATTTCATCTTCCATTTGATTTGATCTGGTGTCTTGGTTTGATCTAACCAGTCGGGAGTAGATCTGGGTCTCCCCCATTATTGTCTTGGGCTAAGACAACATCAAGTGAAAATTTCCTCGATTGGCATGACAACCATCCATTTGGGAGTCGAGGCTATCTTGGTTCACCTCTTTGGTTGCCCATCCCTCTACCAATCCATTTTGGATTCATCTCATAGGGGCAACTACAAGTCTGGTGATAACAGGTCCATGAGATAAACAATAAAAAACATCTCCCTCGATCATATCATCCACCAAATCGATATCAAGATGATCATGTAATAAGCATGGCATAACAAATCTCGAACCATTTATCCTACTATGTAATCACTTCACACTATTTTTCGCAAGTTTTATATGTACTTTATTGATACACAAAGTTTCTTCAACATACTTTAGAGCCTCTTTGACCACCTTTTTATGTGAAAATTATGTGATCACTTATCTTATAACATAACATTTGCATCTCTCCTAGGGTCCTTTTCCGTCCCTAGAAATTCTTCAATAAGGTCAATTTATATTTTATTTATTTTTTGGGGATTCTAAAGCAAACTCAAAGTATTTTTGTTTCCTCTACATATTAATCGTCATGCATAGGAGAGTTGATAAAGACTTGTGTACCGAGAGGGAGGTAAGAGTTCAAAATTCTTTGGTTATCATTTATCATATAAAAGTGGGGTGTTATTATACTTCGAAATTTTATTTCCTTGACCAGGAATACTTTTTGTAATAAAATATGTTAAAAGGGGTGATATATCATTTTTGTGGATACTTTACCTTTGGATATATTTGTTGATTTTTTTTTTTGCAGCATCGAGAGCCCTTCTCTTCGGAGAATGGGACCACCTGGTCCTGGACCACGGTGAAGACTCAACCCAGTGTTGAGTGACCATTCTGTTGAATGGTAGATATCCGGTATGGGACCATGATATAGACCCAGATCTGCCCTGGGTAGACTCAAACTAGTGTTGAGTAGACCTCTGGTCCGGGACCACGATGTAGACCAGTCTGGGACTGATAGACTCAGTCTAGTTCTGAGTAGCCATTCTCTGGGAGAATGAAGACACTATAAGCCCTAGACTAGGTCTAGTAAGATTGAGGAAGAGGTTTATATTGAACAACCTGAAGGCTTTGTTACTCATGGGAAGAAGACCCATGTATGTAAACTAAAGAAAGCCTTGTATGGACTAAAACAGGGTCTGAGAGTCTGGTATGCCAGGATGGATGGATTTCTCCATAGCTTGGGGTTTTCCAAAAGTACAGCCAATTCTAACTTGTACTTTAAAGTTGTTCATAATCATGTCTTGATACTTGTTCTATATGTAGATGGCCTATTCCCTACAGGTGATGAACAGTTGATAGACTAGTGTAAGAGGGAGCTTACCTCTGAATTCGAGATGAAAGATCTCGGATTGATGCATTACTTCCTTGGCTTAGAAGTCTAGCAAAAGCCAGGTGAGATCTTCCTGACGCAAGGAAAGTATGCGGTAGATATCTTGCAGAGATTTGGGATGCAGGACTGCAAGTCCATGAGCGTACCAATGACTACCAACTTGACAAAGTTGCGGGATTCAGCCTCTAGTTCACAGAGTGTGGACTCTACTCTATACAAACAGCTCATTGGTTCCCTGATGTATCTCATGCATACGAGACCAGACATCTACTACACAGTGAATGCACTGAGTCAATTCATGTCAGATCTAAAGCACATACACTTGATAGCTGTTAAACATATACTCAAGTATGTGCGAGGTACTATTACTTATGGGCTCAGGTATACTTCCAACAGTGGAGTATTATTATTTGGATATTCAGATTCAGATTGGGTTGGCAGTGCAGTTGACCGAAAAAGTACCTCTGGTTATTGCTTCAATATGGGATCAGCAATGATCTCTTGGTCCAGCAGGAAGCAGGGTTCCATAGCTCAGAGTACAGCTGAGGCAAAGTATATTGCTGCAAGCGATGCCTGCAAGGAAGCAGTTTGGCTCAGAAAGTTTTTATCTGATCTGTTCGAGGGAAAGCTTGACTCAACAATCATCCATTGCGATAATCAGAGTTGCATAAAGCTTTCAGAGAATCCAGTGTTTCATGATAGATCAAAACACATTGAAATGAGATATCATTTCATCAGAGACCTAGTGCAGAGAGGTGCTCTGAAGTTGCAGCACATTCGTACAGATGAACAAATTGCAGATATCTTGATCAAGCCTCTGACAACATCAAAGTTCGTGTACTTTCGTGACAATCTTGGTATGGCAGAGAATACCTCTCTCACTGAGAGGGAGTGTTGATTTTTTTTTTTGGCAACATCGAGAGCCCTTCTCTTCGAAGAATGGGACCACTTGGTCCGGGACCATGGTGAAGACTCAACCCAGTGTTGAGTGACCATTTTGTTGAATGGTAGATATCTGGTCTGGGACCATGATATAGACTTAGATCTGCCCTGGGTAGGCTCAACCTAGTGTTGAGTAGACATCTGGTCCGAGACCACGATGTAGACCAGTCTGGGACTGGTAGATTCAGTCTAGTTCTGAGTAGCCATTCTCTGGGAGAATGAAGACACTATAATCCCTAGATTGGGTCTGGGCATGTGTGTTGCACTTTGACCCTTGATCTATGGGCTTGGTGTGCTTCTCCAAGGATTAGCTTCCCTTGGTTAAGTTACCCTAGTACCAGATCTAGGTGTCACACAGTGTGTGAAATAAAAGCATTAATAACTCTCTTGGTTTAAGATGATGTATTTTTGAAATCAAAAGGACCACAGGTAATGACCATAGGGGCACTTGGAAACAGGCCAAAGTCAAAAATAGATAGACTTGTTGACCATAGGAAAATGACTACAAGTGGAAGTTAAAATAAATAAGGACTTCTTATAAAAGTCAAAGGAAAAATAAAAGTACCTTTTTGGTAAAAGTGAAAGTAAAATTAGAAAAAGAATAAAAATGTTATTATTTTTATTTTTCCTAATCTTGTCCACTTATAGGTGAACAAAGACTATAAAAGAAGATCAAGTCTTCTCATTTACAACACACACTTTTGCTCTCACAAGTGAAGAAGACTATCTTATGTCCAAACCCTCAACTAGGGTTTTATCAGCAAAGTCCATCTTCAGCATTTTTGCACAGCCATCTTCAGCATTCCATTTTTTGGGCAGCCTTCTTCATTCTTCGGGCAACTGAGATTTTTCTTTGTGGGCAGCTTTTTCCATTTTCGGGCATTCTACTTCTTCCTCTCCTCAGGCTGTTTTGTTTTTTGGGGCAGGCCACTTTAGGGCACTGCCCTATCGGCACCCACAGGCAACCTGCTACAAGCATACCCGTAAGGGTCTGGCCCACAGCCAACCCTTGGGAAGCCTAGGGCATACCCCTTTAGGGCTGCCATGGCCACGGGCTACCCTACAGCAGACCGGGGCTGACATTGCAGACCACGGGCTGCTTAAATAGCAGGCCTGGGTTGACTATGTAGTCCACGAGCTGCTATACAGCAGCCCCAAGACATAGGGCAGGGCTCAAAGCCTTAGCCCAGTCCACGGCCAAGTGCCCAGCCACCTCAGCAACATCAAAGGTCAAATGGGCAGGCAGATCGGGCACCTCAGCAGCAGATCAGGCAGTCGAGCAAAGGAGGACAGTTTGGGCAGCAGGCAGATCGGGCAGACCGGGAAAAAGTATCCGGGCAAAAGGTTGGGCAACCTGAAGGTACAGTTGGGCAGTCTGATATTTTCTCAGACAGTTTGATTTTTGCAGACAAAAGAAAAAATTTATCAGTTTGTGAAAAATCCCTAATTTGGCAAAACTGTGAATTCTGAAAATTGTGGTTTGTATTTATCAATGTTCCCCCAAGGTTCTGGGACGACAGAACGCGGGTTTGGGGAGACGCATATTAGGGACGTGTGGAGACCACCCCCAAATTTTAGAGAAATTCAGCGGGGACAACGGGACGCGATAGTCATAAAAAATTTAAAAATATTAAAAATATGAAAAATATAAATCTCAACAATAACAAACATTCATCATTCTGGAATCTGCAATCATGCAATGTAAATGCAAAATTCAAAGTTCAAACACATTACAGAATTCATCAAGATTATCATTATATTAATAATAATTTATAAATATATTATATATCAATATGAATCTACGATTAACATGCACATCATATTTGATAATCTTTAGATTTGACTTTTAAGTGATTGAAAAAATGAATCAATGATATTAGATAGTATGATATTGTATTTGTTTCACGGCCATTGATAGTTTAGAATTATATAATATACTTTAGGTTAGACATTGTAAATTAGATTTAGTTTTTAATATTTTTGTTTATGTTTTAAATTTTAAATTTTATTATTATTTAGTTTTTAATATTTTTTTATGTTTTAAATTTAAAATTCTAATTTATAACTTTATAACTTTATAAATAATAAAATTTTAAGTTTTATTAAATGGTTTTAATTTTTTTTAATATTTATTTAATTTTTTTTTATTTTTTTAAATTACGAAAGAAAAAAATTTCGGAGTTTCAGGGAAGTTTCGGAGTTTCGGGGCGGGACGCTCACAAGTCTCGGCGAAGTTTAGGAGTTTCGGTCGGGACGCCAGGAAGTCCCCCAAGTTTCGCCAAGTTTAGCCACTCACCGAAACGTTTCGGTCCGCGTCTCGCCAAGTTTCACCAAAAGGGGGACATCCCGAAACGTTTCGAATGGAGTTTCGGAGTCCCCGGGACGCGAGAAACGCCGAAACGCGTCCCCGACCCTCCGAGACACGTCTCCGTGTAACACTGGTATTTATCAGTCTGAATTTTTCTGATAAATTTTTACAGTACTATGGCTAAATTCCAGATCTGGAATTTGAGCAACTTTTTGAAGAATTTCTTAAGCCATCTCATTACGAGATGAGCTATTAATGCTTTTGGGGGTTTTGTCCTTTGAAGGTTTCCCCAGTGAAAATATTGTGTCCAAGTGTGTTGATATGATGAATGTGTTCTTACTGCACTGCTGACCTATTTATGTTTATCTGCAAATTTTTAAAAGTTTATGCTAATGCTAAAAATTTAACAATATTCTCTTTGAGGTGAGAGATAAAAACTTCGAAGGCCTATTATGTTGAAGCAATTTTTTCCCAAGGTGGATTTTGAAGCCTTTTACCATGGAATTTTTTTTCCTTGAAGGAGGAAATTTTTTTCTAAGAACACTTTTCCGAAGGAGCCCTCACACTCCATTTACCATGCCCAAACATTATGCAATCATTTTCCCATCATATTGGCTATTGAAGAATATCCTATAATCTCCTCCAGAATGGATGATCTTGATGAAGAATTGCTCCTTTGAAAACATCAAAAGAAAAATTACTTGCTCTGGAAATGTCATAAGAAGATTGTTTCCTTACAAGCTGCTAACGATAATCATAAAATCTGTAATGAAGTTGCATCCTTACAGGATATTATGACAAGCATAATATTGGCTACTAAGATCTATTGTGGCCATATTGTCGATTGGTCATGGTGACATTTAAGCACTTGTTTGAGGACTTCATATCAACATGTGTTATCAACTATACAACCATACAATCCTCACTGCTCTCTTTGACTGATTAACCATAGGAGTAATCTCTACATTGGAAAAAAAATTATAGCGGTCCTTATTCATTGCTTCTTTTGCACATGCACACTTCATGATAGAAAGACCATCTTGTTGCCTGAGGTGTTTGGAGCACTTATTAAGCCTATTAACCATCATTAGAGCATGGTAGGTTCTTGGTTTTCTTACGGACCATCATGAGCACATGGCAGGTTCTTGGTTTGCTTGATGATTGTCATGAGCTTCTTTGTCATCTACTATGTCATTTTTTGCAGACTATTCTTTAACAAAGTTTGGGATTTGATTCCTTGCTTTGGTTGTTCATGCATTTTCCCTGTTTTAACTTGTGTTTGCTTCATTGTTTTCAAAGGAGGATTGTGTGAAGGTGTTTTGGAGGCTACATTTCAGAAGCAGAACTCTCCGTTTAAACTTGTAGTTGATTCACTGTTTTCAGAAGAGGATAGAGTGAGAGTGTTTCAAAGGTTTCAGTGTTGCAAATGGAATCTACTGAGAGCTTATTTGTAGCTTATCATGGTCAAGTTGTTGTTAGCATTGGCCATTCTTATATTCACTAGCCAATTAAACATTCAGGGAGTATTATTGTAATATTTATTTGGCCAATTCATTTTTTACCACATCATCCCTAGTTCATATTAAAGGGGTGTTGGGATGTTATGGTCAAATACATATTTGTTCCACCCTGACCTTCTTTATCACCAAGCCAAACTTAAAAGGGGATGTTGGTGTAGTGGTGGTTAAGCTCAATTTAATGGTCATTAAAGGCATTTATGACTCACACAGAGTGGACAGTAATAGCCCGCATTGGCTGCTAGTGTGTTGACTTAGTGGTCACTTAGTAGACATTTATGTGGCATGGTACATGACATTGTTGAGTGGTTGGTTTGTTAAAACCAAACCCTATTTTAGTACCCTGCATTTATGAAGTTGTTAATTGGTTGTTCTAATCATTAATTGAGGTTGTCAAGTGTAAATCCTATATATGGGCCTTTGTAACTCTGCATGTACACTGTGAAATGATGTAATGAGAGCAATTGTTTGAAGTGGAATTTTTCCCAAGAGAGTTTTCTCCACTATGAATTCTATGTGATGATTTGCAGTATATGATTGAGCTCTTTTGCCCTGTTTCTAACATATTCTGGTTTTGCCCCCTTGCAAAGTCTACATGAGGTTGGACTAAATCTGTGTGTAGCAAACTACTCCCTACATCCATCCCCTGGAAGGTCACTCTCCTAAAATATAGGCTCCCTTCGGCTATAGAGTTTCAGTCTGCCTAATTTCCTGTTGGTGTTGAGAAATTTTTAATTTTGGTGGAAGAATAAAATGAAATTGTGTTAGTGTAAGAACAAATCATCTCGTATTTTCACATTGTTTGACAACACACTGATTTGCACGAGACTATCTTTGAATATCACTGACAAGTGCAAAAGATCCAGATGCAGATATAAACTTGCAGCACTTGTTTGACTTCTTCAGTGGGGCCCCTTGTAACATGAGTAGGGAGCCACCAGGTGTATTCCCTGCCCAGTCGACTCATTCCAAACAGTCACAAAGAGGGGAGGGCAAGTCACATCATCGAACTAGTTATCTAGTGAAAAAGGAGTTGGCATGGAGGCATAATTAGCCTCCTCTTCCTACTATACAAATGATAAATTATCAACCATGGCCATAATGATTTCAGAGATGACCAAGACATGCCAACCCAACAATGATGGTTGGGATCTAATCGTTGTGGAGACTACACTGACTAGTGCCATTTAGGAGCCAATCCCCAACAACTGAGATGAGCCTCGGCCTTATTTGGGGCTCCTTGCTACTGCTGCCTGATATTCCTGTGTTAATCCCCGAGCCTAGCGCCTTGTGATTTTATGGACTTGCATTTTATTTTGATAATATTTTGTCTAGTGGCAGATGTAACTTATGTATGTTTTTTTCATGTCCCTTTCCGGATGACCACCGTGGAGGCAATTTATTAGCGGCTTAGCCTATCCAGTCACCGTAAGCGATAGTTGGCGGAATAAGGGATTAATTAATTATTTAATGTCACCCGAGTCCAAAAGCACTTTATAAAGTGACATTTAATAATTATTTCCTAAACTGACTTTATAAAAGTTACTTAAGTTAAAAGTGGCGCAAAAGGGTAAAATTGGACCAAATGGGTCAACAAGAGAATAAAATCCATTTTCTCACTAAAAGGTCATTTTTAATTTATAAAGTGAGAAATTGGGAGAAAGGTAAGTTGAAGAGTTACAAAAGTGAAAAAGAGTTATAAAAAGTGAGAGAGCCCTTTAATCTTGTATTTGCATTTTCAAAAACTTGAGAGCTCTTGAGATTTGCTTTCTCTTGGATGAAACCCCAAGGAAAAGGAGATAGTTTCACTGGTGAAACCATCCACCTTAACTATTGTATGAGGTGAAATCAGACAGATTTCTCACATGGTATTCATCGTCGTGGATTGGAGTTGCATACTTCTTCATATCTGAGTTTTGTGTTAGTTTTGCATGAGGTTTTAGTGGTCATTTTTGTGAGAGGGCGCACTAGTGAAGGCTGAGCCATGAAGTTAAAGAGGCGCACTCCTTTCTCTACCAGACTGTGATGGGGGTGCACTGTTGGGTTGGCACCAAGACAATCTGAATCATTATCTCCAAATGAGTCGCAGCTGTAGCTTAATTCTCTGTTGAGTGCCAAGTTCGAGTCCATTTCCAGTTACCTTTCTTACTGTATCTACTCATGCTTCAACTATGGAGGGTGCACTAGCAGTTTCCCTTGGTCTGCTACAGGGGAAGAATATTAAGAAATATCCTTTCGACATCAAGCAGAAAGAAGGGACTGTAGGGAAACATATCAGTTCTCTTCAGGAGGGCACATCAATTGCTGGAGGTTCAAAATGTTGAAGGGGTTGACTGTAATGTTTATCACTGCTGCCATAATCACTGTAGAAGAGGGTGTATTTCTTGCCGGGTTTGTCCTCTGCGGATTGTTTGGGTCTGCACTTTATATCAGCTAATTCGTGGATGCAAGACTGGAGTTCCAGTTCATTGAAGAGGGTGTATTCCTCGTTTTCCCTGTAGCTTGTATCCTGTTCATCTCCTGAAGTTGTGTTCACATTCACATCAGTCTACTACAGTCAACTAAGGCGCTGAGGTAACTTATTTTTTAGGCATCCAAAGACATCATTGACATCACTCTCCAGGTTTGAAACACAGTCCAGTCTGATTTTATTTGAGATGATTATACTGCTGTTATAACTGATATAAATTTACAGCCTGGTATTTTGTATGTGAGTGGCATGTGATTCGTAATAATCATTAATGATTTCCTTTGAGTATTTTATTTGTTTAGACTCATATGTTAAACCATAAACCGAAGCTAAAGACTAAGAAACACCTGCCAAGAGCTAGGATCAAATCAAGTAATCAGATCTGGGCATATACAGTAGCATAAACTACAGCATTAACCATTCAAGT
>LPNX010267669.1:0-14702 GCA_001517045.1 Pseudotsuga menziesii | reverse complement strand
ATGATGATGGAAGGAAGGAGGAATGTAACCTTTGTCTCTTGCTGAATGAAGAGGTGTATGATCATATCCATTCTTCTGAATGTAGTAAGACTGAGCCCTTACCATATTGCATCTTACAGGAAGTCTATTGCATCTCCCTGAAGGAGGTAAAATAGCATGACATAGCGCAAGAGTCTTTCTTTTCTGAGTGTCAGGTGAGTTTCCAATCATCTCCCTAGCTTCCAGTTTGGAAGTAGGGACTGAATCTAGATCTGAGTCACCCTGAATCTCAAGGTCATAAACTGATATAGATGGATCTGCAATACTAGTAGAAGCTGTAAAAGAAGTAGATGCAATGATTTTACCTTCCCTTGCAGGTGGCTGCTGAGAGTGCACTGGTTCTGAAGGAGGCATGAAATGTGAGAACTCATATGCTTTTGAAGCATGATTTGCAGTACCCTTTGCTATGATGCTCCCAGTAAAGATATCTGTGATCTCCACTAAATCGGGACCAAAGATCACTCGCTTTGGAGATCCAGTATGGGTCATCTGATAGACAGATAACAGGTTTGAAGCTAGGGAGGGAACAAAGAGCACATCTTTGAACCTTCCATGTTCAAGTTGGATAGAGCCCTTCCCCTTTGTTTTGACTTTACTGTTATTTCCCATCTGAATACTAGGACCATCAAAGGACTGAAAAGAAGAGAATGATTCTCTGGATGCAGCCATATGGTTGGAAGCTCCAGAATCAATGAGGAAGACAAGTGCTGATGTGCAGCAAGCCTTCAGTGCATGTCCTTTCCTTTGGTATTCTTCTTCTTCTTCTTTAGAGTCTTCCTTCCTTGCGCTAGCAGGTACAGAAATGTTGTGCTTTTTCAAGAGAAGAGCCATTTCATCAAGTTGTCTTCTCATACAAGAGCTTTCTGAATGGAAGCCCCTTCCACAGTAAGAGCAAAGAACCTTGCCTTTGACATTCTTCTTGCTTCTCTTCGAACCTAAAGGTTCTTTTGACTGCTCTTTCTTCACAGGGGACTCATCTCTTTGCTTCCCTTTGTCATTCGCTACCTTATCTCCTCTTGCAACTAGAGCTAGATCTTTGGGAGATCGAATGATCCCCATTTGGATCAATTTATCATTCTCAGAAATAAGAGATTGGATGAAAGCATTAAGAGTGGGCATCTTCCAATTTGGAGTAGTGAGCCTTACTGTTTGGAAGCTGGATACAAAGACTGAGTAGTCTGAATTGAGCTTTGTGAGAATAGCAAGGATGAGCTGATCTTCATCCTTCTCCACTTTGCATTGCTTCAACAGATATATCAGATTCTTGAACTTTGTGAAGAATTCATTCAGAGATTCGAAGTTGGATGGATTGAGAGTAATCAGATCATTTTCTAGCTGATGGATCCTCATCTCATCATGCTTATCAAATAGGGAGGCAAGCTTGTCCCAAACCAGCTTGGGAGTCTTCAATTCTAGGATGTGGAACCAAAGATCTTTAGAGACTGAGAGGAGCAAGTGTCCATGGGCTTCATCAAGCCTGTTCATGTACTTAGCTTTGTCTTTATCTGAATCTAGCTCTTCCTCTGCTTCTTCTATGAGTCTGAAAAGCCCTTTGGTGCGGAGCGTTACCACCATGCCTGCCTTCCACTGGTGATAGTTGAAGGGAGTGAGAGGCTCTATTGAATGGGCCATTTCGAATGTAGTAGGAAGAACTGAGCTACTGTAGCGAATGCAGTAAGAAAAGCTGATAACCTGTAACACAATCAAACATACAAAGGAAGGTCGACAGTCTGCACTTTTGGAATTTCCTTCACACCCAGCATAGTTGATCAAGCAAGCTTGATCAACAATTTCTTAACTTGGGATATTAAGTGGTAAATTCTCCGCTTCTGGTGCAATACTGGAAAGAGCAATTTGCCAAAAAAATGATCCGGCTGGAGATCTGAGGAGGAGAGGAGTCTTGTCCACCGAGGCTCTGATACCATGTAAATTTGAGCACATAGATCTGTAGACAAATACACAACTCACAAAGTGGATCTCACAATTTATTCAGCAATTGAAGAATGAAACAGTGCAAAAAAAGGCTTGCAGCTGTGAATACTTTCATTAATCAAAAAGTAATCCGATGATAATTACAATGAAGTAAAATGGCTTTAATAGCCACATGAAATTCGAATCCACATGAGGAAATTCGAATTGATAGACTCTACTTGACTGTAGGTAACTAAGACCTTGTCTAAATCACTATCAGAGGACTCAGTAGTTAACTGACCTTGTCTAAACCATAACCGGAGTTCATCGGAGCTCTAAAACACAACTCAAGTGTTACATTCAGTGTTGACTAAGGTTAACTGACTGTGGTAGGTGAGAAATGCGCCCCACATGTGTGCAGTCAAGTAAACCTACCGCTAATTGAATGTAGAGGACTAGAACTGAATGTCACTAACTCCTAACTTAGCTTGACTAGTCATTAACTGAAGTGAACTGACCTTGGTTGGTTTCGGCATTCCCAGTGGCTTCCTAAATTGTAGGGATTGGTCTAGGAGGCTCCTAAACTGATGCAATCAAGTGCAATCAATGGCAGTGAGCCTCAATTAGTGTTCCCCACACTTTAGTAACTGAAACATGTGCCCCAATTAGGTCAAGTGGTCCCAATGGTGTTAATGACTATAAATAGACTGGATGGACTCCCGATTTAGACATGACTCCCAATTTAGACATGACCAAATTTGGACAAGGGAGGATTAATAATCCTAACACAATGATGTATGCTTAATGACAATGTTAGAGAAAGACAGTGGTATGTGAGGTATGTTAGATATGACAATGATGACGAAGCAGTGATATGACAAAGATGTCTGACCATGACTTGACAACTCGTGATGACAGTGACATCTTGAAGAGGATAGGGTTGATGTGACATAGATACTTGACTGCATTGGCATGATAGTGATTGATTGCAGTTGATGGCAACGGTGGTGATATGATTGTTCCTTATTGCAAGCTAAGTCTTGCACCTAAGGGTTGGATTCCTCAACCATTCTCAGTTGGACCTGAGAAGACCAAGTTGGGTTTTGGATTGAGAGTTGGTGCTCTTTGTATCAGTTGGTGCTGATTGTAATCGCAAAGATTGTTGTCTCCCATGTATAATACATAAAACAAGTTTACCAAACAAATCTTGTGTTCTTTGGCGTTGTGTTGCTTGTTATGATTCAGTGATCTAGTTGATGATATTCTTATGATTCATTGTTGATTAGTTGATAGATGCTTATGTAATGATGATGAACTTGATAGCATAATGCATTAATGAACTTTGCTTGATTAATAGAAGTTGAAAAAGGGTTTAAAGTGCCTACACACTAATTCACCCCCCCCTCTCAGTGTGACCATTGTGTCCAACATCTCCTGGCGACTCCTACTAAAGAAAATAAAAAAAGGTACGTAACAAAAGCTTATTCTAAAGGTAATTTTCTTCCTAATCTTGAATATATTTTACATAAAAGAAAGCAGCGCTCTCAAGCACGAGCGGTAAGTGATTATTCATCCTTAAAAGGTTTATCTAATATTCGCCACTTATTTGTTGGTTTTAGTACTACATCAAATATGACATTTGCACCCTTTGATTTTACTAACATTCAAGGTTATCCTAATAATATGCCAAAAAGGAAAGAATTGCCTACATTTTCTAGTCAAGACGTAATTTTTGTTGCTCATCACTGGGAAGAATTTGAACATTTTCTATTAACTAGGGATGTTAATCATCTTGACAAAAAATTTAAATGCTTTGTTAAAGGTATGAGGTATTATGCTAAAGATTAGTTTTCACCATTTCCTTACCAAAGCATATCTACTTATGATGATCTAAAGAAACAGTTCTTTAACAAATGGCAAGAAAAGAGAGATCATGTTGTAATGAATAAAGCATTGATGACTATAAAAAGAAGTGAAAATAAGATTTTTTATGAGTTCAATTGCAAGTTTGGCAAGATAATGAAGGAATTTCCGGATGATTGCAAACCCTTGGCTCCAATGGTTCTCTCATACTACTTTTATGTTTTTCTAAGGGATTTTATCTTTCACCTGATCCTACATAGGCCCCGAGATTTGGCAGCAGCAAAGAAAAAGGTAAAGGTCTTAGATGACAGTTGGAGAGCTGCTAGCAGGCCTATTACTTCAAGACATTCACGAGTGAAACTCGAACCAGAAAACAAAGCAATGGCAGCTTCAAACGATACTTCAATTTCCTTCAACTTATTGCTCGAAGAAATGAAACAATTGAGTGGGCATGAGTCTACAAAGCACTCTTGAGGAGGATGATCCTGAGGCGTGCAACAATTTATTTGAAAATAAAATGCAATTCAATTTGTCTATTGACCATATGCAGGAGGTTAAAGAACTCTGTAGAGGCTGACATAGCCACCAAGTTACTTGGAAAAATACCTTATCAAGAAGAAATTCGGCAAATATATGAAAACAGGTACAAGGGAAAGACCTACCAAACGCAAAGGTAAGTTCTGCCATCTGTACCAAAGTAGCCAAAGGACAATCTTCCTCCTCCTCCTCAACCTCGCGTAAGTGAATGTAAGTCTTCATATATTTGGATATTGATGAACCTTTAAAGATTGATATTGTAGGTGCTTTGAATGCCATGCCTCATGTAAAAAACGGTATTGTTAAGATGTTTGGTTTCCAAGAAAAGAAACTGAATGATGTACAAGATGCCCCTACTACAGAAAAGAATGAGGATACTCTAATTAACCTTTCAAACATGTTACCATCAAAGAACAATAACCCTCGAAACAAGCCTTTCTTCATATCATTATTAGTTGGTAATTTGCTTTTCCATAATTGCATGTTTGATTCTAGAGTTTCAACTAATGTTATGCGTCTAGCAATGATGAAAAGGTTAGGGTTCAAGATTTTGACGCCATACATAAACATATGTGCCATGGGTTCCCAAGAAGTTAAAGTGTGTGGTGTGGTAGCCGACGTTTAGGTGTATCTTGCAGTTCATCCTAGTATTACTTTGCATATGGATATAGTGGTCATTGATGTACCAAATGCCTGAGGAATGCTATTATCTAGAAAGTTTGGCTTTGATCTAGAGGAAGTCTTCAAATGGATCTATCTTATGCTACTATTCCCACACCAAATGGCACTTATATGTCATTGAATAGAGAGCATAGATGAAAGCATCACATGGAAGACCTTGATGAGCGAGAAAATGAAGTTGTCCGCTTTGAGAATGATATTGGGTCTTATGCAGTCTTTGCCACAGATGTTGCTCCGTATCTGGATGTTGACAAGTTTTGGACCATGCATTTCAACGGGGCCAAGTCCCAATCGGGTATGGGTGCAGGTATTGTATTGGCTTCTCCTTGTAACGAAGATCATTGTTTTTCTTTCCATTTAGAATTTAATGGTACTAACAATATAACGGAACATGAATCCCTCTTCCATAATGTTACTACTGCTAAAGAGTACGGGATAAAACTCTTTCATATTATTGGTGGCTTTGGCTTGATTGTATTCAGGTTAAAGGAACTTTCTCATGGCAAAATTCAGAATTGAAAAGGTACAGGGATGCAGAAAGGTTGGCAACAAAAGACTTCGATGCATTATGTTTATAGGTGGTTCCCAGAGAACAAAATCAAATGGCCAATTTTTTGGCAGTCTTTACTTCCACTCTCAATCCTACAGATACAATCCAAGAAGCTAGAAGAGTTCAAGTGGTTTTTCATCCATCCATTCCTGACAATTTTGACGATTGGGAAGTTTTTGATGATGACAAATAGATTTGCAGATTCATGAGCAACACCATAGAATTCTCAGCCAACAAGATCAATTGGAGAAAGGATGGATCAAAAGAAAACCCTAGTTACAACCCTATCCTAGTTGAGAAGATTTTGATGGAAAGAATTTTCGACAGAAATGATCAATGCAAGCAAAGAAAGGAAAAGATAAACCAAGCCAGTGAATATGAAGAAGTTAATATCGGGAATCCAGAAAATCCTGAACCTATAAAGGTTGGTGTTATCACCAACCTTGTAGTTGCCTAAGTGAGGTGGATCCAGGATGGATGGTCGAGGGACTAGCAACTAAGGAGGTAGAACCAAGATTGCCTCGACACTCCCAAATGGATGGTTGTCACACCAATCGAGGCAGTCTTCTCTTTATGTTATCTTAGCCCAAGACAACAAAGGGGGAGACCCTAATCTACTCTCGATAGGAGAGATCAAACCTAGACACCAGATCAGATCAAATGGACTTGAGGTACGTAAGGTGTAAGGTAATGGAAACCCTAGATCTATGGATGATGTCACTGGGTGAGCCAAGGCTTTGGATCAGGGCTTTAGGAAGTATGAGATTCAAGCCAAGTTAGGACACACGTGATTTATGACATAAACACTCGATCTAGGGTTGAGGTACTAGCAACAGGTGAAGATATCCACTGCCTTGGGAAATGTGACCAATGCAGGGAGGGCAAGGACAAGATTGGGGCTATCTAGTACCGATGGATAGACTCAAAAGAAGATATGACAATGTCAAAGTACCCGAGTCACCAAGAAAAAGAGGCCAAAGAGGGGATAACACTAGGGTTGGAGATCAGTGCCTGTCAGATCTAGGGCAATGGAGTCACTATCTATTCAGCGTTGGAGGAGACCCACCTAGGAATTTGCCCAATCTACAAACCCAAGAAAGCAATTTGCCAGAAAAAGTCAGATCAGGGGAGGAATTGGCAGCACAGGCGCTAGGGCTAGGAGGTCAGTTTTTAAGATCTAGGGCAAACCAGCCACTTCTAGCTCAGCGTTGAGGGTGATTACTTTAGGGCAAGACCCAATCTATGAAACCAAGAAATGGTTTGCCCCAAGATCAAGCAGTCTGATTTTTCAATATTTTTTGCTTTTTTATTATTTAGGGTTTTAAGGTGAAAATTGAAGAAGACAGATGCCAATGGATTGAGATCTGGAAGAAGATTACTAACCTGTGGATCTTACCTGGAAAACCTTGTAGATGCCTCGATGATGATGATCCCTGCTGTCCCGATCAATTTAAGAAGCTTCGAGTGAGTTCTATGTCCAACGTTTTGCCCCAAGAAGCCAATGCACCCTCTCTCCTGCACAACAAACGGCAACCATATCAGATTTGCTGCATCATGAAAAAAAAGCAAATGCTACAGAAAAATAGCAAGAAGAAATCATAGATCACAATGACACTAATGAAAACCCCCTGATACGAGCGAAGCCAATCCAAGCGAGTTGAGGAGCCCCTGCAAAAACGCCCAAGCTGAAGTCGCCCTCCTATAGACAAGACAATGATTCCCGAAAATATGTAGATCTCACAAAAATTTCCCGAATGCTAGGAAGCAAAAGACTTTTCGGTCACCATCTAAGAACACCAGATGCAAAGGAGATCCAAAAATATCCACAAGAAAAGTTTTTCTATTATCTAGATCCAAGAGCCAAAGACTCTTTACAAATGAGAAGCTCTCTCCTTTAAATAGGACTGAGAGAACCAAAATCATAACCACTTTTCAAATGAGTGGCTAAGGTTAAAAGATACAAATGTTTAATCAATGGAAATGAGTTCAACATACAATACATGGATCAATATAACCATATAACATAAAAGTGGACTAAATCAGCCAAAGAGAGGGGATCCCACTCCATAAGAAATAAATAAAGCACATGGTGGGTCCTGGAGTGTTAATTAACTCCCTCTGGGTGTCCCCATGGCATAATAAAAATAATATAATTTTTTAAATGTGAAATTGTGCCTCCTTGAGGAAATCGCGAGCCTCCAAAAACTCCAGAAAATAATATAATATGCCCGAAAAATAGGTGTGGGCCCATCCAAGTGCTGCAACTGCTGGAGAAGAAGTGGAAGACATCACCCTCATCATCAGAACTCATCCCATGCCATTTCCTTGCCTCAGTAGCCCAAATCGAATTCTTCAGTAACCATTTAATTATTTTTTAATCTGCCTCGAGACACGTGATATGCCAAAAACAGCCTCCTAGGGTGCCTGCGTTATCCAACTGAGGCCACCAGGCTCTCTGGGAGGGGGGTAATATGGTACAAACAAGTGGCTGGACCCCCCATGCCCCATATAGCGCCCTAGGAGATCCAACAAAATCATCTCCCTACTCAGACCTGCCATCTAGTGAAGCAAAACTACACCAGAAGGGTAAAATGAGCCTGGCCATCTCTGTAAGTGCCCAGAGCTGAAAAGAAGTTGTCTCACTAGACTCAGAAAGTCCAAATCCATCTAAGGTATAAACTCATACCCTCTCAAGGTCTCTGCCTGATCATCTAAAATATCAAATAGACAAAATAATAACTTGTAAATGACCAGATACCAATAATATAACTCAGGCTGACATCCATCTGCTTCGAGTGTTAAAAGGCTAAGACATGCTCTACAAATCATTTAAGTAGCAATCACTTCACTGGCGATACATTAACCAAATACATATATAGGGTTTTATTTATTATAACTCAAACCAGACTTTCAAGACTATACTCACTTCATAGTTGTAGTCAATTTGCTAGTGAAGGGTGAAGGCTAAAATTCATAAGGTTAGGCCAAAGGATGATTGCCCACTCAACACTGTGACACTTTGGATATGGAAAGGGGATACTCATTATAGCCATATGCAAGACAAACAACAACAAAGGGGATGGCAATGCCTCACAAATGGGTGAACTACTTCAGAGGTGCTTACTCACCCTGACAAATGCTCACAATCCAACTCAATACAAGTAAGGCCAGCAATCTTTAGATATAACTTTTAGGAACCATTGCTTTTTGGGCCTTTGATTTTCCATAGCCTTTGTCCACGTATTTTTATATGGACTTTTATCATTTAGGCTTTATGCATTCATGTATGTTGAAAAACACTACTTTTCATGAATGTTTTAAGATATTTCATTGCAATATTTTTTCAGAGCCAATTTCATTAGGCTTGCCTTGCATTCACGTATGTTAAAAAACACTACTTTTCATGAATGGGCTTTTTTATAAAATATTCATTTTATTTCCAAATACATTGTATTGATGGCAGGGCTACTTGTTTCAGGTAAGTAAACACATCCTAGGCAATTCAGAGCCGAGACACAAATAAACAGGGAGGCTTGTCCAACAAAGGCTCTAGCAAGGAAAGGTCCTCTATGCCACAAGTCAAGTAGTAAGTCGGGCTGAAACACAACTGAAGGTAATGAATGGGTTGAGCCAATGAATAATGAAACCAACATTAGCAAGCCAAAGTATGGTGGGAATGACTACCTCTATTCTCCCTAAGGAGGGAAAAACCAATGAGTATAGATCAAGAACTTCCAATTTTGAGTAGGGACATCAATACATAATATAGATACATCCAAGTCCACATATTTATATGACCGCCAGGTCATGATACTAAATGCTAACACATGTCACAAAAATGAGTATAAAAGCAATGATAACCATAACACAATATACTATAAGTTGAGTCATGATCAAGCAAATAATCCATCTGAATCAATATATGTCCAATGAGGAAACATTGATGCAAATCTGGGCACTGCTAACTACTCTGCACATGGCTCAATGGCTACATCAATCCTCAAATCTGAGTGTCCTGAGACTCGGTCCTGGCATGGGAGAGTACTATAGTCCATCAAATAAATAATGATCCATCATAAATGCTCATCTCAGCATCTCATATGTAGGGGATCTGGCTGAAAAATGTACTAAATCTGAAAAATAGAATATGGTAGCCTGGCTACTATATATGTGATAACAGTTGGAAAGGCACTTGAACCTAGAGAAAGAAAAGAACTAATAGCCTTGGTAGGAGAATTCAAATATGTATTTACTTGGTCATATGACGAGCTCAAGACTTATGACAAGAATATTATTCAACACTCCATACCGTTAAACGAAGATGCTCGACTTCATCAATAGAAATTGAGAAAGGTAAATCCGAAGTTAGTTCCACTAGTGAAGAAAGAATTGCAGAAGATGATCAAAGCGAAGATCATAGCTCCTATAAGATATTCAGAGTGGCTCTCTAATACAGTACCTTCTAGAATAAAAACAAGTGACACAAGAGTTTGTGTGCATTTTTGAAACTTAAATGTGGTATTAAAGAAGGATAATTACCCTTTCCCAACATGGAACTACTATTGCAAAGGATTACAGGCGTTTAGATGTTGTCTTTCCTAGATGGTTTCTCTGGTTTCAACCAAATTGTTGTAAAGAAAGAAGATCAACACAAGACTGCAGTCACAGCTCCTTAGAGTACTTACGAGTACTTACAGATGCCCTTTGACCTGATGAATGCCAGAGCTACATTTCAAAGAGCTATGGATTATGCCTTTCGAGACATCATGCAAAAGATATTGGAAATGTATGAAGATGATCTCAAAGTTTATTCAAACAAGAGAAAACATCATGCCAAGCATCTCCATTAGGTATTTGAACGATGTCGCATGTATGGTATTTCATTAAACCCTAAGAAATCAATTCTTGGAGTTCTAGAAGGTAAATTGCTTGGCCATATTGTCTGTAAAGATGGAGTAAAAACCAATCCTGAGTGAATTAAGGTGTAAAAGAAATTGCTTTACATACATTTGAAAGCTTTGCAGTCATTTTTTGGAAAGATTAATTTTATTCGTAGGTTTATTCCAAATTTTGCTAAAGTTACTAAACCTTTGAATAAGTTGCTTAAGTAAGATGCAGATTTCAAATGGGATCATGAAGCCAAGAAAGCGTTCGAGAATATTAAAGATGCTATTGTGCAAACACCGGTATTGGCAAGTCCTGATTATTCTAAGCCATTTCAGATATTTTCTTTTGCATCTACTGACACTATTGCAAGAGTATTACTACAAAAGAATGATCAGAAAGAAGAGCATCCCATTGATTTCATTAGCAAGGCCTTAAACTGTTCGGAAATAAAGTACCAAGCCATGGAAAAGCATGCCTATGCACTCGTGATGTAACTAAAGCATTTCAAAGTATATGTTGGATATTGAAAGATCATAGCTTATGTGCCACATCCTGCAGTAACGGAAATTCTGAAGAAACAAGACTGTCTTGATACCAGAGGAAAGTGGATCACTAAGATCCAAGAGTATGATTTGGAAATCCAACCCACCAAACTTATTAAAGGCAGAGGATTAGCTCAGTTGATGGTAGAAGGAAATGAAGAAGCCCTTGATCTGCAAGAGGGGCCTCTTCCTATGGTCTCAGCAATTATTGAAGAATTGGAACAGTGTGAGTGGTCTAAAGATATTGTGTACTAGTTGAAGAATCTCTCGTGTCTCGGCCACCTTCCTGATCATAATAAGAGAGCTTTGAAGTTGAAAGCCTCCAAATATTCTTTCTTAGGATTTGTCCCTCCACGGCAAGGCCTTGGATGGAGGGATCCAGATGGATTGATCCTCACATGTGTGGACCCTCCAAAAGCAAGCAAGTTAATCAAAGAATTTCAGAAAGGGTTCTATGGTGTTCATCATTCAACTTCTACTACTACTCACAATGTTATCTCCCAAAATAATTTATTTTAATAGTATGAAGAATTTAACTCATGCAATGAAGGATATGAATATCACTGACAAGTTTGAAAGCCTCTTTTTTTTATTTGGGTAAAAATTTCACAAGTTGTAGCTTTCGGTAGCTTAGGCGAGGCTTAGAACATCTCATTAGCCACCGAAAAGGGTCGTCTTCGGTAGATTAAGGAGGAGTCGCAACATATACACGGACCACCAAAAGAACAATTTTGACAGCAGGTCGAAGGTTTAATCCTCTACGACGCCGGTGTTTCGAAGGTTTAGTCCTTTATACCACCGACACTACGAAAAACTTGTGGTTTAAAGCGTCGACGCGTTCAATCTTGGGGTTCTAACGCCGAAAATTAGTTGTTTAAAGCTTCGACAGATTAGTGGTTAGTCTTTCCGATCGTCGATGCTTAGAAGTTAGTGGTTTGAATCGCCGACACTGCGGCAGCGCTCAGGTTTAAAGCTCCGATGAGTTAGTGGCTAGAGCTTCCGATCGCTGATCGCGACGTTAGTAGTTTGAGACGCCGACACTGCGGCAGCATTCAAGTGTAAAGCTCCGATCCTTAGTGGCTAGAGCTTCCAATCATCGATCGCGACGTTAGTGGTTTGAAATGCCGACACTGCGGCAGCGCTCAGGTTTAAACCTCCGATGAGTTAGTGGCTAGAGCTTCTGATCGCCGATCGCGACGTTAGTAGTTTGAGACGCCGACACTGCGGTAGTGTTCAGGTGTAAAGCTTCGATCCTTAGTGCCTAGAGCTTCCGATCATCGATCGCCACGTTAGTGGTTTGAAACACCAACACTGCGGCAGCATTCAGGTTTAAAGCTCCGATGGGTTAGTGGCTAGAGCCTTCGATCGTCGATGGCGACGTCAATGGTTTGAAACACCGACACTGCGGCAGCATTCAGGTTTAAAGCTCCGATGGGTTAGTGGCTAGAGCCTCCGATCGCTGATCGCGACGTTAGTAGTTTGAGACGCCGACACTGTGACAGCGTTCAGGTGTAAAGCTTCGATCCTTAGTGGCTAGAGCTTCCGATCGCCGATCGCGACGTTAGTGGTTTGAACCGCCGACACTGCGGCAGCATTCAGCCTTGAGGTTCCGATGTTTTAGTGGTTTGGAGTTCCGATCGCCGACGAGTTAGTGGTTATAGTTTATGATCGTCGATGCTTAACCGTTGCGCCGGTAGTGGTTCAAATCGCCGACACTGCGGTCACATTCAAGTTTGAGGTTCCGATCGTTCAGGGTAGAGCTTCCGATTGCCGACCGCAGAGACAGGATAGAAAATTCTGACGGATTAAGCAAGAAAGATCA
Organism: Pseudotsuga menziesii; assembly: GCA_001517045.1. Lineage (NCBI taxonomy): Eukaryota > Viridiplantae > Streptophyta > Pinopsida > Pinales > Pinaceae > Pseudotsuga > Pseudotsuga menziesii. Next base: position 1,870 of record LPNX010267669.1, on the reverse strand, counting down.
CGTCAGTTAACCGCCGAAACACTGGCTTTTAGCGACAAATTTACAGTGAACCAGCAGCAGTGATCACTAGCAACTACTTCAGTTATTTAATGTTCACTCAGTGAACTAGATCTTCGTCATAGTTAGACAAATAGTTAGGTAGGGTTTGAAACCCTAATTTGAAAAAACTACCACTTTTCACTATTTTTGTAAAAACAGATCAAAGTTTCGAGATATGTACTTTTGTAGAAGGCTATAAAGCCTAAGATCGATTTTATAATAAGGGTTCAACTTCAGGGATGTAATGTCCTCTTCCACCTAGGCCTTAAGGCCCAAAACCGCTAACCTATGTGATTCCTGTGGGTTCGAGCGGTTACTGACAGCTAGGGAATCAGCTAAGGATTGATGCCAACCATAGAAGATCTAGGGCATCATCAAGTGGTCAAGAAGGGCCACCGGGGCCAAAGGCAACCCTCGTGCATGCCATCCCAGCATTATTTTAATGATGCATGCACTATTTAAGTCTCCCTCTGCATGCATGCAAGTCAACGGCAAATTAGAAGATACAGTGACCTAATTAGGTCAAAGATTAGGGTTTTGCACAGTTGAACTTTATAAATAGAGGAGAAGGCAAGAGGAGACTTCACTTATGTTTATGATTATTTTGGGAAGCTCTTGGATAGCAGCACAGCAGTTGGGGTTGGAGACGGAGTCTTCAGCTAACAGGATTTCGGCAGTGAAACATCTGTCCTAGTCTTATTCCGGGTAAGCCATACTGGTTCACCACTTGTTCTTCATTCATTCATCAGTTATATAGCACAGGGTATAGATTGTTGCAGGGGCACGGTGCAGCCGTAAGGGGGGGGTTTCCACCAAAAAGCCCTAATCAGCTGTAGGGCCTCCAGATCTCGGTTTCCTTCCGAAACTCAGGCACCAGTCTTATCATCAGCTATATACTCCGGCACTCCTTGATTATCAGCGCCATCTGAGCTCATCCGAAGCCGTTATCAGCATTTCCGAACTCTCAGGGGCGTGAGCAGCTGTCTCACTGAACCTAGACGTCTTCCTACTTAGAGGTGTTAGATCTTCAGCATACTCCAGCCAATCTCTTCAGGACAGTAAGGCTATCAGCCCTACAAATTGGCGGATCCATCGAACACTTCCTTCCTTGAGGGCGTCACCTTTTTCTTTGATTGGGCGTCTTGTTGCTGGGGCATTCACCGGAGGCAAGAGAGATCAGTTCCTCTCCGATCCAGTTCTCAGTACTTGCAGACTTTATCTGAAGCAGTCCAACCAGTTATCAATGGTAAGTGTGCATTCTATCTCACAAACCCTAACCCTAATTTTTCCTATAAAATAGGGATTTTTGCATGGCAGTTTGAATGCCCAGTTGTATCAGCATACTTGTTTAGAAATAGAAAATATCAGGATTTGGGATATTACAGTGGTATCAGAGCTATTTTCTTGGCCAGCTGTGGGCTTAAGAGATGAAAAGTAGAAGAATACAGAAGGAGATCCTTTTGTAACCTATAGGAGGAGGAAGAGTAGATACACAGAAGAATTTGAAGATATCCAGCTAGAGGATACCAATTCAGACATGGAACAGACAGGTATTCATTCGGATAGGGGAAAAGGAACAGGAGAAGAGGAGGATCGGATGGAGTTTCGCAGCTTGGTCTCTGCATTGCAAGACTTAGCCAAAGGACAAAAAGAAGTCCTCCATGCAATCAACAGACTGTCAGCGAAACCGGAACCAGGTATCAGCAGTACACCCCCCTCACCGGTAGAACGGGGATCTTCCAGCGGCAGTGGAAAGATGGCATACACCAACATCCAGAACACTCCCCACATATACAGCAGACCTACTATCAGGCCTACCATGCCTCACTTC
>LPNX010267638.1:0-19597 GCA_001517045.1 Pseudotsuga menziesii | reverse complement strand
TCATTGTGCTTATTGAAAGAAGAATGATTCCCTAAACTTCTATTATACATATTCTCTCAATAAAGGCATTGTATGATTAATATAGAAACTATGGAATATTCAAATATATTAATTTTATAGTAAAATTTCAAGTAACTTGCTTTGTTTTCTTTTAGGATGTACTCTCATTGTGCTTATTGAAAGAAGAATGATTCCCTAAACTTCTATTATACATATTCTCTCAATAAAGGCATTGTATGATTAATATAGAAACTATGGAATATATTTACAAATAAATTCAATAATTTTGAGGTAAAAATGCTTTATAGTTAGTCGGTGAGCATTATAAAGAAATACGCACTAGTGCTCTATTATCCCATACACGTACCAGTGCACAAACATGATATATATGAATAAATATAATGTGGCATATTTTTAACATTTGAAATAATTTAAATTGTTTGTTTTTTTATTAGAGCACAGGTGTATATTAGTTGTATGCATCACGCTTATATATTTGTGAACTTAAAAGAAAATGGTGTGGTTTTAGATAAAGCACATTGGTATGTTTTCTTTTGGTGACTATGGGAATCAACAACTGGGGACTGGGTTGGTACTCATGTGACACGGGGTCCAGGGATCCATTCACGTTGCCACTATACCCCTAGGTTCCCCACAACCGCCCGCACAACATGTGACTTCATATAAAGTGAATCTCCAATGAGCCACACCCGTGCAGGCAAAGCATATGTATTGTACATGCCGAAAAAACAACAACATTTTTGAAAAAAAAAACTATCAGGGACAAGTTTCAACAACCGATATAGTGAGTGGACCCATTGTAACATATGCCCATCACCTCATATATAAAAGCACAAAGATAATAAATATATAATTCCTAGAAAAAAGTACTCTCATTGTGAAATAGAAGAGATGATAAATCCCTAACATTAAATTTTGCAGCCACATAAAACAAAAGAGAAGCAACAAGAAATCAATTGTTTCCGATGTTGAGGGTAACTAGTAAAAAAAATTAATTTATAGAATACACTGTAAATATTAGTGGGAAATATTTAACCAAATTTTAATATCATTAAGGGGGAACGAACTACCTCGAATTTATGTTATGTAGAGTTGTAAGTTATCCACAATACCTTCGTAATTTGACTCTTCAAAAAAATATGACCACTCTAAAGTCTTACCTAGTAATATCTCTTGCTAAACTCTTCCCCGAACTTTTGGCAAATAATTAAGATAATATTTAATTTTCTATTATAAACAAATTTTTTAAAACTCAAATTTTGAAAATATTTTTTTTTCTCATTTGTACGCCTTATTTTTTAATGCATTGATGAAAAACATGTGTTTTTTTTATTTCTTTCAATTTTTCGTTTTATGTGTGCTTTATATTAAATTAAAAAATGGAGAAAATTGAAAGCTCTAAAGGCTGAAGTCAAAAGTTGGGAGAAGCGGAGAAAGGCACTCGATGAGACAGATTTAGAAGATTTTGAGCGAAAGATTTCCTTTCTTTATACTGCTAATCCGGCTGGATTTCAGACTGAAAAGGATCGAGGTTTCTTGGATTGGCTTGTCGGCTCAAAAAATGCTATCTTAAAAAGGCAGGAGCAGACGGCATTCCAAAAAAGCCGTTTGAAGTGGATAGAAAATGGTGATAGAAACACCAAATTCTATCATCACTTTGCAAACCAAAGGAGAATACATAACCGTATCTGGGAGTTGAATGCGGCAGATGGTTCTGAGATTTTTAAACAAGCTGATCTTGATAAAGAAGCATTATCCTATTTTAAAAACTCTTACAGGGCTTGTGAGGATGCTTCGCTGGATTCTCAGGTGGAAGTGGCATTAAAATTCCCTTTTATGTTTAATGCCGAGGCAGGTATAAAAATTTTTGAGCCGGTGACTATGGATGAAATTCTTAAGACCTTGAAGAAATTTGATCGTTCAAAAAGTCCAGGTCTCGATGGGTGGACTGTGGAGTTCTTTCTACATTTCTTCGACATTATTGGCCCGGATTTAACTGCCATGGTGGAAGAGTCCAGAATTCAGGGTCGGGTTTGCAGCTCTTTAAATGCTACCTTTATTTCGTTAATTCCCAAGACGAACAAGCCACTTTCTTTTGCAGAATTTCGACATATTTCTCTATGTAATATGGTGTATAAAATCATTTCAATAATCATCGCTGACAGAATTAAAGGTGGACTTTCACATGGGATTTCTGTTGAGCAGTTTGGTTTTCTGGAAAATCGTCAGATTACTGATGCGGTGGGGGTAGCACAAGAAGTGATACATAGTATTAAAAGTCGAGGGGAAAAAGCCTTGGTACTAAAGTTAGATCTTATTAAAGCCTACGATAGAGTAGATTGGCGTTTCTTGAGATTTGTCTTGTTGCAGGTTGGTATTCCTTTAAATACCACGAATTGGATTATGGGTTGTGTTTCTTCAACTACTTACTCTGTTCTGGTTAATGGAAAGCTCACTTCTTTTTTCTCGGCCTCTAGGGGATTGAGGCAAGGATGCCCCCTCTCTCCTTTGCTTTTCCTGCTCGTTGTCGAAGGTCTGAGTAGGATCCTTAAGAAGCTAGCAGAAAAAGGCGACATTATGGGTTTTAAGATGGCGGTGGATGTTATCATCACACATTTGTTGTTTGTGGATGACATTTTGATCTTTGGCGGTGGATCTTTGCAGGAGTGGCATATTATAAAAGAAGCATTAGATTTATTTTGTGAAGCATCTGGGATGAGCATTAGTCATCAAAAGTCTTTGTTTAGTGAATCAGGATTGACTCTTAATGAGATTTTTGATATCTAGCACCTTTTCCCTATTGAATTTACTCCTCTGGAGCTGGGCTTCATATATTTGGGCTTTTATCTAAAACCTTTTGCTTACAAGATTTTAGACTGGCGATGGCTACTAAAGAAGGTTGAAGCGCGTATAGGCAGGTGGGGACATCGGTTCCTCTCTATAGGGGGCAGATTTGTTCTGACAAAAGCGGTATTGGAAAGTCTCCCTGTGTACTGGCTTGCACTTACTTGGATCCCTCGTACCATTATTAATCTCATTAAAAGCAGAATGGCCTGTTTTATTTGGTCGGGCTATAAGGAAAGAAGAGCCATCAGCCTTGTGAAGTGGATGCATTTGACTAAGCCAAAGCATCTGGGTGGGTGGGGTTTGAAAGACCTTGACACCTTTGGTATTGCTTTGAAAGCAAAAAATCTTTGGAGGTGTCTATTCACCAGCAGCTTATGGAATCGGGTTATATTAGCGAAGTATTTAAAGGGCTGGGCGGTCGGTGACTGGTTACGTTTGACCTCTTATAATGTTGAAAGGACCTCTGTTGTTTGGAGAGCTCTTCTCAAATCTATTCCGTTGTTAAAGTCCTGGTTGGCCTGGATACCAGGCGACGGGTGGAATATCAGAGTCGACAGGGATTCTATTGTTGGCTTGGACAAAGGGTGGAGACTTTTAGATGCTTTATTGACACATTTGACGAACAGGAACATCTTTTTTCTGGCCTAGGTGGCTAAGCAAAATGCTGCTAACTCATGGACTGTCTGGTACATGTCGGTGGAGTTGGGTTTTACGGATGCTTTGGGTAATGAATGGGACAATTATATTAGTTTGCTCAGAAATATCGGCATTTGTTTAAACTCTGCTAAAGATTGCCTTTTTTGGAGCGAAAATACTAAAGATGGCTCCATTACAGCGGCAAAAGCATACGATGTTGCGTGCAATCAGGACTTCACTAGACTTGTTCCTAACTGGTTCGTTCAGGCCTGGAAGTGGAATCTGCCTCTTAAATTTTTACTGTTCTGCTGCCTTTTGATTGCTAATAAAGTACTCACGTGGGACTCTCTGCTGCGGAGAGGCTCCTACGGGCCAAGTGTCTATCTTTTATGCTTTTCTGATGTGGAGACAACGACACACTTGATGATAAATTGTCAATTTACTAAATAGGTTTGGGATTTTGTATATAGCTCTTTAAATCTTGACGTGACTTGGCACGGGGATTCTGTAAAAGAAGCATTTACATTGTGGTCCTCTGAGGCAAAATCTTGGCATATTATTCCCTTTTTTGTTTGCAGGTCTCTTTGGTTAACTCGAAATGCTTTTATTTTTGAAGGGAAGACCTTTACTCCTTTGCAGGTATTCAACAAGACTCGATGTTTCTGGATAGAAAGACAGGTCAGTAAGAAAGTAAACAAAGCTCATATTTTACAGCAGCCTCTTTTAGATCAGAATGTGGCGGTTGGATTCTTTGACAGCGCATCACAAGATGGGGGAAGAAGATGTGGGGCTGGCTCTCTTCTTATTTCGCCTGAGCTGGGGAAGTTTAGTATCATTTGGAATTGCGGGGTTGGCACAAATTCCAAGGCAAAACTTCTTGCTTTATGGAGCCTTCTTTCTTTTGCTTCAAACAGATTGTTGGGGACTCTAAGCTTATTGTGGACTGGTACAAGGGTCAAGCAGACTTTAGATCATTATCTTTGATGCATTGGATGGAGTGTATCTTACAGTTAAAGTCAACCTTCTCATTGACTACAATTCAGCATGTCTTTAGAGAGGTTAATACTACTGCTGATAGATTATCCAAGCTAGCTCTGGAAGCCTCGGTTGGTCAATTTCTGGTGGCCCCGGGTGAAGGAAGGACTCTAGATTCTTTTCAGCTTTTTGGTATATATTGACTTTTTACATAGTAAGAGTGCTTAATGTTGCTATGCATTAGGGCTCTTGCTTTATTAACTGTCTCCTTTTGTAGGATAACTACTTAGATTTGAGTCATTTTCCTATTATGTGGGTAACAGTTAGTCGAGTTATTTACCAGCTTTTGGATAAGTATGACGAATTAAGGGACAGTGAACATAGAATGTATGTTTTGAAGTAAAACGAAGACAGATGTATTGGATGTATATGGGGATCAACAGAAAAACGTAGTCCAAACTTGTGATACCTTTTATTATATATATTAATATATATAAGACTTTTTCTTTTAAAAAATAAAAATAAAAAAATTTAAAAATGGAAATGTAAACGTCCACTATTATATCTTAACGAATAATTTCTTTTGTTGATGTTTTTATTCGGTGTACGTATTTTAAATGCGCATCAATGCACTTTATTCTTATTAACTCACACATGCGATACTTGTAAACAAATGTGTTCAGGGATCAAATTTGAAGGGTAGGGTCCCATTTTACTTTCAAGGGTTGTGGGAAAAAAATTAGGGGGCACGAGAATGAATTACAAGGTTGGGTTACAAGGCATCAATAGAAGAAGGCCTCGTGGGAGAAAGATCTTAGCGGTGGTTTGTAGTTTGGAAGTTATAATGTCCTTTGAAAGCAATTTTTTCTCTTTGGTAAGCTTTAGAAAATAGAACCCTAACTTGGGATAATTGCCAAAATATGATAAAGCCGGGCCTAGGATGGTGTATCTTGTGCAAATCCGGCGAAGAATATGTGAATCACCTTTTATTTGTTTCCAATCCTTTGGATAGACTTGTACAGTCAAAGCTTTCATAGGTTACGAGGGAGACAAATAAGTGGGAGCAGAGGACTCTGTTAAGTTGCTTTTTTTCATGGGTTGTCGGTAAGCAAGTCAAAGTTGTTATGGACCTGTCTTGCTATATGATTTGGCTTATCTGGTTATCAAGAAATAAAAGGATGTTCCAAGGTTTCGATTTTACTCCACCACAAGTGACCCAGATTATTAGGAGTGCTTGCAATAAAAACTTGTCTTCTTCCAAGGAAAATCCAGTCAAAGAATTAAAGGAACCTGAAATTGATTTTGAATAGGGTTGGGGTGTTTTGATGGGGCATGCCAAGGTGTCCTAGGGATGTGTGGTGTTGGAGCAATTTTATATCTGAATCAACAACACTTAACTAAGCTAAAGTTTGCAGTAGGGCCAAGCACTATAAAACATGCAAAACTTGATGCCGTGTGGCTTTTATCGAAGAAAACTATAAACAACGACGTAAAAAGATTACAAGCATTTGGGGAGAAGTTGATAAGAGTTTGGGAAAATCATATATGCAAATCAAATAAATTATTGTTGGGGCATATTATGAACCAGTTCTTGTAGGTTAAATTGAGCCTTGAAGATATACCATTTGCACATGTATATAGAGAATTCAATACCCTGGCAGACCAAATAGTAAACTAAGCTCTTTAAGCATCATCAATTATATATACGAACACATCATCCAACATGTAAGACTTTTCCTCGTACAAGTGGTATCAGAGCTTGGTCTCCGATGTTTTTTTCACACCTCTAATTAGTCATCCTCTTCTCCTCTTCCGTACTCATTCTTTTCCGCCTCCGCTCTCCTCTGCACCTTCTTGGCCCACCACTCTCCACCACCCATTTCCTTCACCACTCCATCGCCCTTTCCGTCCAACCCTGCACACTTCCGATTGTCTCCATTCGCATACCCTTCCATTCTCCATTACTCCCCAAACTGAACCAACATCCATCCGCTCAGCGTGCACTCCATCTCTTCTGCACTCCGTCGTTTCCCTCTCGTCTCCCATTCCTTTCTCTTATACTTCTGCACCTACACACCCCATCTCGGCCTCGCACGCCCGCTCTTCCACACACCTGCCTCCCTCTCTCCTCTACGGTCACCTGCGCTACTCTACTCCACCATGCCTCATTACAAGAGCTCCCTCCTCCATCTCTTCGTGCCAACCATTCCTCACCTCACCCCTCTCTCTCCATGCACCCTCTACGACCAAATTTCATCCTGCTCTACGCATCCCCCCCTTGCAACCTGCGCCTCGACACACCAACACTCCTTCCACCTTCCCATCTCCTTCTACGCCATCTCCCTCATCCAAACGCTCTGCGCACGTCCACACTTCCCCCATCTCACTGCGACCTCAACTCCTTTAGCCCCCACATACTCTCTCGTTGTGCGCTACACATTTCCTCCCCATCGCCATCGCCATCACTCCATTCCATCCCACGCCCCACCTTCAACTGCTCTCCTGACCACGTTCCACTCTCCTCTGCATCGTTTCCATATCCACGGTCCACCCTTACATCGTTTACTCCTGTGCGTTGCTCCTAACAGCATGCCTCCCTCGAGCACTCACGCCCTTGCACCAGTCCCGTGCCCCATGCTTGCATGTGTCCACTCCGTGTCCACGCATCCCCAGCCTCCTTGTTTCTACCACTACTCCATCCTTTGCACCCAAGACAAAAGAAATATGAAAATTGCATGCATTGACACCTTGCATTCCCCCTCACAAAAGGGTCGAAGCATCAGACGCAAGAAAGGATAAGAACCACTGCTCGAGATACAAGACGCAAAAAGCAATGCCTAGCCATAAGCATACACATATGCTAGAAAAGAACCACCGTTCGAAGTACAAGGCTCAAAATGCGACGTCGGATCATAATTATGCACAAGTTCCGGAAATTCGTTGCATTTTCATTCAAGGAACATAAAAGAATCACATGAATGGTCAAATCTACACAACTACAAAATCGTTAAAAATGGCTAGTGAAACACCAGAACAAGGACAAATCAGAGGCCATTCCAGGGATCCCAACCAAAACGAAGGACGCAACAGAGAAGAGGATAGCAACGGCGAAGAAAAGAAAGATAAAAAGGACATGCATGAAGATCAAAATGTGGAAGACCATTGTTATTCGGCACAAATCACCGAAGAAGGATTGCCTGCCATCAAGTTTGGAAGCCTCTCTCGTGTCGTAGTTGATTATGCAGAATTTGAGATTCGTGGTCGAATGTTTTCAAAGGATGGATGGCTTGTAATAAACGAGATGGGTTATTACAGATGCTATACATATTAATTTATAAATATGATGTCATAGGTTAATTAATGTTAATGCATAACTGATTTAAATATGATAAGTCATGATCACTCAACAAAGATCGCGACTTATCGCATATTGGTGTATTTATGCACCTCATTTGTTCTATTCTAAACATAATCAATTATATATAAATATACATTATCCAAGATGTAAGACTTTTCCTCTTACAGCAGATCCCCAATGAAGCACTAAACGACATTGATGGAGAAGCCAAGATTCACATATAATTTCCCAATACCGTTCAAAGCGGACGCGATGGTAATATTGGTGTTGTCATTGTGAAGGATCTCGAGCTTTGCAGTGACGTCGAGCCAAAATTTTGGCGACACCTTCCGTGTGTCCTCTTCGTCTATCGGTCGCTCGGCTACGGAGCTCCACTCCTTCAACAACGCATCCTATAATGCTTTTAACCTTTTGTGTTTCATGTATGTTCAACTTCGTGCAACCTTTTGACATTTTGCCTCCTAAGTCTATTCAACTCTGTGTAGTGTTTTGACCTTTCATATTCCCAAGAACTTCGAACATTGTGATCGGTAACTACACTTCACTATTCGCAAGTGGCGTTTTCCTATAAAATCGTCCGTGTCAGTTAAACTTTCCCTCCATCTGCCATGTTTTGGGAAACTCACAAATCTCCCAACTATATCCCCGTTTCCATCTAGTATCAAAGGTCTTCGGCCTATTTATCTGTGTACAGACCAACTCAACCAATATTGGCAAATCCTCTCTTGCAGAGCCCGTAGCCTAGGGAAGTTCGATTGTCCCCCACTAAATAAATAAACTTGCGCTCCCCAATCCCCGACGGAAGTTGATATGTAGAATGTCTCGAGAACACCCTTCTCTCGGTAAAGAATTGAACCCGTGTTTGCAAATGTTGTGGCCTGTGAATTTCGATGGCATCTTCCTTCCAGCCATAACCCTGTAACTTAAATGCACGACAGAGAGTTGCGCTTCAATTATCCTTGGCATTGTTGCTCCAAGGGCTTGAAGAGGACCTAGAGAAGAAGGATGGAGCCTTCCAACCTTCATGTAGCTCACAAGTATCTTGCAATTCGATGTCACTTCTAGGATATTTCTACGGTGTGGCGATTCTTCATTCACCGAAGGAGTTCTCGCCTTCGAGGCCTTTTCTCTCGAAGCTGCAACGATAGCCGACCATGCAGAGGATAATAAGACGCACCACACAGTCGCAAATAACCGATAAATTCACGGATGTGGGTTTTCAGATATGCCACGTGAGAAGGGAATGAAGCTTGCGGGAGGTGAATTCATATACGGGAAATTGCGCAGGAGATGGATATGCAGAGGGGATGAAGACGAGGCTAATGAGAGTCGGGTCACAGGAGGTGTGGAGAATCTCCCCGAACCTCCGCGCGCAGGGGAGGTAACGACAGAGCTCTGATACCACTGTTGGAACACTAAGAACGGATATGGGTGAAGATACGCATGAATGCCCAATTTCATTGAAATGATACACGTATAAATAAGATGCGATGTGACGCTCAATTTCGTCTTCGAAGCTGTCTCTTGGACTCCAAGGCGACTCTTCCTATTCAGCTATGAAACTTGGCGTGAAAAGTGGTAATGTTACACAATATACTTTTGCATCACCCAAAGTATCAGGTTTCAAACAACGGTGATGAGGATTGGCAATTGATTATTTTATAGGCGCGTCCACCCTTGCAGTGAGGAGTGATGACCAATGAGTTTTTGAACTGCATCCTTGCCGTTGAAAGAAGGTGACTCTATGGCATATTTAAGCTTAGAATAAACGGGCACTCCCATCCTCGTAGATTTGGAAAGCAGCACATTGTTAAGTGTCATCAAATCCCATTTAACATTGAGGCGGCGTGTTGGAGTGTTGATGGTACTGATGGGTTTGAATCCCAAGTTACATGTTTGGGATAAATGAATGGCCGCATTTAATCTAATGTTGAGATTAGATCGACATCCAAATCTCACATATATTCTGGTGTTGAGATTAGATGAGGGGGTCACATATATTCATTCTAGTGTTAATGAGCCTATAACAAGGGGAGAGGAAAACCTTGATGTCACGAGACTACTGTTGTAAAGAGAAGAGAGCACTACGATCATTTCTGAAGCAATACAAAAGGGGCTAGAATATTTAAGGCAATGCTCTTTTCCTGTTAAGGTTTTCCACTGTAAATCTATGTTTATTGTTCATTCGTGCGAGATAGACTAAAATGATAGTGTTATCCAACACACAAACTTGTATGTAGCTTTGGTGAGTGACAAACCTTTGGAATTCCATTTTTGCTACCCCGTGAAGACCTCTCCAACATATGCGTTAAAATTGCTAGGATGTTGTTCATAGAAACCCTTCTTCTGGAAACATGGTTAAGCTATGAATCATTTGCGCATTGACTGAGACGACTCGTGCTTACTATCTCTTCTCATTACCAGGTACATTCTAACATTGAACTTCGTCGACCCTTCTTTCAAACCTTGAAATTACATCAACGGGCCCATGTTTAAAACCCTGTGATTGTTGACTTGTAAAATTTGTATTACTCTGTCTTCCCGCTTATCCTTTTCCCTTTGCCATAGCTTCACTGCCACAGCAAGCTTTATATCTCTTCGACTGTGCAGCCCGTCATAGCTCATCTATCTTTAATTTATTAATGATCTGGGGTATAGTTTTGTGCTCGATTTTCTATGATGCATGGTCCTATTATTTTACCACCTTTTCTCTCCGTCGGAGTTTGCATCCCTTCAATATCACTACCACTTTTATTGATCCGTGCCAGATCAATGGACTTCTCTCGATCTCGATGCCGTGAGGTTTCTTTGGGGCATGGCGAGCTTTTGTGAATTTCTTCTTAATAGTATTTTATTGCATTTTACCTCGTTTATTACTTGAACGACTACTTTCTTTGTTATTTATACTTCCTTTAATGCTTTATCGTTATCACTCATCCTCTTGGCTTTCATAGACTTGCATCCTATCAGTCGTCTGTCGGTCGAACCGACTTCCGTTGATTCAGGTGTCATTTACTCACTTCCGGTCGTCCTTTTACTTGTGAAACCGAGTCATGCCAATTCTCCTTATGTTGATCTTTGTTCTCATCGATCCCGCCCTTGTTGTTACTAGCTACAAGTTTCTACCTTGACCTCTTTAGAGGGTCATGCATTGGGCAACAGAAGGTTCTAACACGGCCGATCTAGAATGAGGCAAGAATATGGTTGACACACACTAATCCGTGGAAGTTAATGTGCGCGTCAACAATTAGTTGAGCACAATTGTGGGAATAAGTAAATAGAATGAAACGCGCACACATGCATTGTCGAAGATTGCAAGTATTATTATCAAATGGCCGATTGCATGGCGGTGGCAATCTCTAAGAAGAGATGCTTAGGTACTCTCATGTGTAAACTCTCTCCAAAAGGTGAGAATACTTTTTCTTTGCATAAAATGAACTTCGGAAATGAAAAGGCAAGAAGGAGAAGAGACGAGGCGTGAAAGGCCAAGGGTTAGTGACATTGAGGCGAAAAACCGATGGTCAACTCGTGAGGGCCATAGCTATTGTGCATGAAGTTTGAATCGGGTCCAAGGCTCATACAAAAGTTCTCGATGAGAAAAAGCAGGTGAAGGGGGTGGGTACTTTATACACAAGATTTTTGGGGGCCAAAAATTGTGTTCGATGCCCACAAATGACACCAAAAGTGAAAAACCCAAACTTGCACCAAGCTGCCCAAACTTGCTAGAACGGTCGTGTAATGTACCCAACTACTAACATTTTCAATAATAATAAAAACATCCAAATAAAGACTGAAATTCTACTCTATCTACATAATATTCACTTCATTATAGATATATCGATAATAACATAGTGTTATACCTTATATAATTTAATAATAAAACATATCTCAAAATAATAATATTCACACTTCATGATAAAGAAGTATAATGATTTTCCTTACAAGAGATCTAATCTATATCATATTCACTTCTAAAAATAAAAATATCTACAAATAATAATAATATTCACACCTCATACATTCCTTACAAGAGATCATCTCTATATCACATTCACTTTTAAAATAAAATATCTACGAATAATAATAATATTCACACCTCATACATTCCTTACAAGAGATCAGCTCTATATCACATTCACTTTTAAAATAAAATATCTAAGAATAATAATATTCATACTTCATGACAAAGTACTATAATCCTTTTTCTTACAAGAGATCTAATCTATATCATATTCACTTCTAAAAATAAAAATATCTACGAATAATAATAATATTCACACTTCATACAACATTTTAAATACAAAAAAAAAAGGTATACGAATACATATTTTTTGTGTGTGTTAAGATATGCAATAAAGAGATCTTCAATGCTAAATCATCTCAAGCGATAAATACTAACAACATAATCGGAAAAATTTAAACGTTAATCAATAGCAGCCGTATTTACCATATCTGTAGATTCGTAACCCTAAAGTAAAGTTTCCTTTAAACTATATTCTGAGTTTATATAATCCCAGTCCATTATTAAAGTTAATACATGCACATCGCTAAAATGACGACTTTAGTTTATATTGAGTGTATACACGACAAAGTGGAAATCGAATGCAGCCATGTGTAGACTATTGTAAAAATAAGTCACCCCACAACACCGGATAATATGCAGATCATTTAGATAGGAACCGTTTTCATGCTTTTTAGGAATCTAAAATGCAGCCATAGGGGAAATCATGGCAGAGTTTTTCTTTATATAGCAAAATAAACAACGCATTCTAAGATGTGCGCTGGTGCTATAATGTAGGAAACAACGCATTGATATAATGTAGGATAAATTCAAAGTAAGTGATCTCAGATCTGAAAGGATCCAACAAAAAGGAAAACAACAGAAAGACGATCTCAGGCATTGCGAGTCAATAAACAAAAACAACCGTTCAGCAGTCTGCAAACGCTGGCATTATTCAGGTGTTAATTGGATCTATACAAAAATGCAGACAAATGTTGTACATTTTTAGTATGTGGATCTTATTCGAAAATGCAGACAAATGCTGATACATTCTTTTATGTGGATCTATTTAAAATGTAGACGTTCGATATATCTAATCAAAGGTAGACATTCCATCCAAATAAAACACAGCCACATTTAAAATAGCAAGCAAAGTACTCACAGTCAATAGATTTACTCGCGATTCTACTTCAAACGGTGATAAAAATGCCTTCAAATATACTCGCAGTACTCACAGTCAATAAATGCACTCACGATTCTACTTCAAACGGTGATAACTATAAACAAATTGCATTCTAATATACTCGCAGTACTCACAGTCAATTTACTCGCAGTCATCATAAGTTTAACCTAGATCTCCATCAAATTGCAATCATACGATACGACTTCTACTTCAAACAGCAGTAACTATAAACACAATGCATGCAATCGATTCGGGTTAAACAAAGTCCAAGTCTCCAGTAAGATCGCAGGCATGTTATCATTCCCCTTAAATCCCATGGCATTCTAACACAGTCATTTGGATCAGAAAACTCCCATTCAGTTTGCATAGAAATGCCAGCATTCAAAAAAATATATAACTGTTCATACCTATTGGTAAATCGCATGCTAGAAATTACTAGTTTCAATCCTACGGACTGTGTATGCTTGCGTCTTTTCATACACGGCAGAGGGTATATAAAAAAGAATCAAAATGCAGATATTCCATACAACTTTTCATACACGGCAGAGGGTATATAAAAATCGAAAACCAGATATCCCATACAAATCGCAAATCCAAGATCTATCGTTCAATAACAGATTCAAGGATATGAGGTTTGTTTTTCTTTTGTGGCTGGACCTTCTCTAATCGTAGATCCTTGTTGGAAATCTTAGATCTATATATTTTCCCACAAAAAATATGGCAGGAAACCAAACAAAATTACTCAGACTTATACAAATCGCATGGAAGAATTCGAAAATTTCTTTAATACTTACTTGAAAAAAATAACAACTTGGAGATTCAACTCCTCCCAACCATAGGAGGCAGCAACTCAACAGCTTGCTCCGCTCCACCCCCGAGCTGGATCACCAACCATGCACCGGAACAGCAAGACACTTCCTCGCGGCACTCAATCTCGAGTCCGTAACAAGTTCGCACTCAATCTCGAGTCCGTAACAAGTTCTCACGATGGACTTATAAATAAAAGATAGAAGAATGCTCAACAATCATTCTTCCCATGCACAACACGGCGTCCCATGCTATTCCAGTGCACTCATATAAATAACTTTGCCCAGGTCTTATGCCATCCCCAATCAAATCTCCAATCAGATCCCTAAATCCCTCTGATTTAGGATCTTGTCTGGTTGTTGAGCTTTGGATTAGATTTGATTGGTGTCAATCACTCTTAGCTTGCTTACACATGTCCATTGATGCCATGGTTGGTGTCCCCTCATGTAGTTGAGTTCTCCAAGTGTCTTTCTCTTTATTAATAATTCAATAAAATGTTTAATTGTGCAAATGTTATTTGAGTTTTATAACTCATTACAATAAAAATAAATAAATAAATAAATAAATATTTTTCAAAAAAAAATAAAATAATAATGTCATGGGGGTATTACAGGTCGAGCGGGTTCGAACGGTAGCATGGATCGCATCAGCAGTAATAGAAGCATATGCATGAACATGAAAATCCGTGTCCTGTTTGCGTGGACCAGGTTTGACGCATCTTAATTGAGAATTGTTTTCTTTGTGTTCGTCTCGCATATTTAATGGCACTCTCCATGGTGGTGGGAAAAAACATTCTTGCTTTCAGATAATATTTCGTATCTAAGACCAGTAACACGGAACTCGCCTACACGCATTGCATCAAGGTTTGCCTTTGCCTTTACCTTCAATATTTGGAAAGTTTCTTATATTTCTCAACGTTTAGCTTCTTTTGAAAAACATGAGTAATTTTGAACCTCATATGGCTCATCCCAATTTGTCATATCTTTGGACATAGGCTTGGACGAAGTTTCAATGATAGTGCATATGTCCCTGGTTGCCCACTCCGTTCCGAGCGTTTCATTCTTTTCCCTGCATGGGATAGCTAAGCGAGAAATCATCGGGTACTATGAGGAGGCTGAGGCTCATGGAAAGAGAGCAAAGATGATGAGAATATTTATGAGATTGGCCGTTTAAAATTAAAATACTATTTATGAGATCAGCGATTTAAAAATAAAGTATTATTCGATATATATATATATATATATAATTGTTTGTTTTGAAAAACATGTAAATGATATATACCACATGCATAAAAATGTAGGAGAAGGGAGAGGGGGGCAGTAGAAAAATGACGGAGAAGGAAGGGAAAAAGCATACCTTTTTCGGCCTTTTGGCTAAGATCAAGTGTAGTATCTGTTCTTATCAGTTTAATATCTGATACGTGGTTCATAGAACCACATGATATTAAATGTATTTTTCTAGGGGAAGGGCCCACTGACAATAGCTTGCTATTGGGGCTCTCGGGCGTCGCTTGTGCGTTGCACTACAGCACCAGCCTGGGGCACCCCAACAACACCTAACACAGAATGAATGAGGGGGGATTTGCCGAACTGTTGGTGAATCGAATTTGCTTTGGCGTAACGCCCCTTAGAAACGATCCGATCCGTCCCTTGAGCCGTTGATTCCCGCTTTCGATGTCTCTATTTCTTCATTCTGTAGAGTCTTCCATGCTGGTTTATCACACAGCTATCCCATCCCAATGTGGATTGATGATGACGTTTGCTCTTTAGTAGTGTTAGGCCAGGGATTTGTATGCAAAATGAAATTTGTTGTGTGCTCCGAAGATGTCATAGTTTTTCCATGCGACGATTTTGATTTCTATCAGCAATTTCGCCCATTTTCTCTTGTTGTATCAATTGGGAAATTTTCCCGAGATATATCTGTCCATTGCGTGTGGCTCTGGGAGTGCGGTGTGGCTTGGCGCGTTTGGCCTACCTTGTTGCAGGAAGAAGTGGGACAGAAAGATGTATGTCGTGTGGGTGAACAACAGCATAAGCACTCCGGCAAGCGTTCAAAGATTCAGTATAACCAGCACTCCCGCAAGCGTTGAAAGATTCGGTATAAGCGGTAAGCGGCAGTCTGATAAACATTGAAAGATTTCATATTTGACAATTGGGCAAACATTGAAAGATTTGATACGTAACAATGGGATTCGGTATAAGCGGCAGTCTGGTAAACATTGAAAGATTTCATATTTGACAATTTTGGGCAAACATTGAAAGATTTCATATTTGACAATGGGGTTGAGTATGTTTCTGGAGCATTCGGGGATTTTTCCTTTCTCAGAAATAAAAACATGAAGAGGGTAAAATTTGAAACCTCAGCGTGGGGTCAGATTTTTGCTCCAACCGGGATTTGAAGGTAAAAGGAAATACTTGCTTGCTAAAGAGGAACACTCTTTGATTGGAGGCTAAAACACAGAGCCATTTGGCTCTCAGAGGGTGATGGGGACATTAAGCTTTTTCACAGGTTTGCTTGCTTGCCAGAGAGGGAACATAGATACTGTTTTGGAAACTTTAAAAACTTTTAAGAGGATCACGAGGCAGCCAATACTGGGAAAAGAGTATTTGGAAACTTGAAAACTTTTAAGAGGATCACGAGGGAGCCAATACTGGTAAATCATGAAGATCATTAAGTTATTTCCAATGAAATGAATATAGATATGGAGGCAGAGGTGTCAAGCAAATAGGAGCTCTTTCGAAAAAACAAAATTCCGCAGGCCTCACGGTTGGCCAACATATATTTTCATAGGTTTCTTTGACATGGTGATAGATGAGAATGGTAAAACATTGCAATCAGCCAATTCGCTTGGTTCAATTGCTGTGAGGCAGATCAGATCCTGTGAAAACCTTTCCGAACAGAAATGTGGAGGCAGTTGAAACTTAGCGCAGGGATTCGACTAGTTGTAGTAAGCAAATCCTGAAAGATGCAATTAAAGCTCATCGCTTCAAAAATATGTGATGAGTCATATGGAAGGGCATATAACTGAAATATGAACCTTCGCTTCAAAATACTTGAGGCATATTGAAAGAGCGTATCACTGAAATATCAAAGAAAGAAAAATATTAGTTAAGTTAATCAAAAAAATCGAACAACCCAAACTTGCAATACACCAAATAAAAGAACATGTTTTCCCAAATTTACAGAAACGTAGTTTTCCAAAATAGATGCGACGGTTTAAGTGTGGACTCACGGCCTCCATTATTAAATTGTTTAATCTAATCTAATCAAATCAGGCGAGCAAACTCTAACCATAACTTACTATCTGACCTAGTCAATGAACCCAAACCAGAACTGAACACCTAGTATGAAAGGAATGAGTTAGATCATCTTATAAGCACAAACATAGTAAAGTTCTAATACAATAGCTTGCTGCTAAGTTGTAATATTTGTGAATGGCGGAGCAGTCCGAGGAAATATGGTTTAGACCGATCAAAAAGGTGTGATACATGGAGCTCCCTATACCGAGGAAATAACAATGATTTTGACAAAAACAGTTTGAGTAAACATTTTTGAGAAGCTTACCCTGCACGAGAAAAGTCCAGATTATGAAGAGCCCATAGATATACGTCAGGGTTAGATTATTGTGAAGTCAAGCCCAATGTTTTAGAATGCCTTTGCTCTCGTTACTCTCTCTGTTTTCTTGTATCCATGTTCTGATGTTTTACTCCTATGCTTGGTAACTGCAGATATACTAATGTCCTGCAGACATTAGAGTATAAATTCATTTTCTGTGAGATCGTGTCAGATGTCTATTGATACACTTGATTCATCTTCTCGGTCTCAAATGAAAAGAGTAAACCAGACTTTAGACATACTATGTGGATTAGCCTTTAGGTGATGATGCACAGAAATGATACAAGTGAACTGTAAATCCCATTCCAACTCCAGCCGTATTGCAGGCCGGGTCTCATTCTCTTGATTAGACGATGAAATCTGCCCTAATACAAATGCAATAAGTCCATGCCCAAACCAATGCCAATGGCTGATAGCCCGACATTATTAATCATCTGCTTGGTTTCAAATGAAAATGGTAAACCAATCATTAGATATACTACAGGGATTGGGTGATAATGCACAGAAATGATACAAACTGAAATGTAAATCTCATTCCAACTCTAGCCGTATTGCAGGCTGAGCCTCGTTCTCTTGACCAGACAATGAAATCTGCCCTAATACAAATGCAACAAGTCCATGCCCAAACCAATACCAATGGCTGATAGCCTGACATTATTATCCATCCGCTCAGTTTCAAACGAAAATGGTAAACCATTCATTAGATATGCCATATCAATTCAGTGACAAGGCACATAAATGATATAAGTGAGCTGTAAATCTCATTCCGACTCTAGCTGTATTGCGCGCCGAATCTCATTCTCTTGATTAGACAATGAAATATGCCCTTATACAAATGCAACAAGACCATATCCAAACCAATACGAATGGCTAATAGCCTGGCATTATTGTCGCAATAACAATATTATAGCAATGCCATTGTTTGCAGCTCGAACTAGCAATGACGTTATTGCAGCTCGAATGGGCCCAGCAGTTAAGAACATGTGTTTATTCCTTGGAGGTCACAGGTTTAAAAGAGAAGGGGATAGAGTATGTACACCTCTGTATAGCAGTCCAATAGTTGAACAGAAGGATACCTCATCCACCATTCTTTGTAGCACTTGGTTGAAAAGAAGGGTGCCATAATTTCGCAGCACCTATCCCAAGAAGTCAGGGTCCAGCTTCCTTCAACGAGTTTACGCCTGTTCCTTCATTCAATTTGGTTCATACGCTGGTATTCAAAACTGTTGTAAATAGGCTAAAAGTAATTTTGTCTAGTGCGATCTCTGAAGAGCAATTCGAATTCCTCTCCAATAACCGAATCCACGATGCCATGCGAACTGCTAAAGAACTCATGCACCCAATCAAAACACAAAAGCTTCCAACTGTAGTAATGAAGCCGGATCTTGCTCAAGCATATGATAAGGTAAATTGGCCTCTTTATAAGATTGTTGTTGTTAGAATGAGCATGAACTCGCAAACCATGGAACGGAAAATGGGTTATCTTTCATGTGCGTCTTTTGTTGTTCTCATAAATGGGGCGCCCACAACTTTTTTCAAAGGGTGCTCTCTCTCCCCTTGCCTGTGTTATGCTAATGGTGGAAGGCTTGAGTATGTTGTTCAAGGATGCAATGAGAAGAGGTTTAGTAAAAGGAGTGCAGATTTGTGATGATATGGCCATGTCTCGTTTGTTGACAACATCGTGATATTGTTTTGGGTTTATAAGAGAGTTAAGAAGTACCGTGTAACATCCCCATGGACAATACATCAAAAATTTCTAATTAATCAAAGAAACAGAAACAAGGTGTTTGTTTTGACTGTCAAGATATTTTATTGATCATGCAAATAACCTTAAGTCAAGCCGAAATATATGAGAAACTAAATCAGATCTACTTACTTGGATCCAGGTGAAACACACTTGGAGAATCAACTCCTCCCAACCATAGCAGGCAGCAACTCAACGGTTTGCTCCGCTCCACCCCCGAGCTGGATCACCAACCATGCACCAGAACAGCAAGTGACTTCCTCACGGCACTCAATCCTCAGAGTCCGTAACAAGCTACAACAAAAAAACTTCCACACGGCACTCTCTCTCAGAGTCCGTAACAAGCTACAACAAGAAAGCTTCCACGCGGCACTCTCTCTCAGAGTCCGTAACAAGCTAAGCGATGGACTT